>VZDJ01007749.1:1759767-1814070 GCA_008694505.1 Cyanoderma ruficeps | reverse complement strand
TCCATCCATCCATCCATTTATTTCTCTATCTCTCTCTATCTCTATCTAATCTATATATCTCTATCTATCGGATGGGTTTGCATCAAATGATGCATAGGACCAAGAGGCATGGATTTGGAGCTTAATTGGCACACAATTCCTAGGAAAGGGATGATGTTCCTCCTTTCATATGGGCTGTACTTCTTACCCTGGGTACCACTTACAGAGAAGTAAAACCTCTTGGTTAATTAGTAGGAAACACTAGGCGGGAAGTCCATTTTTTTTCTAGTAGAAGTGTTTGGTAGAGAAATAACCAAAGACAACTGACTTTGGTGAGTTTGGTCTAATGTAAAGTGACTGTGAAAACTGGTCTCAATCAGGCTTCTACTATATTTTTGTTTCTACAAAAGGATCCAGGCTGCTGCTATAGTTTTCAAACTCAATCCATGGACTTCTCTGATGTTTGAAGTATGAATATGTTCCAAGATGTTTGAAGTATGAATAAATTTAAGGTAATGCTAATTCTGACTGTTTTCAATGCCAACGTAATGTTCTCACACTGAAGTAAACGGCACTCTTGGACAAGGTCAAAAACACATTTAAAAGAAATGGCTGCTTAAATCATTTAATGTGACATAACTTTGCCACAGCTTAAGACCTTTTAAATCCTGAGATCATCACATCTTACTTAAGCATTGAGAGTAGACTTCAATCTAGTATATTACATGAAAAAAATCTTCTCTGCCACAAAAAGAAAAGGTGTTATTTGCAGATAAATAGCTAATAGGAGTCTGTTTCCTTGTGAAAATTGGTGAAGAAAAAATAAAACTCACTCTTCCCTTGTCTTATAAAAGGCTTTCCACTAAGGTATCTTCAAGCAGAAGTCTCTGCGTTAAAGACATACTGATTTCTAATAATGAAGGCACGATGTAAGGCTGCATTTGCAGAAAGACTACCCTGCATTTGATAAAACATATAGGAGCATATGGCAAACTGACATATGGTAAAGGATGACTGTGTACATGAAAGCTGCAGTTTTCACTCACATTATCTGCCCATGGTAGAAAAGAAAAAAAAAAGCTTCTTTCTCCCTTGCATCTGAGATATTTCTAGAAAATCTCCTTCCAGCAACTCTAACATTCTTTTTTCTTTAATCTGTTGGGTTTTTTCCTCAATTATAAATAAAAATAAAAGTTTGCTTTTGTAAAAACTAAAAAACAAAAAAGGGGCTTGGCAGATTGGGATTGAGCTTGAAAAGCCACTTGGGATGGAGCTAAGGGTATCCAACATCAGATATGGATTTTAGGATTTACTGAAGCATATGAGAATAGATGGGAAAATATGAGGGGAGAGAAAACCATGACCAGACACTCCTAAGCAGGCACACTGAAACTGGCAGACTTGGTTGGATATAACTGGAGATGAGAATTTGGCTCAAAGTATCTTCGATATTTATTTTAAAATAAAGAACATCTGTGAAAACTGAGAGAAGGAAAACATTTTCGACATTTTATATTTAAACATTTTGAGTAATAAAGTCCCACTCTAAGAACACAAGAAATGTCAAATGTGTCCTATAAATACACATATCTCAAAAGCAAGCACTGATGCAACTATAGCTATTATTTCCCTATTTTCTCTTCAATGTACATTATCTGTATCACTGTAAAACAGCAGAGAACTGAAATTTCCAATTTCCTCATAAAGGCTGTTGAAAAGTTTGAGGTGCATTTACTCTTAAAAGCTTCAGACTGCAATCTAATCTCAAAATTGCACCATATACAATTATTTTTGTATGGGATTAAGAGCTTTATTTTCTCATTATGCATGCTATTCATAACCAGCGTTTTATCTCTTCACTGTGGACTATAAAGGAAAATAAACTGTCTAAATTAATGACAATAACTGGCAACCATCCCACATAGACCATGGAATGCAAAGGACTACATACAACCAACTCTCATACTTCCTATTTTTCTAGGCATAGCTGCAGTTAATATCCAGTCAACCACTGTTATTGCACACAGAGTGTTTCTAATAATCTTCAGATCCAGGGGTTTTTATTTGGCTGCATCTAAGCATTGGCTAAGGTTTACCTTGTCACCTCCAACTGCATAAAACTGCTCATGAATCTTAAATTACTTGGCGTCTCCTTTTAAATGCAGCCTTTATCACTTATTTAGACAGCATGAGATATTTTAATTTCTGCCTACACTAAAGTTCACTGGCCATTGTGTTTGGGATATTATTATCCCAGCACTGAGCAAGCATGACACTCTCACTGTTTTCCACCATGACTGCACACTCAGCAATGACAGTTAACTACACACTGCGTGCAGGTTTTAACATGAAGCCACTCAAGTATTCCATCTTTCAGTGGGAGCAGAAAATAATTATTGTACTCTCTCATCTTGTCAGCACACACATTTTGTTTAGAGGACCGTTTTATAAATAAGAGAGGAAATGTTGTCCAGTGTCCATTCACTCGACTGCACCTGAAAGTGGAGTGATTAGGTGAGAGGCCTCTTTCAGATCCTTGTTATAGCTGATCTGCTCTGAGATCCTGAACCACGTTTTTCCATATCCAAACAAGTACTCTGTATATCAATCTGGGAAGTGTTTTGTAGTGGAACTGCTGAAGCTGTTTCACTACATGCCAGTCATTCAATATTCATAAGAGAAGGGACAAAGGACTTGAATTTGGATGTCCTGTATGAATGAATGCCTTAATTACCAAACTATAGCAATTCCTCTTATTTCTCCTCGTGTGTACGAAATTACTTGGGCAACGTGGTGTAATTTCAGCAGGGAGTTTTACCAAGACTATCCACTTCTGGCACGTGGGGGCCCATCAAACAGTGGGCTTCAAACAATTCTGGGCCTAATGGATTCAACACCTTGAGGTCTATCTGCTTCCTCACACAAAATTCTAACTCCCATCTATATTTCATCAGGTTCTGTACATGAGAGAAGCAGGGAAGACTCAGTTTGGGAATTTGGCCAGGGCATAAGCTGCACATCTTAAAAGCTCTGCAGTGAAGAAAGAGTTACACAGCAATCACCATTTCAACAGACACAAGCTCACTGCCAAAGCCAACAGATACTCTTCACATATGGCTGGGGGAAAGAATAACCTAAAGGAACAGATGGAAATCCTACCTGAAGAGCATAATAAAACACAGGCAAGCCAAGAGAGTCAAACACAGTCTTTTGTCCTGAACTTGTGAAGGCTCACACAACTTAAGAGTGCAGAAAGTAAGAATAATCTCCAAGTTCTGAGTCTGTGGATGCCTCTGCAAGATCCAGGTGCACGGCTATGTTTCCACAGACAAATAATACCTTTAACCTAAAGACCAGATACTCCATGAACTATAAGCTATGGGCTCACAAGGAAGCCCTTCACCGATTTTCCATGTTAACAACAGCATTAGTTTAACATATGAAATCCAGAAATTCAAGCAGTCAAATTTTATTTGCTGCATATATGTTATGAAAATACATTCAAAAGTGTTATTTATTTTACCTAGGAATCCTAGAAACCTTCAAAATCTAGAGGTTTATGAGTGTCTTGAGGAAGTCACATCTGTCCACAGCAAGTAGCATGATGGATGCTCATAGGTTTGAGGCAGGAACTGCTTTCTAAGCAAAAACCACAGGACAGAAACAGCACCCTTTTCTTCTGGTACAATTTGGAAACTTAATATACTAGATTTGCTGTAGTTAAGACTTCTTTAACTCCTTTCATCTGTTCTCTTTCATGACAATGGAATTAGGTCTACACAATAGAATAAAGAAAAGAAGCTATCCCAGGAGGAAGCTACTGAATGACAGTAGTTAATTGAGCTAAACTCTTTTTTTTTCCACTCATTTTTCCAATTTCCCAACTGTTAAGCATTTTTTTTATTGTTTTCAAAGGAAAAATTACTTTTCACCCTACGGGCTTTACTTTTATGATGATAAAAAAGTTAGATGCATACAAGTTTCTACTTTCTTTGAATGGAGAAGTTTTGTATGGGAAGCAGTAAAGCAGAAAAACACAAGAGCTGAAACCTGAACCTTGACCTTATCAGCACCATACCCAATACTGCACACAACATAACTTCTTGTGCATTTATGGATGCTTAGCCACACTGAGGAATAAGGCTCGACATTGTCTTGGACTTTGCAAATTTCTGTCCCCATGTTTTCAACCAATTTCTTGAAGTCTTTCAAGATGGACAAAACATGATTAAACAAAGGAGGATCTACAGCAGCAAGGCTAAGATGTTAAAGTTACAGGGAAGGTATCAGAGAGCAGCAGTCTCCACAGGAGTTAGAGCATCAGAAAACCTCTAAGTAGTGCCAGATTTTAGCTCTTCAGAAAAAGCTTGCATAGTTCACCTTTTCTTCCTCCCCCACTACTTAAAAAAGAAAATACCAAAGCGAAAAGCAGACATATGGAACAGTCCCTCATATTATGTGATGCTTTAGTTATCTACTGTGCCCTGATTTTACTATAATTTAATGTAATAATGATGAAAAGAAGTCAATAATCTCACATGAGACCAGAAACTATTGGTGATTGGTAGTGTATTCAATATGGCATTTTACATTACTGTTATATCCAACTTCTATATTGGTACCAAATAATAAGCATTTATATATGTGTGTACATATAAGAGTCAATGCATCCAACATTTTGTTCTTTACATTGTAGGAACTAAATGCCATAAGTCTCTTTTTTTATTATTAATGAAGAGGTTTTTTTTCCAAATCTCAGGAAAAAAAATATCGCTCAACACTAAATCTGTGTAGAGAAGTTTTAAATCCTCCTGCAAAGTATTAAACTAAATTAGTGGTATGAAAAGCTGGAAATCTGGTGGCCTTCAATATCCCTTTTTGATTAATTAAAGCTTTAAATGCAGTCAGAGTCAGCAACATACCACTGCTAGAAAGGTGGGGACATTAGATGATAAAAATGTACTCCATATTATCCAGAACTAAGGAAGGAAAGTGCTAGCAGTAGAGCATAAGCTTAACATTTTTGTATTTCTGTACAAATTTAAATTAATATTATTGTAATCCGAGATATGATAAAATAGAAACAGACAGGTGTTCAGAGTTGCAAAGTTCATGGAAACATTCTGATAAATCTTACAGATACTGAAATTAAATACTTTTATTAATCAAGATGGAACAGTGTAGCAAGATTTAGACCCAGTTTTCAGCCTCTCTCATGTTATCATCAGTGACTTATATTTAAGACCTATTGTGTTAAATTGACCCTTACTATTTTAGGAAAAAACTGTGCATTAACTTACACTCAGACAAAAGTCCCACTGAAATGAAATATTCCAGGCAATCCAGGTTGGTGCAGGACAGTTAATCTATTGTCTTCCTTCTATAACCCATGGAACACCATCACCAACCTCTACAAACCTACCCTGGCTGTCAAAGTCAACTCCATATTATATTAACTTCCATACAGACTTAGTATCAAAAATAACAGGAACTTAGTTTTAGGTCCAAAGATTTAGGGAAGATAGGCTGCACACTGATATCTGAAAGACTAATTAAATAGAACTTCTAAATATTAAAAATATTTAATTACTGTTAGAGATGTAAATACGTCATTCACATAAAACACCCAAAAACTAGCTTTGAGCTTAGTACACAATCTTCTCCGCACAAACCTTAGGAAAGAATTGTAAGCAAATTCAATTTTTATTGCTTAATTTGTTTTCAGTGGCTTTATTAAAATGCAGGGAGAGAGCAAGCTTCTGCCTGAAATGTATACATAAAAATACTGATCACTGTCTGCATTGAGTTGTGTTACATTCAAAGTCTTGAGGCAACCCTTTGCAGGCTTCCCATCACAATTTTTCTCCTAGGAACAGGCTTCATCCATTTCCATTGCTGAAAAAGCCCTCAACAAATAGCTTTGGTTGATTATCGTAATATCATCTGCCAATGCTATTATGTTGTATCAGCAGACACATTATAAACTTCTATTTCCAAACTGTGAAAAAAAGCTCTGAACAGAAAGTTGATATTCAATAATGAGTAATTTTTGCATACGTTTAAAAAGAGCAGTGCATTCATATTTTAATACTACGAGGGAAAATGGTATTTAATTCCTACTTCAAGACATATTACTGCACAAAAGCAACTTTACAAGGAATTTGTTACCTTTTTTTTTCCTTTATGAAAGAGAATTGAGGTGATGCAAGCAAAGCTCTGCATAGTGTACTTTGCATGCTAGACCTTTTTCTCACATTCAAGGTGTCTTTTTTAGGTAAATCTCTTGACTGCTTGCACAGGGATAGCCTATATATAGTGCCACTAAAGTTCTTTATTCCAGTGAGCACAATATTGTAGGACTTCACTGTCTCTCTCCAGTGAGACTGAAGAGAAAGAGTGAAGCCCTACAATATAAATTTGGGTTTTTTTAATATAATTCTTTAATATTTCTGAGACTTTGAAAATGAAATGGCTTAAATTGGTATATTTGACTTTTTAAAAAAAATCTACTTCCTAGTAGCTATTTTTATTTTTCAAATCCTTCAACAATGGGTCAAATCCTGGTTAATTCAACTCAGCTGAATTTTGCCATTGACTTCAGCGTAACCAAGATTTCACTTACAAAATCTTATATAAAAAAAAATGTAAATGTAACAGAGCTCTGACTAACAGCAAGTGCAAACCTGTTTGACAGATGACGTAACCTATGTACCGATATACACTACAGCTCACAGCAGCCCAACAAGAACAGCCTTAAGCTACTGAGTAAGAAGTGATGCATATGTTTTTAAGAACAGATTAAACACAAAATATTGACACTTGTGTTGGTCTATCAAATGCACCAGGTACATTTTGGGAAGAAGCAGCAATAAATTGACCAGCCCAGTATTATCAAGCTTTAAAATCTAGGTTTACTAAGCTAAAATTTAATAATTCTTAAGTGTGCCTTAGGAAGATAAATCCTAAATTGAGCTGGCTGAGTGCTTCATGACTGTTCTCTTTATCCACTTAGCCATCATTGAAAATGGAATATATTGCCAAAAATAATTGTCTGTTTTCCTCTTAATCCCATTGTGTACTCTTGTTTCTGCCAAAGCTTTCAGCAAAAATTTATTTTTAGGTATTGCTAGATATCTTAGTTTTTTTCTACAGCAGATATAAGAATATAGATCATAAAAATTCTTTAAAAAATACTATTTATAGTTGGAATTCATAACAAATAGGAGTAATTGTCTCTTGTATAGAATTAGACTAAATAGTTGTTAAAGGTGTATTTTACAAGAATACATCCTCCAAACCTTTACAGAGTGTTCCTCTGAAAACAATTTTCCAGCAACAAGGAACTAGTGCCACAGTGATGCTGCGAGATGTGCAATACTACGGCAAACTGATGCTAATTATTATTAAAGATGTGATGCTTTTTATTTATAAATCACAGGATATATGATCAGATTAAAAAAAGCCAATTTGCATGATTATTGTACCGAAGAGATTCTACTTTGTTAGGTTAATTTACTTGAATTCAGTATAGAGTGATTACAGGAATAGAAAACATTAAACCTCTACCTTTCAATGCATATCCTTGTTGTAGAAGTAAAATACTCCTGACATTCAAATACAATGCTGTCTGTATTAAATCCCTGATCCTTTGTAGTGCTGATTGGAGGAAAAAAGTTGACAAGGCAGTATGTATCTAACTTGCCTATCTTTTAAAAACAGTGAAGAGTTTGGGCCCTTTTTTCCAATCTATTCTTCAATAGCATTCTGGTTTATGTCTTCACAGTTATTACAAGAGATTAGGATGATTCTCTATGCTGACTACTGCTAAATTAATCTAAATAGTCTGGAGTATCTAAATAGTAATTAGACATTTTTATTAGATGTGTAATAAGCAAATGGTGACCATTTAGCTGATACAATATTCTTAAAATCAAACTAAGATTAATACAAAAGGATTAATCCAACCCTGTCCAGCCAGGTAAGGCATGTCCAGGAAGAACCAGAATTACCTATTTTGTAGACAGAAAGGAAGGTTTTGTTTAGGAAACATCTAACAAGAGCTCCAGGATTTAAACCTCAGAATGAGCCTGTCTCTTTAAATCAACCATGGTTACTAACATTACATGGCAGATTTTTGGTGTGGTTATTTTTTACCAAAGCAATAGTTTTGCAAAAGATTCCTGGTAATTCTTGAAGCTTTTTCTCTCTCCCTCCATTTGCTTTCTTGAAACAAAAGTAAATATAATGATAAGCAGCCACTAGTTTTTTGGGGATTTTTTCTCTTTTTATGCATTTAATCTATTTGCAACCTTTGAAATTTTTTGGCTCCTGAGCCAGAGTGGAGTTTATAAATGCATTAAAACTGCATTAATTTAGTTTTGAAAATTCCTAGTAAAAAGTTATCAAGGGTTGTCTTTCCTGTCCCAAATCTGTATCACCTAGAATTAGAATCAAAATCTATTTCGGCCCAAAGTCATGAGCCAGTTTTAGTAACTACAGTTTTCATGTTGCAATAAAACTCTGTCTAGATCAATATATTCACTAAGGAACTGCTCAGTTGTGTGATAAGGACTTCTGAGGGATTTTTAAGCTGCTGGTATAACAGGGTCTACCACACCCTGAGGAGATACACTCATGGGATCACCACATAAAGAGGTAAGGTTTGCAACAATTTCTGATATAATGCAGCTGAGAACAACAAGATTTCAGAAGTGGCTGCTTGAAATACTGGATCTTATTGTTCCTTTGCACCCAAACACAACTGATGAAGAATATAGGAATTTCTTTTTTGGAGATCATAAAAAATGTAAGTGATTGAAGTCTGGTGGCTTTGTGGCTGAGCCAAGACAATACTCAGGTTGCAAACAAAGCACTAAAAACTGTTGCTAAAAATACTTTGGAAAACATGGTGAGAAATTATTTTTTTGCAACTCAAATTAAATTTGTTCCCCTGGTAGATGACTGAGCAAGAGGTATTATAAAAGCAAAGTAAGGCTCAATACAACAAAATTTTGCCTACTCTTTCCCAATTTGGTTTTTTTCATGTCAAATTAAAAATTAATCAATTGATAAAACTTTTCATATTAATGCATCCCACAACCTGATTCATTGAATGGAATAACTAAAAAGCATAATGAATTGATTGGTCCGTGCTGTATATTTTGTCACATAGTAATTAGGTATAATTTCCAATAGGTGGAGTTTCAAAACCAGCCACAAATATTGCAGCAGAAATTATATTGCAGAATATAAGAACTGTGCAGTAGAATCCCATATCTGAGTTTCAAGTTTATTCTTCCATATGAAAGCAACACAAAATTACTTATCTAAAATTACTCCCAGGTGGAATGGTGATACCATTATGTATCCAGTCAAATATATGCATGTGGTGATAGCATTTGCTGGACATAGGATAAACTCCATTAAAGAGCCTTGCAATCAAAACAAAACAAAAAATATACATTATGGGACTAATCAAAGGAATTACAATTCACGCAGGTTTTGAAACTCAAGTTTCTGTCTCTGTGTTTCATTTTTCAAAACAATACAGATGTAGCTAACCAAGGAGCAGGCAGTTCCATGCCTGCTTTCCATCAGATGATTGCAGGGGAATTTCTGTATCTTTTGAAATACAAGTGGCATCTTCTCATCTGCTGAGTTTAATTTCGGAGTCCAACACTATCATTAACAGAACTTTTTTTTAATCTTTGTACTATCTTACAATCAGTCTCAACACAAAGAAAAAGCTTTTCTCAACAGGAATATATGCCTTCCGCTTCCCCTAGAGAAAGCAAATCATCCATCCAAAGTATACAAGAATGGAAGGTATAATGTTCAAACTCTTTTTGGAGTGTTTTAAATGCTGCTCCTTTCCTCATAAATGGGAAACATGAACATGGTCTAAATATCAGGGTTTGAAGCTATGCTCAGAAGTTTCTGAGGCATGCAAGCCCTTTAACTTCACAGGCTTTCCCTTCTTTAGTCCCACCATTGCTTTTGAGCAAATCAGATCACTAAGGTAGCTAAAAACCATGTCCAGGAAACATATTCTACCAGATCATTTGCATGTGCAGGAGATACATTTTTCATATCAACTCCTAACTAAACCGGATTTAGATTCAATTTATTTTTAGATTTACCAAAACATAAGCATGAAAAGAAGAACAGGATTAGAACTGAACCATGTCAGCCTTGTAGTACAGTGAGTCCAGATCACCCCCAAAGTTTAGGTCAATTCATATGAGAATAAAAATTACATTATTCAGCTCTTACTAGCTAGTCAGTAGAAATAAAAGCCTTTCCTAATGTCATCTTACTCTTTATTGATTCTTCTCCTCTTGTCCCTTTTTCAGTCCCAGCTCTCCCTTACATAAGCATAATCAAATTACAAGAGCACTATCTGATCAAATTCTACTTTGCCCATTCTCGGCTTCATCTCTATTATTAGAGTCTCCCCAGTGCCTTTAATTTAATGAAAAGCCCTGCAGCCTAAATGTCATTGCTATTCTAGATTCCTATTTTAAATCTTCAGGCCCTGCAAGGCCTCACAGAAGACACTACATGAGCTGGGTGGAGCATGCACAGCTGAATGCAGGTCTGAAGCACTTAGGAGCAGACCCAATACCTGAGCAATAACTCTCTAAAGACAGGAGAACAAAGCAGCACTGTGTTTGTCTCAACAGGGGTGCATGAGGTATGGAAGAAAGGTGAGATGGTTGCAAACGATAGTGGGTCTTTCTTAAGCAAAACCAAAAAGATGAAATCTCTTGTGTAATTTTTTTTTATTATTGAGTTTTAAATAGCTTTATGAAAGTGTGGGATTTTTTTCTAACCTTTGGGGACAAACAATTCTGTTGTTATAAATTAGCATTTTTTTCAATTTCCTACCCATAAGTCAGAGATACAGCTTTGAGCAAAAAGTTACACCTGCGATGAAATGCAGGCTCAGTCAGTAGGGTACAGTTCTCAAAATGCCTGGTTTTATCCATATAAACTCTCTTACAATCTTAAATGCAACAAAAAATATCTGCTAATGCCATCCTCTCCTTTGATACCTAGTTGCATTGGAAAAAAAATTACCATTCAATGAAAGCCTGGTCAAAGATAAGATAAAAAATGCATCCCACTGCCTTTTCCTCTGGCAATCTGGACATTCATGTCAAAGTTATGTAAGGGCCAGAGATAAGAAAATCCACATATGGTAATTCATACACCCAGTTTACTACAACATATGGCACAGTACAACATGAACATGTGTTCACTGCCCTCCCCCCTTCCTTCCTTTTTTTTTTTNTTTTTTTTTTTTAATTTGGGAGTCTCATAAGTAATTTCTGAATGTATGGGAGAGGAATAAGGGAGGTGGTTGGCTAGGCTGGCTATTCACAGAATAGTTATACGACAGCAAATGGCATTTTCAGTGAGCTCTCGCAGTGAGAACAGGCTTCATGGTAGCACCAGTCTTTAGTTCCACTTATTTGGGTGATTAGTTTATAAGGCTGTTTAATGAGAATTGAGCAGCTTTCTGCAAAGCACTTTCCAGAGAAGAAATCTCTTGAATAGATGGAATTTTAAAGTTCTACATATAAGTATATTACATATGCATCATTTCACATACACTACTACATGTCTGATGTGTAAGGATCACATACATATATGTACGTATCTTGCAAGGGCACAAAAAAATTGCACATTTTCCCCAATATTTAAGGTGTTTCAACGCTATCTAAAAAAATGGCATCCAAACATAGAAGGCAACTCATCAGCTGACTTGTTACGTGACAGATCCAGAGGCAACTCCAAAGCATCAACACAACTGCCTGAGGAGACTGCCAAGGAGCCAGCTGCTGCTACTGGAAAATCTTCCAAAGGTTTGCATCTGTGTCCTGTTACTGCTGTCCAAAAAATACACTACAGTAAACAATAACAACAACAAGAACAACAAATCATCAAAATTCCATCTTTGTCGTGAAAAACTCGTAACATGTTATATAACACACTCTATGCATCAGGGCAAATTGTGTCTTTTCTCGCAGATATTCCTGTACTCCAATCAGGCAGTGTGTTGTTCCTGACTTGCCTCTGGTGCCTTCAATGAACTTGCAACATCTGAGCAGTTAAAACATTAAGGAATCAATTCAGGAACCTAATAATGGATGTGTAGTGGCATTTTAGACACCTAGATCCCAGCTGCCGGAAGGAAACAGCTGTCCAAAAGGTTGTGCAGATGTTTAAACTCACTTGAGACTGTTAAATACAGTCCCCTCTCAAATAGCTGTCATGCTTTAGCAACAACAGGAAAGTTAGACTTTATGCAACATAGTTTTATAGGATTTAGAAGTGAAAGCAGCTCTCTGATTTGCCTCTTCCCAGTGTGCTCTTAAGTTTCTGGATCAGTATAGTTGCAAAATGTAATTGGACAGAATAAATACCTAGTTGGGATTCACTTGTTCTACCTATTAAGCAGTAAAATCCCTTCTCTAAATATAGGAGTGGAAATTCAAGCAATTAGAAAAAAGTCCTTTCAAAGAACGCTTCTGCAAACTACCTCAGGTTGAGTTTGTTATTACTAAGACTGAGAGATGATCTAATAGTTTTTTCACTATCATTCTTTGGAAATTATTGAAATAGTTCAAAGGAATATCAAAATAGTATATATTATATTGAATATTTAATATATAAAAATTCAATACAGCATCTAATATTTTTATATATAACTAATATAATATGTATTAAATTAAATATATATATATATATTCAAATAATTCAAGGAATTATTTAAATAGCTCAAATTCATTGACTGATCAATGAAATCCAGAATGTTTCCACTGAACAGGCTCTGGGTCCTTCTGGTACCTGCAATCTACAGCTGTGCAACTCAGCAATGAAATGTTTAATCTACCTCCATGTGGAAACCCTAAAAAAAATTAAAAAAAAAGAAATCTATCAAACCAAGAGAATATGACCAAAAAATAAAAATCCACATGAACAGAAAATATACTTGTGTGGATAGCTTTATTTTCCTCAAGTAAGGTAGGTTTTCTTATTGTGAAGCATTTTGTTTTCTCTATATTGTTGGAAAGCCAGACAAGATTAAGGGATGATCAAAATCTGTGGTGTAAATGAGAGTCAGCAATAAAAACATGTCCTCACAGAAAGTTCAATAATTTTTTGAGCTTGAGAAGAGGATTTTTTCCTGCAGAACACAGGGCTAGAAAACTCCTTCTGAGTTACAGGTTGCTCAAAGAGAACATTTGCTTATGCAAACGTTGGAAATTCTGTTTCATGGAGTTTAAAAGCTGAGTCCCGAGTCTGCAGCACATGGAGATGAGGGTTCTAGATGGAAACATGTCTGGCTTAGTTTGGATCAGCAGCCTCCACAAGGAGCCTCAATAATGTGAAGCATTAGTGTCAAGCATTTGAAAAAGCCCATACTTGTAACATTGATTAGGATGACAGTCTTTATATTAGGTGCTTTACGAATAATTTAACCAATGCTTCAAAACTTACAGAAAATCTAAAGGATATTTTTTTCTTGGGGTTAAGGTTCTAGTTTATCTCTTTCTCCTTCCATATGGAGACTACAGTTAACTTTCAGAAATAACTGAATCTAAAATAATTTCCAAGTTAAGATTTTTAAAAATTTTGAGGTTTTATGCAAACTGGATTAGTTTTAGGTTCTCAAATACTAGCTCATTGAATGATTTATTCTAAAGGATATCCTTTTTTTTTTCCTCCAGATGTTTGTAGTATTTGAGAAATGGTTTTAAATGAGCCTTTTAAAATACTGCATTATGTTTCTTGAAGCTTCACTGTGAAGTCTGACGAGCAGAGGAACAGTGATTAATTGTAGTTTGCTGTCTTGCATACCAAAATAGCAATTTTCCAATTTAAATCTCTTGTATATTTTTGTAAGAGTGTAATTTATATTCTCCCTCCTGTGACTTCCCAAGTTAAGACACGATTTAGATATAAATCCACAATATTAGAATTGGGGAAAATGAAGATCTTTTGACTGAATATTCAAGCAAAGAATGTGTTTTGGGCTATGCCATAAATCATGCTTGTCAGATCCTTCAAAGGAATTATTCTGTACAACTACCTTGTCTATTATTTAGAAAGCACAGACACTGAACAAGATAATTCAGCAGTACTGTATCTGATTTACATATGGTTGTCTTCCTTTAATCTCAGGCTTTGAAAGCACCATCTATTTTCAATCTAAATTCAAAATCGTTAAATTTTATTTTGATTGCCTCATAATCGCACTGCATGTGCATATTTAGAGCGTTTTGGGCTTCTACTCAAAGATGATCTGGGGGTTTGATGATAACTAATGAACCATGGCAACCAAGTGGTGCTGAACTCTTGTATTCAAGACACATAACTCACCATGAAATTACTGACACTTTAGGTTAGGCTGTTCTCTTGTTCTAAACATTTCTCAGGAAATTTTCTAATGGAAATCTTTTCTGAAACCAAGAGACTAATTCACAAAAGACAATCAAGCATAAGGAAGCAATCTTCCAACTTGTTCCAGAATTTTACATTTCAAGTAAATGCAATTTACATGAACATTAATTTCCAAACATGCCACTGGACCATCCATGTCAAAAAGTTACCTATGAAAAATTTTCCCACAGAAATACTTTTCAACAGAAAAGTTTGTTTGCAAGTCATTTATATTAAGAAGCATCACATTTTTATATGGCAGATGGAAAGCTGAAATCATTGTTTATAAAAATAAACTGGCAAGCGAAATCTATTTGAAAACTTACAAATTTAAATATGTAACTGTGGTGTAGATTTCTCTGCTTCAAAGGTTTAGAAGATTTTATTTTGATTTCTTCAACCCCTACTTATAAACAGAAACATCAATTTGCAAAACAAACAAACAAAAAAACCAGACCAAAAAAACCCCCCCAAAAAACCCACAAAAACACAAAACAAACAAAACAAACCCAAAAACCAAACAAATAAATAAAAGCAAAAACAAAACAAAAAAGAGAAAATGCATGAAAAAGTAGTTGTTGCTCTATACAAGAGAAAGCAAATCATTGCGGAAACAGATTGAGATTGGAGACAATTCTGACTGTAGAACTTTATTGAAGGGGAAAGATGAAAACAGTAGTACTCACCAGCTGGAAAGCTTAAATTGGGAAAATTCTTTGGAATATGTGTTGTTAGTATGTATATGACCGGCATTAATAATAATTAGAGTAATTTTCCAGGAATTACCATTTAATTATTTGCTTTCTTTAAGAATTAAAGACATAAGATATCGTGTAGCATTGAAACTTGAGCGATGAACTACCCTCTAAAATGATAATTGTAGCAAGACAGAGACAGTTAAGTGTATGTGTTTTGTGAAATCAATGTATGTGTAACAAAGTATGCTTCAGGCTGGACTGTACAGATTATTTGGGTCCACACATAAATGCAGGTTTGACTAAAGAACCAGGCCACCAACAGGGTTTAACAGTAACCTCATCAATTTGTTTAACGCTAGTTGGATTTATTTGTATAAATTGTTCAGTCTCAGGTGATTCAAGTACTAAAGCAAAACTCAGTGGGAGGCAGGCACCTGAGACACATAATATTTGAAAAATCTTATTCTACAAGTTAATTTTGATAGCCAAATAAAATTTTAAAGGTGAATTAAGAAACACAAGTAGGATTTTGGAAATAATTAAGTATTTATTATTAAACCCGTTGGGGTTTGGTTCTTTTAAAAATTTCACTAGGTATCTATAAGCATGTTTAAATCCATAAGTACACTTATTTTTCTCTCTCCCTCCTCTCTATTCAAAAACACAGGAAGGCCTGAAGCGGTTTCCCACTTGGAACGGTTCACCCCTGTATGTAATGATTGTTATTTCCTAATAAGCATTAATAAGCCCCAAGAGGACTGTTCCAAGGACTTGTAAAAATAATACTAAAAAGCAAAGGTTTTCATTTGTAAAGACCAGACTGCACCAAACAGCAAATGTTTCAAGTTTCATTCCCAGCTCAGTATTTTAGCTTCTGTTTTGTATCATCAATGGCTGCAATGTACATCTTCAGGACTACATTTTTACATTTTTAAAATGCTGCTAAAAACTACTATTTGGAGGTGTGGGTTGGCGGGGAAGGGGGGTTGTCTTTTTTTAACAGCTTTGGTGTAGCCTCTTTCTTCTGTATAAAAGCCAAGCCTCTTTCATTTAACATAGGGAAAAAGCACAGCTCAGTTCTTCTAGTTACTGAATACTCCTGTTTTTGAACACATGCTCCCTTGTGATACAGGCTGCATCACGAGCTCACTTGTTAAAGTCCTGGTACTCTCTTATTCACCATAAGCTATGGAAATGCCACTAACTACTGCATTAGATGCTATTCTGTAAGTAAAATACCAGTTTTCTGCACCTCCACATGTTTCTGATAATGCATCTAAGGGGTGCTAGGAGCCTGTGGCAAAGATATTGCTTGGTTTAGAAAAAAAATCTAATTTTTTTTTTTAAGACAAAGACATTATATGGAGAGTTTGTTTTGACATTTTTATTTGCATCATGAATACATTTAACTTTGAGCAATGATTAGCCAAACAGTGGTATCCCTCCAGCAAAAGCAATTCCTTACTGTTTGCCTAGATGTCATAGCACAATGCAGCGACATCTGAATGTCCTCATCTCTATTGTGGGCAACAGAAGCAAGAATTTTCGTGTTTTTTCTTTTACCTTACAAAAAAGCCCCAAATGTCTGTGCAGAAGAAAAGCTAATTACACCGACAAATCAAAAAGAATACTGAAACATAAACTTTGGTTGACGGAAACCTAAAATTAAGCAAAAAAACCCATGAATTATTTCTTTCCTAAAAGCTGCAGAGTACAGCTCCCACTAGCTGTTTTGGGAATCTTTCCTGTACTGTTCTAAAACTGACAAATAATGGAGGTCCCTTTGCAACACAATTTTCCATGTTGGAAGTTTCCTGATTACATATGTCTTCATACAGTAGTATCCAGTTCAATCCTGTTTCGTGTTTTCAGGTGAAAGCATAATCCAAAAGAACTGGCCACCAAAATAAATAGAGCAGAAAAGCAAAATGATGAATAGGTAAGGCATATGCATCTACCAATTATTCCTGTTGACCAAACCTCAAAGGCAGCATGGGAATTTTTCCTAAAGAACAATCTCCACCTGTATATGCAAATAGATCACCTGTTTGCCTTAACAGATAGCTACAGGATTTTTCTTTTTTACTTGCACATACCTTTTTTAATCCACACAAGAGACACAGCTACAGGCAGGGGGTATGAGCTCACAGCTCAAGCAGGTGAGTCTCCTCATGCTTTTGTGTAACCAGACTGACCCTCCATGGCACTGCAGATCTACATACCATAATACAAACTTAAGCATCTATCACAGGATGCAAAACTTTCATGGTAGATACTGAAGGAAAAAGCAATTTTTCCTATACTTGCTACAGCTTTATATTATTAATGAAAGATTACAAGGAAACAATCTTGCTATTGTGTATCAAAAGAGCTTACTGTCTTCCCCTTGAAGTGTTTGGATATTAATAAATTCTGAAGTCATAGGTAACTAGACAAGCACTGCATAGAACTTCAGTCAGTGCCTTCTGACGTCAAGGGCTTTCTTGATAGTGATAATTAGCTTTAAAATATTCCTCTGAGATCTTGAGATTCAACACTTAACTGTGATGGCTTCTGTACTGCACATGGCAGTTGTTCAGGGCAACTGGAAGTCTACTCCCTGAACAGCCACAACCTACTTTTTGTTTCAATTTGATCAACACAGTGGTTGCCAGCAAAATCTAAGTTACGTATTAGCATAAATATATTGAGATCTGAAAGGGCTGCTATATACAGCACATGTAAATTATTTACATCTAGTCAACCCAAGTGACTGCAGACATTGTAAGAAGCACAGCTGCTGCTGGTGCTAGAACCTTGAAGCTGTTTCTTAATATGAATATTCATCATTACCCTCTTAGAAGACTGTAGGGGAAAACACAGTCAATAAAAGTATATTCTGTGTTTTGTAATCAGTAAACAACATAAGCAAAATAGTATGTGGAGGACATAGAGCAGCTGCTCTTTCCAAATGAATGCCTAATTGTGAAATATTTAGACCTCAGCACTATGATTTCCTTAACAATTCTTTTTCTTGTTAGGGTAGATTGGACGTCCTTGTGCTTTATTTAGATTTTCTTTTCTTCTCCTCCACTCACATGTTACCACAGAGTCTAAAGCAAACAATCATGGGACAAAGGATTCAGATAATGTAACTTCACAATAATGACCTATATTTGTACAACGCTTCTTACCCCAGGACACCCCCAGGCACCACAGTCACAGCATATGTGGGAATCTCACACTGATAAGCAAAATATACTTATGGCATAGGTAATCCATTTGCCAGTGACACTTTGGATTGATGGAGAAACCGTAATGTGTGTGCCACTGTTTGACTCCCGGCCCCTGGGGCAGAAGAGTGGTTTGAGCGCTGAGTGCAGCAAAGCACACTTTGGAACCCCATCAGTGAACTCTATAATCTTACACAAGTTAACGTTCCAGAGTTTAGGGCTTGTAGTCAAGAATATAATGCACATATGGAAAAAAGATTTCCTTGCTGCACAGAGGC
Source organism: Cyanoderma ruficeps (assembly GCA_008694505.1). Lineage (NCBI taxonomy): Eukaryota > Metazoa > Chordata > Aves > Passeriformes > Timaliidae > Cyanoderma > Cyanoderma ruficeps. The sequence goes on along the minus strand of VZDJ01007749.1, from coordinate 1,795,455 downwards.
TATTCAGTAATTGTGACTGCACAGGTAAATTCCTAAACCTATGGGAAATCCAGAGTAACTCATCACAGGGATACCAACCAGCAACGATTTGCTTTCATGGCAGCACCTCACAGAGTCTGCTCTATAATGAAAACTCTCATTCTTGGAACTCACTATGCCTTTGAACGTTCCAGTGTCTGCATTCATAAATACAGTGACCACAGCCCCACCGCTTTTTAATAGTTTCATTCTTGTTCATTTCATATTGTTGTTCAGAAAAAGATTTAGTCTGTTTAAATTATACTCTGGCCTAAGAAACAAATACAAGCAGTTTTATCTGTGCAAGAATAAAAAAGATAAATTTTACTGTTCCAAATACCTTCTAAAGCCTCTACAGGGATAAAAACACCCTAAAATATATAGGAATAGATAGCACTCTACAGGTGCTATTATTCCAAAAACACCTTTTATTTTCAGAAAATACATTATAGTGTTTAAACAAGTTTTTGTAGAACTAAGTGAGAGCACCTAAATATTCCATCAACAAATCAGAAACATGATCTTTCAGAAAAAGAAATTAGATAATTTTCTTATAATTCCTAAAAAGAGGAATGTGCTTATATAACTTCAGGTATTGCAGTGATAAAGAATTTTAATTTATATTTGTAGAATGGAATGCAACTCCTTGGAATTCTAAAATATGAAATTCAAAAAGTATCATATGTATGGTGGTAACTGCTGCATGAATCTTCCCAGCTGAAAAGGTTAAATCTGTACAGCAAGCAAATGTTGATGCTCACCAGCGGAAAACTGGACTAACTCTAAGGTGTTGAACATCTAAAAGTCAGCTGATCTCAATGCACAACCACTTTGCTTTCACTGAATTAGATCACCAGCTTTTATTTGTAAGGAAACAACAGCTATTATCACCCGAGACTACATTCTGAAAGACAAAGCTCTTGTATCATTAATATTACTGGAAGTATTTCTGATGGCAAAAATAACCAGTAAATGGATATTCACTGGGCATCACTTAGCACCTCTGATTCATCTCTTGCCATTTTGTTCTCCTAAACCCTATTTACCTATAAAAGTAATGAAAAAATCAGTATATTGAAAGCTGTGATTTCTCAGTACCTGTTGACAACTAATTAATGTTCTATCACCTTTGCTGTACTTTCTACCCAAAGTATTTGCAAAGAATAACAGAGGGACACAGACACAAAACATGACAGAAAGGAATAGGACAGAAGCTACAAACAAGTCAACTAATTGTTCTTGACCACATTTTTGTTTTCCTATACTTACTAAACATTTCAGGCGAGCTTCCAACTATATGGGTTCCAATACACTTTCCCATCCAATGGACACGTTCAGCATCATCTTCTGAATCTTCAAAAGCCAATTCCACAACCCACTGCTCCTCCCGTCATGCTGGGAGTGACTTTTTCTCCTGGCATTACTCCTTATGCCCTAGACAATGAGTTTCTGACCTGCACTAAGGATGAAGTCACATTCCCAGCCATCAAGAAACACCACAACAGAATAGCAAGTTCCACGCACAGCAGTCTTTCCCTGCAACCGCGGTACAGTGCCAGATGTTCCGGTAGATATTTAATGACTATAGCATTTCATTTGTATTTATTTAGTCATTGAAAGGAATTATTATTATTATAGATAATTTTCGAATTATTAGAGCAGATCAAATGATGTTTTTCTTCGTGTTTTGCTGCTAAATGGTAGCGGCATAGAACATTTAATGTTGTTTTACAGCTTTACATCTGCTGTATTTCAAAATGCAACTGAGGAATTAAAAATTAATAAACAATGGGGTTGTCTTGCCTTGACAAAGAAATATGCTGTAGCTCTCATTTTTCTTTGCTTTAATTTTAAATAGAATAAATGCTGCAAAGCAGAGGTATCATAAGGAAACCTCTGGATGAAAACCAGAAAGACCACTCAGCCTGAATCTTCTGTACTGAGTTTTAAAGAAGGCCTTTCACATTTTCTATCCTTACAGTTACTATGCCATTTGGGAGGGTGAAGGATGGGAATTAAAATATTTCATCCATGTTTTTCTGGGGGAATAAATTGAGAAAAGAATAAATATATCTCTATAATGTCAATCTTTACACACAGAATCCATATAGTTTTGTTTGTTTGTTTTAAACCGTGGTGATAATGGTTTTAGATTTAGTATTTACATCAAGAGCTTGGAATGTTTGTATTTGGATAAGTGAGAAACAGTTTTTTTCTACTACAACCAAGTAAAGCCATAACTTCATCTTTTTCCTGAATCTTTCCAAAAGAACATTAATGGATGTCTATGCATAACAAATATTTCCAATCACTGTGAAGGACAATGCATTGAATTATATGATTTCAACCAATTTAATTTCCTTTATTAACATAAAGCAAATATTTAATTATAATAAGTGGCTAATCTGTTCACACTATTTTGTCTTAAGATCGTGTTCTGTTTTAGAATTTTAATTTTCTGAAAAATAGATTTTAGCTACTTGTTCCTTATCAGCAACTCTCCTTCTATCATCTTCTTTCTCTTTAATGTCATGCTTGTTGTTCTTTTTTTTCTCTCCCATTATTTTCACTTTGGCAATCCCTACTTTTCCTTTTTTCATAGAAGGTTGTTTTCTAATCTGCCCTATAGAAACTTTCTCTGTAGTATTAACAAGCTCTCATTTTCAGACAGATGTTCTAAGCATATGCTGAGATGCCTTATGATTTGCAGCTTTACAGATGTTACAGAATTAAAATTCTCTTAACACTTCTTTGACATACTTATTATAGAGACCCAGAAGCTGAGGAGTTCTGACCTCCAAAATATGAATGAGGTCTACAAAGGCAGAGCTGGAGTTTAACTAAGCCTTTGTTATTTTGCCTTCACCATTTAAACAGATAATAAATACAGAAAAGAGAAAACCTTTCTGATACAACACAGCTAATGAGAGAATCTGGGTTAAAAGTACATGAAATGCAGAGTGAAAATGCACTTGAATATGCCCAAGAAATCACTGGATCACAGAATGGTTAGGGTTGGGAGGAGCCTCAGGAGATTGTCCAGTCCAAACCCCTGCTAAGGTAGGGTCACTTGGAGCAGGTGACACAGGAGCGTGTTCAGGTGTGGTCTGAATGTCACCAGGGAGGGAGACTCCAAAACCTCCCTGGGCAGCTGTGCCAGTGCTCTGCCATCCTCAGTGTAAGATTCTTCCTCGTGCTGAGGCTTTAATGGTTTAAAAACTTCTCGTGTCTCAGTTTATGGCCTTGTCCTGTCACTGGCCATGACTGAAAAGACCCTGGTACCTGCATTTGAGATATTTATATGCAGTAACGAGATCCCCTCTATCACATCTTCTCCAGACTAAGAAGATCCAATTCCTGGCATGCTCAGAACTACATTTTTGCCAGTTAGAAGAATCTTCACAAAAAAAACATTCAACGTCAAATGCTTTCTATGTCCACTATGCAATGAAGTTTAAAAAAAAATTACTTTAGGCTTACTGGAGAAATAAACATTTATTTTTAAGCTAATAGAGCCTCAAGTACAATCAAAGTTGAATTTTAGAAAAAATAAGGTTTAGAAAAATATTTCTCAACAAAGTGAAATTTTGACCCCATTTTTTAATAAAAAATTCTATTTTCATAGAATTTAGTTAGAATTTAGTTACAGGTGCCAATTTAGCAGAGTTATTCAAGATGCAAGTTGTTTCATTAAGATAATAAAGAAAGGAAGGCAATGATGTAAGAAGGTTTAAGATACAGGTTGGCTGATTCTCTCAGCAATTAATGAACAAATTAATTAAACTTGACAAAAACCAAAATGCACTAGACAGCTCATCCAAGAAGCAGTTCCAATTTGGCAGATGACTGTAACCCGAAGAGCAGTTGAGGTTACTTGAAATCTAACTGGTCAAAAGAAAACATTTATGCCACTGGGGTTGGGACTTGCACCTTTCTGCTTTGGTTACAGTCACAAACAAGCTCATTTCAGTGAGTTAAGCACTTCGGTGGAAGAGTTAGGGAGCCAAAGTGCCCCATCAGACTTCCAGTGTCCATTACTTTTTCTTATGCTGATTTTTCTCACACACAAATACAGTACCATGGAAGATACCATGGAATTACTGAGTTCTTGCCGCTAGATATTGCACATCTAAGATTAGAATGTTTGTGTATCAGCTGTGGTTTGAGCTCTAAATTTTCTCCAATTTTGCTGGCTCTGGGCTTGACAATTTACATTTACTCTTTCTTTAAACCTCCATTTGAAAAAAAAATTAAAAATAATTTAGGTGCTAATTTCTCAGCCCAGTCAGCAGCTAATTAACAACCTGAAAGAAAACATGAAAAAACTGTACTACACAGTGAAAGAGAATGCCTCAAGAGTTTCCAAATATAATCGTGTTTGCAGGTTTGTCTTCATTTTTGGTATTGTTTTTCGATATTGTTTTTCTGTGGCAAAGTTGTTTCAGAACAAACTTCATTAATTTTGCACTGAGAAATACCTCAAAGACATGTTTATCTTTAATTACAGTAATTTCTTGCTCAGATTGATGCTTTCTCTAAATGGCAAATTCTTACTTTGAGTGACAAGTGATTTTGAGTAATTTGAGTGTTTGCAATAGTCTTCTCACATACCCTACCCAGCTTTGTTTTCCCATTTGTCTTTTCTCATACCTATCTACTAAAGGAAACAGAAAGTAGATTAAGGATTTCAACTTCGACTTTTTTCATTTTCATAAAAATTATTGCTGATGAATATGCTGGATCTGGGGAGTTACATTTCAGAACTTCACACAAATGCTTTTAAGAAAGACACCACGACACCCTCCTGTGAGATTCCAGACTATTACATCTATGACAGCAAGGTAAGTAAATAACATTCCTCCTAATACTTGATAAATGTCACAAAAAGCAGGTGTGCACAGGGTTGAACAGTCAGTAGGTGCGCAACACTGACACTCTATTTAAGCCAATTTCAATCACAGTCAAAATGGCAGTATCGTCCAAAAACCAGCAGGTTCGTGACAGGTATTGATGACTGACAGGTATTGATGACAGGTATCACCTCGCTGAGAGACAAGATGGCCATGGTTGTCAACATGATGTGATTCCCTGCTGCGTGGAGCAGGATGCCCAGGAAGAGATGCTCCACAGGGGGGACACCCATCACAATCTTTCCTGCTGGCCACTAGAGCCTTTCTCTTTCTCTATCTGCCTGTTTTCCCTAAGGTAATACGGACGTAGTTGTAAGTCATCAGCTACATGTCCCTGGAATAAAAAAGGATTCGTGCATGTCCAGCTGCCTCAGCTTTGTGTTTGCCAGTTTGTTACATAAGTCCCTAAAATACCTTTATTTATTCTTCATCTGCTGCTTAGGAGTCATTGTCTGATTCATGTTTTCTGCAGAATGGTCTGAAAAAAAACAACTTAGTACTAATTTGTACTAAGAGGTTACACTTGGGTAAATTCACGTCTCCTCTAGTTCCAAACCCAAGCAGAAATGGCACATGGTGGCAATGAAGTCAGAAGACACAGTAGCAACAAGTGCTGCCCTAGTGCTGTTAGACAACACAAAACCAAGCCACATTATTTTAGTATCTGTATGATCAGAATGATGATTTCATATTGAAGCAAATTTATTGATTTTTATAGAATTTGCCCCCTGTGGAATCTTTTAAAATATGGAATTTGGCTCCCTTTTGTGGCAATGACCTTTTGGGGTGGATGTCTTTGTAGATGTTTCTTCTGAACCCCAGAAGACCATCATTGCCTTTTTTTTTTTTTCCCCCTAGGTCACTCTCAAACTTATCACTTCCAACTTTAACATTTAGGTCCAAAAAGATAATCGTAATAAAGACAACAGGGACTGGGGGGGTTTGCTCAGCTGTTTATCAGAAAAGTTGTTCCTTTTTTTAGACTAAATGGAAGAAGGAAAAGATAAAAGGAAGAAAAATCAGTTATTCTTTCTCTCTTGTGAATGTAACCATGGGAAACTGCTCCACAGGTCATGCGACTTAAATTACAAAGGCTAAAGGCTGGTTTCAGTCACCTCACATCAGAGCACATGTCTGCACTTTTAAATTTATATTCTCCCCTCAGTTTACAGAAGGCTGAGATCAACAGTATCCTTTGATCTCCCTGAAAGTCACTTGTCTCTAGGTAGAGACACCACCATATACAGAGTCATCTCTGTTCCTCTCCCAGCGTCCTGCTGTTTCAGTCTTTCAGTTGTTTCCAATCCATTTTTAGAGATACATACAAACATGCTCTTCCTAGCCAGCTCAGCAAGCTGTCCTACCTGGAAAGCACAGAATGTGTCTCTGAAATGGCTGTTTAACAAGTTTCACAAGGATGCAAAATTACCTAAAATGACACTGTAGATGGTCAGACAGGGCTGCCCACAACAGGCACCTGGAGCTAACATTCAACTGCCTTAAGCTAGGGAAAGCAAATTTGAGAATAAAGCATCTCTTGGAGAGCAATTGCCTGTGTGTGTTCCCACTGTGAGAGATTCACATTCGTGAAAAGCAAAATCTTGGCAGGCAACCCCTTGATGTGCAGAAATTTGCAAATCATTTCAGTCTAAGCAATTTTCCCATCCTAACCAGAGAGCACTATGGCTGCAATTGTACCCTGATAAACATAGCTACTGAATCTTAAGCAAAATGAAATTTCAGCACAAAGTCAATACTGCTAAATTCTAAAATGCTTAACAGATATGGCATCTAATTAAAATAGCCAGAACTTTTGTAGTTAATGCATCAGACTTTGTACACTAGAAACTTAAACCCATGATTAATGGGAGTTTTAAAACTGGGATTAAACATGAAGGTCTGGCATCATTCTGATAATACTGCAAAATATAGCAGCGCACCTCCACCCTTCCCCTCACTAAAATGTGGGATTAGAATAAATGATACTGCCCTTCACTTTAATATCTCTCCTTAGATGCCTCACTGGTTAAGAAACAAAAGCTTGCCCAGGAATAAAGGTAAAAAAGAGGGTTTAAATGTCAATATTTCCTAAAGGTAAGCTCAGTCATTCAGCACACTTCCAGCACTCACTAGAAACATCTGGCCTCGCAAATAGTGAAAAGTGAATGAGTTGGATCATGTGTTTATCCCAGCATAGTAAAACCTCTGATCTAATCATGACACCAAGATCAAAATGAGAAAAAAAAAAATCACAGCAGAATAACATAAAATAGAGCATGTTGTGAGAGAGTCTGAAATGGCTTAGGGAGCCAAGAGAATTGCTAATTTATTAGGTGAAATTTTCTTGCCTCAGACAGCACAAGTTACTCTCAGCCTCTTTCTAGGATCTAGAAACAAGTAGGGAAAGAGCAGGGTATGAATTACACAAACTGGTACATGCACATGATAGCACACCTTGTTGCAGTCTCAAACACCAGATGAAATCCTAGACGCTGATATGAATTTGAGAAATCAAGTCACCTGAAAGCTCTGCCTGTTTGAACAAACTGCCGCATGTGACCGATATAAACCTATCCCTACACTTGCATGGCAGACTGAGGTGGAAATTTACATATTTTCAAACTAATGCTAAAATAGCAATAGAAAACACTGCTTTCTTGAGTTGTTCACTTTCTCCAGAACGGTAGTTAGAGTAGTTTTGGATTAATTTTGTAGTATTAAGCTTGTCAGGTGAGCAACACAATTACAGATTTCAAGTATGAAGGAGTCCAATGGAATGGAAACTGCTTACTCAAAATCTGAATAGAGCTGCAGCTTTTTGCATGAGATGATCAGGTTCACAGAGAGTCCACAGACCTCTATGTGTCTCCAAAAGGGGGGAAAAAAAAATCCAGTATGTTAACATAGTTAAATAGTTCTTTTTTCACCTTAGATTTCTGGTGCCTTGAAACCTTTTATAATAAATGCTTCTTCTTCCCACTCTCTATTTCTAATGGTTTTCCCACAAAGTGCTACCCACCGTCTCCTATTCTTTTTTTTTTCTTATAATTTAAGTGTTTTCCAAATTTTTAGTCAACAGTAACATTACGGAAGATAAGCAACTAATGATCAATTTTTAAAAGATTACAGGGCTTAAGCCTTAGAGATAGGACACAATAGCATGCAGTATGTAATTTTATCTGTGAGACACCCATTTTCTACCATTAAACTACACTATATAAAAGGAAAAAGTACAGTACTGTAAGCACAGTTATTTCAGCAAACAAAACACTCAAGGATTTTTAAGGTGCAAAAAAAAAGGTGCAAAATCATATGCCATAAGACTCTAAACATGCTAGAAAAATAAAAAAATAAAGTCTTGTAGAATATTGTTTTAGTTAAGGAGTGGTTGTTGTAGGATGTCTGAATGCATACAGGCACCAGCTTCCTAATGATTAGCACAGTTTCACTGACAGGCTCGGCTGCAGAATCACAAAGCAAACATAAATTGCAGCAAATTAGCAGAAGATTTTTTTTTCCTTTCAAGAAAAAAGTTTAATGGATGTTTTGCCTGAGGAGCTGATTTCAATGGCTTCTCAGCAGACGAGGCTGCACTGCCAGGAACCACAGGAGCGTACAGTAAATTTAATAATGGCCCTATGCCACAGCACGGTTTATACAGCTACACAGCAGATCCCCAGCCAGGCACAGGCTCTGCACATTCAGCACAGGAAACTGAGCATTTCAGAGCCAGGAGGGCCTGGGTCTCATTAGGCAGAGATAGAACTTGTGACTGTCTACAAAGATAGCTGCCTTATAGAAATCCATCTTGCTTCCAATTAATTTAACTCAGTTTGATCAAAAAATTCCATCACGGCGGAATTTAGCCCCTAAATAAAGTTATCAAAAGATGCCAAAAGGAGAAGGAGATTTGGAAATATTTGATAAAAGATAAAAATGAAGAAAATGTAATATTAGGATGATTTTTACTACATCTGATTGATCACCAGATTCTCATCTCCTTATTTAAACACACAAAATAGAACATCAACTTCGTGTTACAAAGATGTGAAGAAAACAAAAAATAAAAAAAGTCCATGCCAGGAATATTGATATAAGAACACACCATTTGAGTTGCAATTGGCAATAATTGCCAGTCTCTGTTCTGGAACATTTTAATTTACTCATGGCAAACTGACTCTCAGATACGTAGAAAAAATATTTCCTACTTTTAAAATCAGGAAAGAAATGACTTCCAATTGGAGCTTTACAATTGCCTAACCCCAGCATAAACACAGGGCAAATATCAGCACTGAAAGGAAAGAGTTTTCAGAGGTAGTGCTAATCATGATAGTGACAATATCATTGCTTGCTTATTTTACTGTCTGCAGAATTGATACATTTGTTCTCATAAACAAATTCATTGATCTCTCTCAAACATTAATATGAACAGACATCATGCTACAGAAACGTATCTATTTGGGATGCACTAAAATCTTCTTGGAAAAAGTGTACATAAAAATAGGCATTGAAGATGAAGAAGTATTTTGTTATTGTCACCATTTTCAAATGCATCACTGATGAACTCAGACCTCAAATATCATTATATACTTGATGCTTTTCTCAAAGAGGTATGAATAATTGCTGCTAGATTGGAGTGGACAAAAGTGTTCATTTTAATGTTGATGCTTACATATCCTCTACGTGTCTGACACATTTTCCTTTAAAAGTTACACCCTTTAATCTGGTGAATAGCAGAAATCACTTTCTGTATACAACACCACAATAGATGGGATGATTTATGTGTCCCACTCTCATCCTACAGGAATGGGTCCCAAACTCATCCTGCCTATGCAGGCAGAAGAGCCATGGTGGGTGGTGAGCAGGAGTGTACCTGAGATCTCCAGTAATGATCCAGGTTAACAAAGTCAGAGACAGAGGAAAACTTTAAATCTCCTTTTTGAGTCCACACTGTCCTGGAATTGTTTTGCTGTCCTGGAGGCCAGGGGCAGAGGGGACATTTCCTGTTCTGACAGTGCTACTGCATTCTATCTTCTTAAGGTAATTACTCTGGCTTTCTTGAGATACAGTGGATTTTGACTTGAGGCCTTTTTATGCCACTCCAAGAGGAAAAAATAATAAAGGTTTTAAAGTGCTTGAAAACAGCCTCAAGTCCAGTCATAAATAACTACAGAATTACAACCTAAATGTTTACTAAGCTGAGGGAAGAGATAAATCACATTATATCTAAATGGAATAAATATACTAATAAATAGAAGTTTTGGAGCACAGATGGCAGTAGAAATAAATATCATTGCAAATCTTTTCCTTTTAAAAGCTGATTTAAAATGAACATAAATGATGACACAATCATATTTTAAGGACAAGTGTAGGTTAAATAATTTACATGTATTAAATAGCTAAGCCATGGCAAAAAAAAAAAAAAGAGCCTGGATGGGACCACTTATTCTTCATGTTCGTTAGACATTTTTGTTGCTCTCTGTGGCAGAATGGTATATGAAACTTTATTATTTTATGGTACTTTCTTCAAAAGTTAAAACATATATACATTTATATATATGTGTATACATATATATATATATATAAAGCTTAAATATTTTTATTACGACAGTGAGATTTAGAATTTTAGGAGAGGATTTAGTGCAGGCAATATGCAGTGACTTCTGCAAACACACTAGAGAGGATTTCCATGGTTCTCCTTTGTGCCTTGACAACACACAACCAAGATACAATTACGGGATCGCTGCCACCTGCCACCTTCAGGAACCAAACCACATGCTCCCACAGAATAATAAAGAATGTTAAGATTAAAAAGCAAATGAAGGTAAAATCCTAAAGGTCCTTAGGGATCTCCAGGCTGTGTTAGTCCTTTGATCAATCTTACTTGCCCACAAAGATGAAGGCTCTTCTCAGCTAAAAAAAGTCCATCTAATGAAATGCCTGAATTTTCACACAGCTGAACACATTCAATGTGCAACTCGTATTAAACCTCACCTTTGAATTTATAGCTTTTTCATCCTGAAGCAAGAAAAAGAAAATAGACAAATTGTTCATAGTGTCAACAACCCCAGAAACTCAGTTAAGAATTTTACTTTAAGAAGACATTTTAAGTCAGGGAAAAAAAAAATCCAAAATGTTGTTATTGGGCCATGGCTGAATTTTCCCTCTCCTTTTTTATTAAAAAAACCCAAACAAAACAGTATTCTAATAAAATGATGAGAAAAGGATTTATTCAGAATCACTTACCACTGATTTGAAGGAATAATTTTAATTAGCTCTGAGAGTATATTAATCTAGAAGTTTTTGTCTTCATATGAGACCACTTTTATAATTCTGTACATGTCCACATTTTTGCTCCCATAAATATACATATTAGATTTAATTTCAGAATATTCACATGAGAGAATAGTATTTGCCAATGTACAGGTGCTTCTCAATAGTCCATATTTTGGTTTAAATAAACCTAAATGGCTTGTGTGGAGTTATCCTATGGAGTTCCTTCCCCACACCTTCAATTATTCTTAAAAATTGGAACACATTACGCCCTTAGTACTTAAGATTACTTACAACTTCGTTTCAAACTACCTAGAATTGCCCAGAATTTATCACCTGAGGTAGTACAGCTGCCAACACCTATATGCCAGGCTATGATTCCCTAAAGCTTACCACATTCTTGCTCCTTATTCTTAAGCTTTCCAGTTTTAACAGCTATTTAACACACAACTCCACCAATATTTACACATCAATAACTTAGCATGGCACAAACTGAGCAACATTAACCTCTGTTCCCATCATCCCCTCTCCATGCTAATTACTTCTGGCATATCAAGGTGAAGATGCAGCTCCCTAAAATCTTGGCTTAGGATGCAGAGCTGGCCTAAGAAGTTTAACTCTCTAGCAGCTCACTCACTCTTTTATCACACCCACAGCTGTGAGGGCAAGGCTGTTCCCACTCTTTGGTAATTAACACAGCGCCAATATATCAGGGGGGAAGACTGCCTTCAGCACCATCTCTATCTGTCTTCCTACATCTGAAACTACAATACACCACATTTTTGTTATAGGTTTATGGATCAGCTTTTCCCTGTTGTCTGGCATGCAGTATCATACACAGGAAAAGGTTAATCTTCAGAGAAAATATCATCTCTTGGCCCTGTGCATTTGTTGGAGTCACACAAGCTTTCAGCTTTCTTTGAAGTTGCCTGTCATTCCAGCAAAGCTGCTTTAAGTAGTTCAAATTAAATATCACTCGTATTACAGGTTGGTAGCAAGTAGAGGCAAGAAAGAGAAAAGCTTTGGGGTAGAATTTCAGGGAAAAATAGAATTATGTTTGCTCTGTAACATGTCCCTCAAATTATGATTTTTAAAACAGTTTTGGCCTCAGTTGTACAGAAATTCAATCTACTCAGTTCTGAAAGTATCTGTATTTGATCTGACATGCCACTATTGGTCCAGCAAATTTGGAAACATTTTTCATTTATTCTTGATAGTGCTTTCAATTACAGAGATACTATCATTTTGAATATTTCCTCCTATGGAGACTTCCCCCCAGGGTTTACAAAAGGAAATCTATTAAAGTGTGTCCACATCCTTTTAGCAGGGAAAAAAGAAGACTGAATAAAACAGGAAGGTCTGGAGCTCAGCACTAAATCAAAACATAGCCAAGGAGCCACACTTGCTACTGGATCAGAGGAAAATTCATGACCACAATCAACCTAAGACCAAGCTAACATGTTTTGGTGAATCGGAAGATGGAATAAAGAGGGGAAAAAAAGGAGAGTAGAAAGAATCTCAAGTAATTTCAAAACTTCTGTGTCCAGTTTCAAGACTGAGTTTAATACTTGAAGGAGAGGGAAAATGCCATGACACTCTACATGAATTTAGACTTCAACATATTAGAATCAAGTCGTTCAGCTGGTGATTTGAGACTCAAATTGTAACTGAATTTCAGTTTGCTGCTAGAAAGCATCTGTCCTGTCTAAATATCAGACCACTGACCTGATTAGAAGTTTTTTAAAGATTCACACTATTTAAAAGGGAGAGCATTTTAAAACATCAAAACATTCTGTAGTGATGACTCCCTTATATGGTAAAGCAGACTGAGTTTGAGATGATTTGCAAATGGTATCTGTAAATATTAATGCACTCTGACATTGAATATTGCATATCATACATTTTAAGTGTCTTTTAGCGCGTGGATGTTTACAGTGAAATGATGTGCTTCTGAATATGTCTCCTTTCAATTCAAAGTGTGGCTTCATTAAGGAGAGTGATAACATAAAGCTTAGCAGCATGATCATCCCTTGAAAATTACCACAAAATTGACATGCATCCTTATCATAAACTTTTAATTGGGTTTATGGGTACCAAACAGCTTCACAAGCTTCAGCCGTTCTTCACTCTCTTTTCTACAGTTCGAGTTTTCCAGTACCCAGCCTGGGTATTGACTGCTTTTAATACAGAGTCCTTTTCCCCAGGCTGGGACTTCATTTTGCAGCTGCCTTCATCAAGCAACCAGACACTAAAAAACCTTGTAAGATTCCCTTAGTCCTAGGAGCATTGCTTTCGTCAGTATTTTCTTCATACTGTTATTACTGACTCTGTCACCTTCTTTCACAATATCCCAGAATACCTAATCAGAAAATGGTTATGAAGAATTCCACACACAACATCAGTACACAAGATTCATAAACCTAAGTTAAAATGAAATATTGAATGATCTAAAACATTGACATTGAGAGAATTAGCACCCGCATAGATGTGTATTTTAAGTAAAATATGTATATTTTATGTTAAGAAAAATATGTATATTTCTTTTAGATTAACTGCTGCTCAAGTGGGGTGGCAGGCCTAAAGTGGCCAAAACAGGTGCAATGTCCATTCTGCAGCATGGGAACAAAATCATGAAAGCTGCAAAAAATGTCTGTATAATGCATCCTTCCCTGTGGCTTTAATTTGGACTCTGAAACACCTCAATTTACCTAGATCAGATTCAGGTCATTTTCTTTATTCTGCTTTTAATAGAAAGATTTTCTTTGCCTTAATCTTCTGCAGGATCTGGCAAAAATGAACACACAGAAGACTGTGTCAAGAGACTGACAAAGTCTCGTTTTGCAATGAGCACAGGAATGCCTCATATGTGTGGAGTTACTTTGAATCTAACCCACCTATGCAGCTGTCAAGCCAGAGCACATGCTGAGGAAGAGCAGGTTGCCTTAGCAACCCCAGTCCTGTTGTAAAGACTTCAGAAAAACCGAATAATTTTATCTTTCTGAAGCACCATTGTGCCATTGTGCTTAAATACCTTACACATTAAATAGACACACATTACCAAACTCTCCATACACACTTTGAGCTATTTTCATGCTATGGGTTACAGAAGACTCTGCTTGGGAAAGGTTTTCATCTTATTTCTTACCATCTGTGACCCTTTCAGCTGTCATCTATTAAAAAAAGGTAGCACTTACTCATTGCCTTTTTGGGGGGGTTTGTTGGAGAGGAACAACTGACATCATTACAGAGTTTAAACTTCTCTTCCAGCTGTGCTGTGTATAATGATTAATCTAGCTCAGAAAACAACCAGGTACATAAAATTGATTTTAATATATGATATTGTTGAGATGTTCAGAGAAATCTATGAGAAGAAATAATGACTGCATTTGACCAGTATGATTATTGCTGTGAATGGCTTTTAGCTACACAAATTTTGGGTCTGAACTGTACATAATATGTCATTAAATTGTAATAATTGAAAGTTCTAGAGAAAGGAATCTAATGATACCCAACAGAACAATTTTAGTTCCATGGGAATATTTTAATTAACCCTTAATTATTTTCACCTTTGTGACACTGGAAACACTTCCAGGATTTGATTTACAAAATTATTATGCCATTAATAAGAGAAAGATATTATTGACATACCAAAATCCAATTTAATAATTCCCTTGATTCCTCCAGAGGTGGAGAGAAACTTGCAATTTTCTGACACTATGTCCCATTTTGAATATTGTGAAATAAAAAAACCAGCTCTGAGTAGGCCAAAAATGTTGCATAATTGCTTCTGTCTGATATACAAGTACAATTATACCAATGTCTTTTGGTTACTTTGAAAGTTATTTTTCTATTTTTCTGTATCAAGTATCCCACTTAGTATTTTACTTGCTATTCTTTACAAGAAATATTATTGTACAAAAGAGCTTCTACAGTTATTGCCAAATAACTTGCTATGATTTTTGTTTTTTAAAGGTAGAGCTTGTAATGTATTCAAGAAAATGGAAATTCCTGAACTAGTTTAGGAATGGATAGCTCATCTAACTGACCATTCCAGAATTTGTATGTCAATGAGAAAAAAATTCTTAAACTTGTTTTCAAACTGTCCAGAAAACCATGTCTGTTCACTTGCATAATTAATAGACTGATATATCTTAGCAAAAAGTTAAAATTTGCATACTTCCAAATTTACATGCTGCAAGACCCACATAAAAGAGTGGAGGAAAAAACCTAACAGAGTTGGGATAATAAAGGCTTGAAAAAATGTTGTCATCTATGCATCAAGCTCTATAGTTCTTCCTGAAGCACCATGTGCTGCCACATAATAGCACAGGGGCCTAACATTTCAAGGTGAAATCCATCCTGATTAGGTTTCTAATAAAAAAAAACCAAAAAATAAGTAGTCTTGGTTGACAGCCACAGGCAACATTTCCCTTGCAACTTTTTACAGCTTTTCTAATTCTAAACACCTCAATGTCTCTGCATTTTCAGCATGTGCGTAAAGTCCTACTTCCTTTGAATTTTATACAAATTAGGCCACTGATATCTGTCATCAGAAATTCCAGATGTTCATTGTAGTGAGATATCAGAAAGGATAAGCGGAGCAAATTGAGATTTCTTCAATTAGTTCGTTCCACCATCTTGCCCTGCACTGTAATTTTGTTCACAGCTCTCTTAATTTCTCATGTGTAACGTGAGTCTCAGTGGCAAAATAATCATAAGAAGTATTTAGACTCTTATGTTATCAGGGACAAATCTTTTTCATTCTCAGCTACTGGAGATGAAAATCAAATGTGTTTTAATGTACACTTGAGAAATTTTCTATCCCTTTTCTTAATATCAGGTTACATGTTTATTGGTATCTAGCAACTCCAACGTCTTAGCCAGGAATATGTAATATTATTTTGGAAAGTACTACTGAGAGTGGATATTATGGTTAATTCAGCTTTTGACCACTGGATTAATTAGGCATCTTTATTTTGTATATCTCCTGCTCACACAAATAGTATTGATAGATCATATATTCTAGAAGTCAAAAGGTCCAAAAGATGCATTATCCATAACAGTTAAATCAATTAATAAATGAGAAGGAAATCTATGCAGCAGTGTGATTTAAATCCATCCTTTGTGTCTTGGCGGACTGATAACACAAAGGGAGTATCACTCTGGTTTGCAATCCAGGAGAAGGATAACATTGTGAGAGGCAAATGACTACCAAATTCTCAACACCATACAAGAGTTCAGAAGACTGTAAAAATTCAGTGGCAAATACAAGAGAAAATAAGAAATACTCCTATTTTTATACACTATATAGTGTGTGATTTTTTTCAAATGTGTATGCACACATTGAAAACATTAAACAGTGCAAGCCTCAGGATATCTACACCTGTGAGCAGTACTGAATTACCTGCCTTGCATCTGGGCTATTACATACTCACTAATTACGTGCTCCCAATGTATAAGTCTCCCGTCTCATATAGTGTGAGAATGTGCTTGTTTTGGTCTGAGATCTGCAGTGAAGGGTGTGTATGAAGCCATCCATTTAATGCTGAATGATGACCCAATATTTAGAAGTTTTGTGGTTCAAATTGTACCTCAGTCTTGCTTAATACACTCTCCAAACACTACAGTGAAGAGAGAATTCGGTTCCTTCTCAAATTTTTATCACGTCAAATACTCTAATATTGAAATCTCTCATAAACTTTAACTAATGTATTTTTATAGTGTCTTGTTTCTAATATCCTCAGCAACAGTCAAAAATATCCACTGTTCAATGTGTTCAATATGAAATAATTAGGATATTTTTCTGGAACCATAGATTCAGCCCCCAATGCAGAAAGGGGAAAACAAAAGCCAAGACACTTGGAGTTTAATCTGGCAAAGACAGGTAAAACTTTAGCTGAAAGGTATTTCTGTAATAAAAACAAATATCAATAAAATCAAGCATGTTTTATGTGATGCCATGTTTGTAATACTGACAGAGTTCTCTGTTTAAATTAGTTTGGATTTCTTCTTGATAAAGAGTAAAAATAAAATAAAAAAACATTTAAAAAAGAGTCTTATACTCACAGTGGTTGAGAAGGTTGAATTCCTAGCCAGGAGAGACTGCATGGTGAAGCACTGAACTGAATTTTAGTGCAAGTGTTGATACAGTGTTAGTTATCACGAGCGCAGCACCAATACATTATTCCTTTAAGGTAACAGACAGTGTTGAAGCTGCCCTGTAATTTGGCACAGAAGACTTCTATACTAATGTAATGTGACAATATTATTATGTCTACTATTTTCCATGCCATAATAGCAGTATTCGTTTCCACAAACATGCCATTACATTCACTAATATGCCTATATCTCTTGGGTTTTTATAACCAAAAAAAAATTATTCTATTCCATCTGTTGAAACCTGTTTGGGAGGTGTTTTTCCTGTTGTACCTCCAGGAGAGAGGGGGTGACTGCCTTTCTGATAACAAGCCATCTGTTGAGACCAGGTGGGGTATTGTTTCTTATCTCTGTTCACTCTTCCACCACCTCCAGGAAGATATCTTCTGGTAATAGGGCCATTAAAGCTCACCAACGACATGACACAATTCATCATCCTATTGTGAGATGCTCCACCCAGGGAGGAGGAGCCAAACCATTTCCTAGATAAAATAGACAAAAAAGGAGCCACAAGTGTCACCAGGGACTCCGGTGTTCCCGCGGGAATCCCAAAAGAAGACTGTACCCATCTCCGGACTCTTGGCTCCACAGGATCATCTCTGCCTCCAACAGGACCACATCTGCCACTCCAGCAGTGCTCACTTTTGGACTCTTTCCAACACCCTGACCAACAGGGCGTCAGGTTGTATTTCTGACTCTGGCAGGGTTTTCTAGCATTTCTTGTTTGTTTGTTTGTTTATTCTTTTGTACTACAACATTTGTATTTTAATATCCGTAGTAAAGAACTGCTGTACCTATTCCCAAAATCTTTGCCTGACAGCCTTTTAATTTCAAATTTATAATAATTTGGAAAGGGGGAGGGGCGGGGTTTACATTCCAAGGGAAACTCCAATCTTCCCTGGCAGATACCTGTCTATCTAAACCAACACACTATGGTTAAAAACTGCCTGAGCATAAACTGATGCAAACCCATAGAAAGCAGATAATATCTTACAGATTTGTTTTGCTGAGCCAGAGTAATTTTCAACCCTATTCTTAAAAAAAAACCCAAAAAAAACCCAACAATTCCCTGGGAGGATAACTTTCACTACATAACCTGCTGAACCTGCTGTTAGATATGGTTACTATGTTCATGATGTATTTTCTCAGAGGCTATAAGAACAGCCATTAACCATCCTTTTAGTACAGTGTCTTTATGACACCATTTGTAGAAAAAAACACTAGTGCACGCCTTACATTAATCAGTGTAACACTTCCGTCTATCACATGTAAAGAGCACTGGTGCCCTGAATCTCTAAGTGTCATATCACATCAAAAGAAAAAAATGATAAACTGGATAGCATCTTGGGGTCTAAACTTGTCCTGCCACGTTTATCTTCCAGCAGACTGAAAGTTCTCACCTCTGCCACCATGAAGGCTCAGGGTCTACAGGCACTTCATACTCACTGGACTACTGAGATTTGCAACTTTTTTAGCTGCTGTTCCTGACTACACTTTTAAAACTATAGCCTTACACTTAGCTGACCCAGTTCATTTTCCATAGGGGTGCATAACCTAAATTTCTCCTTCTTCCCTAGCAGACACACAGATGACTGTGTGACACTCTTGGACTAGGAAAGAAAACAATCTGCCTCACATGGTGTTTATTATGAAAGAACTTTAAAACAAAAAAGTCTTAATTTTCATTTCCATATATTTTCCTCCAATAATACACTGAATGGCACAGGCATAATAATTAGCTATTATCATAAAAATTAAAGGAATATCTTGCACAGCACATTAGTGGAATGTATTATAACACTTTCCAAGAAGCCATTTCTTTCATTATTTCCTCCACACTTTCTGTTTTGGAAATTTAAGACAAGAATAATACATTGGGCTGTACAATACACAAGAATAATACACAAGAATAATTCCTGGGCTGTAAAGCCCAGGAAGGATGCATGTCAGATCTTCGTGCTCCGGGGTTACTATGGGAAACGCCTCGAAAGTATCAGCTCAAATGCAGTAAGGTAATTTGTGCACATTTATGCAAATTGCAGATGATACAAAGCTGGGAGGAGTGGTTGATCAACCACATGCATGTGCTGCCATTCAGAGGGATGCTGACAAGCTGGAGAACTGCACTGACAAGAACCTCCAAAAAAAAAGCCAAATCCTGCACCTGGGGAAGAATAAACCCTCACAGCAGGACAAGCTGGGGCCTGCCCAGCTAGAAAGCAGATTGGCAGAGAGGAATCTGGGCATCCTGATAGTCAAGAAGCTGCACGTGGGTCAGCAATGTGCTCTTTTGGCAGAAAAAAGACCAACACTGGTTGTTGGTAGTAAAATGTTGCAGAAAAGTTGAGAGATGTGACTCTTCCACTCGGCACTGCTGAGATGCATCTGGAGCACTGCCCCCACGTGCTGGGCTCCCCAGTGCAAGAACAGCATGAGAACACAGGAATAAGCCCAGCAAAGGGCCACAAAGGCCATCAAGGGCTCTCTCCTATGAAGAGAGGGTGAGGAAGCAGGGGCTGCTCAGCCCAAAGAAGAGAAGGCTCAGTGACGATCCACCAATGTTTTGAAATACCTGATGTATGTGAGGTAAAGAAGACAGATTTTTCTTAGTGGTGCCCCGTGACAGAACAAGAGGCAATAGGCACAAACAGAAATATATGAAATATCATTTAAACACTAGGAAAATATTTGTACTCTGAGGGTGAATGAGCACCGTGACAGGATTCCCAGAGTGGTTATGGAGCACTCATCTTTGGAGAGGATGACCCAGACGACCTGTGCAATGTGACTCTGCTCTGAATAGAGGGGTTGGACAGGTCCCCTCCCCCTTGCCACCTTTACCACTGAAATTTCTGCTTAGCTATGTCCCCTAAGAACTCGTGGAACAAAACAGATGTGAGGTGTGATGCGTTAAATCCTGGCTGAGAGTGAAACAGCCACCCATCTGAACGCCCACTCCCTCTTCTCTGACTGTTTTTTTTTCCCTCCTCCTTCATCAGTCCACATTTTGGCAGGAATGGCACACTTTCTAAGAATGCTTTCATAGAGATACCATCACCTTGGTTGAGGGACTAAGTACTCCTAACTCTTTCTGTTTTTTAACACTGACACTTATTTTTAAGTGGTCAGTTTTTTGGGATTTGAGACTAAAAAGATCTCTGTCCATGAGATTTTATTGTCTTAAATATTCAATTTTATTTTCATTTTATATTCACATGTGAAGTGAGCCAAGGGCCTGGCTGAGTAGCAACACTGGGTTAAATTTGAGTTTCTGTCAACCAGTGTCACTCCACGCACAATCTGCAATGGAAACATGCTCAGGAAGGTGCCTACATCCTTCCTGAAGGAGATGCATTTTCAGCAACAAGCAGGTGCTATTCTGGGCCTGTCGCTGGAAGGTTTCTTCACATGAAGGGAATTTGTCTTATTTCAGTGCTGCAAAGTTTAGTCTGTGGCATGTAGCCTGTGCCACTTTTCAAAATCTATAGTAACATTTCATCATTTCTCTCCCCATTATGCTTTTCCCAAACACAGCAGAGAGCAGGCTCAGGGCATGCAGATGACATTGACAACATCATTTTTCCTCCTTTCCAGCACATTTACCCTTACAAAAATTCTCTCTTGTTAGATGGGTTTTGCAGATTTTTTTGGTATCCGAACTAATCTAAGGAGCCAAGATAAAGCAGAGGCCAAATGTATTACATTTGCTAGACTCTGCATTCTATTACAAAACAACCATATCAAGGATAAATTTATATTTCATGCTCGTGATTAAAAAAGAAAAAGTAAAAACGATTTTTCTGGGAATAAAGTAAGTGTTTTTAAAAACAACTCCTTTACCACCATCAGAAGTGGTACATTGAGAAACATCTCAAGTGTGTGCAATGTCGTCCATGATGTTACTATATAAATGCGTATTCACAGGTAAATAAGCTCATCAATTTGCCAAATTCATGCACTAGCTGTCACTTGAAGAAATAACTCATATAGTATTCCAGGTCCACAGAACAATTAATACTAAAAGTTATAAACTGAGTTTGTCCTTTGATAGATGTTATACCTGCAACTTTCTATTCATAGGTTTTAGTTACTTCCGAAACAACTCAAAAGATCACAAAACAGAAATAACAATGTAAAAGCAAAACAAACATTTTTCTCTTGTAGTAGGTAGGGGGATGAAACCTTAAAAATGTATGTTTAGCAATATGACTAATCATGTACATTGCTAGAAAGTGCAAACTCATATACATAAAGTAAACACAAACCTTTGCTCAAATCATTGAAAGTTTTTCAATACCACATTTCATTTTTATCATGAGAGCAAGTGCAGAGAAACAGAATGAGTCCTTTCATCCTTTCCTTAGTTTTCAAACTATGTAACTTTCATGGGAATGAATTACTAGCTGTTGCATACAGTTAATT
The DNA here is from genome assembly GCA_008694505.1 of Cyanoderma ruficeps. Classification (NCBI taxonomy): domain Eukaryota; kingdom Metazoa; phylum Chordata; class Aves; order Passeriformes; family Timaliidae; genus Cyanoderma; species Cyanoderma ruficeps. The sequence goes on along the minus strand of VZDJ01007749.1, from coordinate 1,773,676 downwards.
TCCTAGCCTTGTGATAAATGCAATTTGAGCCAAAAGCTTTTCAGATTATAAATATTCTGCTGGTTTTGGGTTTGTCCAATATGGCATGCCTTGCTGTAGAGTGGAGAACCAGACAGAACAAGACAGAAATATCCAGAATACTTGACTAAGCAGTTACACAACACTTTCTATCATCAGTCATTTTTTTTCAGATAAACGTATACAAATAGAAATAAAAATGCCTTAAAGAAATTTCATCTTCATATGGGTATAAAAATGTACATTTGGATATTACAAATGTGATAAATTAAAACCAAAAGTCAGCAGCTTACTTTTATCATTTACCATGGAACATTATGGCTCTCCCGTTATTATTCCGCCATCCCTTCTGCATAATTCTATTTAGATCAATAAGGTTAAATTGGAATAAAATAACATGATGAAGCTGGTGAATCAGGACCCTTACTTTTGACACATTTAAGCTTTTCCTGGAAGACCAGATGGTTGCTGTGTGTTATTCAGATGAAATTTAAAAGAACTAAAATACTCAGCATGCTTTTATTATTGGCATGTTTAGTGTGTCACCTAAAGAAACCCACAAAGGGAGACAATAAGCCTTCTCAACTGTTTCACAGTAATTATAGCCCTTGTGATAGTGCTACATTAAGATAATAAAATGTAAAATGTGTTTTCAATCAGGAAAAAAACCCCATTTGTAATATTTATGCAGAAAAGGGACTGCATCAAACAGGTAACCATCAGTATATTAGAACTGGAATCAAGTGCAACGTAACCAAGTTCTACCTGTGTTTGATACTGCACATTGTCCAAAATTTAGAAAAGATATTCTATGTTCTTACCACAAGCCTTACAGATTTTTCACTGGGTTTACCAGTCCAGTTAAGTATCTAATATTAAAACAACACAAAACTTTAGGCACTTGCTTCAAATGTTGCCTTGGAGGCTTCAGGTGTTCAGAGGGACATTTTTTCATGTACTTACGGTCATTGCATAATGGTCCACTAAAGGAGGTCATGCTACAGTCACAACTGAATCCGTCCCACTGCTGTAAGCACACGCCCTGGTTTGCACAGGAATCCTCTTGGCACGTTGTGCTGGGGCCTAATGAGAACACACAAAAAAGGACTTGCACTTCATCTTCCCAAGAAAAGTACTTTTCAGTGGGTCACATTGAGTAGTTGCCAACATCTCAAATCAAATGAGCAAAGAGTTACCAAGTCAAACGCACATAAACTCGCTGGTTTTGGAGCAGCATGTAACACTAAAAAGGGGGGGGGGTGGTTGCTTTAGTTGTAAGATCACTATGTCAAACACATAAGAATGCACAAAATGGAAGCAAAATTATTCCAGGTACAGTGGGAATGTTAACTTTGTTGTCAGTTATTTGTTAATCTGATGTCAGACCATTAACTGGCTAAACGTCTAAAAATGTCATTATTTCTTCCTGTAAATACATTTCAAACAGCAAAGCCAGATGCCACAGGAATCAAAACTCTGGGATATGCAAGATTGGATAATGAAATAGAAAACTGAAACAAATTTTAAGAAACAATGAAGTGAAACTACGCTATTATTTTAATCCCACAAATTATTTTAAATGATTTAGATCTGAAATTCAGAGCAGATTGGGATTCTTTTGCTGGAATGTTGATAGGAACTGATTCACATGCTTTAGGGATCTCATGCAGGTTGCTTCTTAAAGGGGAAATGCAGAAAATCAGACTACTAATGAACGGGCATGCCAAAATGTGACATACACATGAAAAAACAATGCTACTCTATTTCTAAAGAATCATAACTAGACTACTGAAATATTAAGAAATTTCAAAAAGGATGATCAAAGCACTAAAGCAATCATTATACAAACATATTCAAGACTGAAAGCCTTTATGCAAGCAATGCTGGAAAATGAAGGTTCATTTAGCCCTTTGTTTTGGAGGTGTGAAAGGCAAAATCAGCAACGAAATAACACACTTTAGTTCTGAAATGTGCAGAGCATCTATTGCAGAAATTCAACTGTGCATTGGGGGGTTTCAGTCTTGTTTAATACACACAGGGCTATCTACCTTGCAAATCAGCTTTCATCAATGCAACTTTGTCAGCAAAATAAAAAAAGCAAAATATAGTAAATGTTAGTAAGCAATATTGAAATGGCAGCAAACACAGAAAAAAAACATTCAGAATAAAGTGCATGCTGCTGTTAAAGAGAGAAAGAAATGCCATATAATGCAAACAAATTAATGCTAATAGCCATAAATCTTCAGGCAAGCCAAAATAAGAAAGCAGTAATTTGCCAGTGTTTTACTAGAAATATAATGGTTAATTGAGCTGATGACATGTAATGGAGGAAAATTAAAAGTGTGAGGTTTTTACTTCCTTGGATAGCTATGAATGCATTAACAGAGTAAATGCATGGCTGAATCCTGACTAGCCCTTTGTAGTGTTCAGATACACTGAATTCAAGAATAATTAGCATCATCATCCTCTGCGGTCTGCCTTTTTTCTAGTTCTTTCTCCGTGATTGGTGAATGAAGACTAAAATACAGACCATGAACCACAGTTTACTATGAGCTCTCACACACATTTCACACTAACTCTTGACACTACAAGGAAAAATTTGGTTCCAGGATTATAAATTTGTCCCAAATTGTTTTGGAGGAGGCATATAAATGCCATTTGAAACTCCCAGAGACAGTCATTAATGACGGGGCAAAGCTGGTCCAAAGATTACATAAAATAATTCAAAATCACACCCCAGATAGAAATCCTCATAACCCTTCTTTTCCATTAGACCTTTAAATATCTCAATATGGGATTTTCTTCTGATTTTCAAAAAAAATTAGTATCAAATTATTTAAGTCAGCTCAATGGTCTCTTCCTTTAAATGAGGCACAGCTCAATCTCTAAAGAAGGGCCTGAACAGTCACCAAAGTCACTGAGAGGAAAGGGAGGGTACATGCATCCCTGTTTTGTCAAAATTATTACTTCTTCTATTTTCTCCTGTTAGGATAACAATAATAACAATAGTACTAAAAATAAATACTTCTATCACCTCAAGCTGACTGCAGCAGGCAGACATTAGATAGTGTTTTCCTGTTCTTTGGAGTCCTGAGCCCAGAAATTTAAACATTTGGGCATTACATCACCCTGTCTTGAGCAGAGGATTATAATGACAGAATCCCGTAGCTGACAAGACACAATTTTTCTCACCAGACTCTGCTACGCGGAAACTTTACAGAGCTGAAGTGAAAATATCTGTAGGTGTTTAAATGTTATATATTCATGGATTTATTTACACTTTAGTTACGCAATGCTGAATTTCCTCATCTTTGCAAAAGTAGAGCAAAAGTCACAAGGACTTGAAAGTACATAAACTGCAGGACCTTGTAGGTACATTAGGAAGTATATGTGAAAACATATATTTAGAAAAAAATACAAATACAATCTAGCTAAAAAAGTGAGGTATTTTTATTTGCATTTAATTGATTCTTAGCACTCTTGGCTTATCTATATTAGTCATTATTCTAAAATTGTCATCAAGACTAGCTTGCATATAAGCATTTCTTTTGGCAAAAGTAGGAATATTTTTCCCCAAAGAACAGAAGACGCCTGTGTAACGGTGGTAAATACTATGATATTTACCATAACAGGTTCATCATTTCCTATATATATATATTTATATATTGAAGAGCTAAGGTAGTTAGTAAAAATACTGTAATGCACCCTTCTCTGGCACTTTTTCTTTTTTCATATTCAATTATTTAAATATTCTAATTTATTCAGTCTTCACTGCAGACTTTTGAATTGACTGATTTTGTGATCTCCTTTACATTTGTCCTATGTGAGGGCTTGTATGTAATATATATCACAATAAGCATTATAAACTAACACATAGTTGTTTCAAAATATATCATAAAAAGAAATTTCTTATCGCCAAAAATCTTCATGTATGTTAATAATGTGATTTTTTTCATATAGTTCATATAATACACAAATGAAATTTTATATACACATGTACACACAGTGCATTTTTCTTATAACTGTATAAAAACTATGATGGTATACTTTATTTTAAGTGGGAAAAAGGAGTACAGTTGATTTGACTAGAGGAAAACAGTGCTGACAAAATCTGGCTTTGGGGTTTTCCATTAACAATTCAAAGAGCTAGTTAGCATATTTATCTTTCTAGCCCTTAGTTTCTATCTGTTCTAGTCATTGAAAATTTGTCAACAAGATAAATTCAGCCAAGTGGAAATTATGTTTCATGTTCAATGATAGAGATATCTATCTGCCTGTGGTGGAAGGTTCAAAATGCAAACCTTCCAACTTGCCACAGCAGTCCCATGGGTGGTCTTGCTAAAAATGTTTAATGCACTTATGACCATCAAATTATTGAGAAATATAAATATTTTAAGTACAAAATCTAACAGATAAAATGAATTAGAAGTACATTATGGCTTCTGGGTTTTTTTTGTTGTTTGTTTTTTTTTTTCCCCCCCTCAATATGTACCTGAAAGTTGGAAAATTCAATCCCATAAATCAGGAAAACAACACATCCCAGTGCCTCACTTCTCAGGACAGATTTTCGAGAACCTGATGTCTTACCACTGGACATATACCAGCTGTCTTTGGGATTGAGAATGGTGGTGACTAACACTTCTGAAGTTATTTTCGGTCATGTGTCCTGAGCTCTTTCAGGGGACTTCCAGGGCTTACACATCCCATTGCAGGGTGAGATGGGGGCAGAACTCTCATCTCTGTAAGGATGGAGACAGTCCTGGCTGGACACAGCAGCAGAGGTAGGAGCAGCTTGAGGCATGCACGGGTTTTCTAGGAGGCACCTAAATTGACAAGTGACCTAAATCATCTTTTAGGTGGCAGAACATTTTTTGGGCATCTGATTCAATGGTCTGCAAACAAAAGACTGACAGATGGGTCAGACATGAGGACTTGAAGTAAACAAGTGAGGGGGAAGAGATAACTTGCAAGGTTAAGCAGAAAGGTTGGAAGGGGACATTTCATTCTGTGCTGTTAGAGATTTCCTTCTGCAAGAAGACTTTTGAGGAGGCAGTTCTCTGGGAGCCAGGCAGCACATCCGGTTTGACCAGTTTGTTGTGTCAGGTGATTTTGGAGTTGGAAAAAACTCACTCTCTACCAAAAAGGACAATAGCTTTTTGGCCTTTATTAAATTGTTGGTAGCTTTATTAAATCCACCAGTAGCTGAGTAGTGCCAGTGGTTTAAAAGGTGAACTCACACACCAGGCCTGTGGCAATATTTCTTTGAAGTATAGAAAATTCATTTAGGAAATTACATAATTTCAAAATAAGCTATGAAATGCATAATGGAATTAAGGCATACTTTGACTCTGAAGGCATGGTGCAGGGATGGAATTGCTAAAACCATTCAGAAGAGCAGAATCTAATTTTCTAAACTCAGTGGAAAACTAATACATATTTTTGCATTCCCGAAAGAAATACGCAAAATTCCCAACTTATATTTTTCTGTAGCTTTAGTGTCTGTTTCTATGAACTAACAATAAAACTTACATTGCAAACTAAAAGTAGCAGGTAAAGAACAAAAAAGTTCCACCTGTCCAAATGTACTATAGGCAAAACAAAAGAGACCGACTTTATCCACCAGGAAGTTTTATCTCGTGAAACTTGAGGAACTCCGCAGCTCTCCTTGGATTTTTACAATGTCAATTTGCATACTTAACAAATTTGATAGCAAAATCATTAAGATTCCAAGTTGAAATAGATTTTATAATGTCATTTACACATTTTTCTGTCCAGAGAAGAATGGCACTTGAGAGAAGGGAGAACACATAAAATTGAACATAAATACAAAATCCAGAATTATGTGAATAAATTAGATATGCAGGGACAGAAAATGTATTCAAATTATTCCATAAACCATAGTAAAAATAACATGGGATTAAATGACAGCTGGAAAAATAGCTAGAGATTGACACCCCTGAATTAGAAATACACTTCTTCTAATTTTGTCCTAACTTGAATTTCATGGCATTCCAGATGAATCAATAGACATGAAATTTGAGATAAAACATATTTTTTCTGTTACTGATTTCAGATAGAAAACTTCATGTCAATACTAATCTAAGGGGTGAATAAAAATGGAGAATATTGGTATTAAAAAGTTTCATAAATTAGCCCTGAATTAACTAATTCAAAATGTCTGCTTTAAAATTGGAATTACTTAGCTAATGTCTCAGCATTAACTAATGCCTGAGAGTTATGAAGATATAAAGAACTTCATTGAATCTAACTGTTACTGTTGTAATCATTAATTAAAATATATGAGGTAAACAAAACACATGCAAAAAAAATCTTGCCACTGTAGAAGTAAGGAACCCACATTTAACATTCTGAAGTTAATTCGTGTTCTCAGATCAATCGCTGTGCTTTAGGGCAGGCACACGCCTGTCTCCATAATACTAAAAACACAGCCTTTATGTAAGAAAGGGTCAAGCAAGATCAATTAGAAGCAGGTAAAATATAGTCTCTTGATGTATGGAGTGTAAATATCAAAAAACCCCTGCAGGATTGGCACAGTACTTTCACTATGAGATATATATATATATATATATATATATAAATCCCAAACAAACAGCATATTTAATACCTTCACATCCTCTTTCTATTTGCCCATTGCAGAAAAGAGCATCTGAGATGAGATCAGGGAGCCGTCCATTCAAGTCAACTGATGCAAGGCAGCCTTGGAATCCCTCCTTTGCGTGCACCAGTTTGGGCAAGGATTTAAACATCTCTTTGGCCACTCCTCCAATATACAAATCACCTGTTGAGGAGAAATAAATATTAGATACAAAAAAGAACCAGCAGAACCTTTGACCCACTGTATCTTCTGGCCTTTTTGTGCTGAATGATAGATATGTCCAAAAAATATTCTTCAAAATAAATGTAGAAGAAAACAAACATTGATAACATGTATGACATTATGGAATTGCAGAACTGTATTTTTTCAAATGTAAATGTAGAGTTCAAATTTCTATAGCTGATTGCTTAGAAGTACTTGGGCATGCTTTCCATGTGCCAGCTCACATGTTCAGGAAATACGCATCTATTTCAGAGAGGAGGATTAAATCACAGAATCCCCATCTAGAAACTCATCTATCCCTAATGCAGTTGTTCATCTTTTTGTTCAGTATAATTGCTCATATAATTGTTATCAAATTTGTTCATATAATTGTTCGATATTCAGGGAGGCTGACCACAGGCCATGCTAGTGATGGACACAGCAAAGCAAGATAAAAAGCGATAAGGGAAGCACCAAGATCCACCATGTATCCAGAGTCATCCATACAGAAGCACACCAAGAAATAAAAGGGACACATGAAAGGAGAAAGGTGGGCATTTTGCTGTTTAACAATGGTATCCCTATGTTTCACAGAATCACAGAATGTGTAGGTTGGAAGAGACCTTCAAGATCATCGAGTCCAACCCAGCCCTAAGACCTCAACTAGATCATGGTGTCAAGTGCCACATCCAGCCTCTTTTTAAACACATCCAGGGATGGTGAATCCACCACCTCCCTGGGCAGACTATTCCAATATTTAATCACTCTTTCAGTGAAAAACTTCTTCCTAATATCCAACCTGCATTTCCCCTGACGCAGCTTGAGACTGTGTCCTCTTGTTCTGTCAGTTGCTGCCTGAAGAAAGGGACCAACCCACTGAAACTTGTGGGAGCAAGGGGAGTTAGATGCCTTTAAAACAGCAACATGAGCACTGAACAAATGGAATTTTGTTGCCAAACATGATTCTAATGACAGACACCTATAACAAACAGCTTGCTGTGATGAACCTCAGGCAACTTTCTCAGGACTGGAAACCAGTGTTTTTCTCCCTTTAATTCCTAGCTCTGCAACAGACTCACTTTGAAAGGACCTAACTATAACTATCCTCTTCAACACCGAGGGGAGGATGTTTTGTAGTTTTAAAACTATTCAGGCTCTGTATTTCTTTCAGGTGTTGGGTGTGTCTGTCAGAGAGAACAGTCACCTTTCAATCCAACACAACCATAAGAACCTCCCTAAGTGTGCCTCAAGTGTCAGGCTGCAGGTTTAACCAGATGCTTTCCATACTTGCTGCTGAGGACCTGCTGCAGAAAAGAAACTGGCTGCTGCTTGTCCAGAGAGGGGAAGCAGGCACAACAGGGTCTCCGTTTAGGCATTAAATCCTCATTGATGACATATTCTTTTGCTAGCACAAATTTTCAGCAGTTTATCTGCTTATAAATTTTAATCTACATTGTGCTTTCCAGAACAACCCCCAGTCTGGCTGATTTTGGAGCCTCAGCCACAAGACCAGGTACTCTAGTACCAAAGAGTGTTTTTGCATCACCTCAGATTCAAAATTGTTGATTTAGTAAGTGTTTGCTGAACTTTGTAGGCAGGTTTTACAATGACAGAACACAGAATGTACTATTGCCACTACCCCATGTGGCTAGTTCTAATCTCCCTCTGATTGGTGTAAATCACAGTTACACCTTTTACTGGTTCTCCTGGCATATTTCTTGTTTGAAAGAGACTGCAATCTAGTGCTGTTTGTAATGGTTTACAGTTTACTTGCAAAGAAATAGCCTGAAACAAATAAATGTCTGCAAGACTGAGAAAAATCTTTAGTCACTGAGTATGATCCCTAAAATTCAACTGCATTTGCAATAGTAAAATAAGAGAACATAAGAGAGAACATGCAACATGCTTAGGAAAACACTTACGAACATATAGAATTTATAAGCAAACTAACCAAAAGTCTTAGCAACCTTTGCAGCATCATATACTAAGACACCTCGAGCTTTATCCATTCTATGTAGATAATTTGGAAAATAAGATCTTGCTTTCCTCTAGAGCTCTGAGGTACAATGTAAATCTCACAAGCATGAGATTAAATGCAACAGATTAAAATATAGTGATCCATCTGTTCCCACAAACGGGATCTAATTCATTCACAGAAGAAAGATTCCTGCATTTTTCAATCTGCTGAACTGAAAACAAAGTTAAAACACCTGCGTCATGATAAAGGCTCGTCCTCTTTTTCTCAGATGAAACATCTAGAAAGCAAAACCTTTCCAGGTTTCCTAAAGCTTTGTGCCTTCAGTCACTGCCAGCTCAGAGAGATAATTCATCTCAACTGATCCCAATAGACTTAAAAGAGAGAAATCATTACAGAGAACAGTATTAAGAAAATCACTTCTATGATAAAAAAGTAAAACTTATCTATTGCACATGACATATGTAACCTCTTTTTAAAAATATACTGCCCAAGCAACCCTTTTTTTTCCTGTGATTAGTTACATCTTCAAAACCACAACCTTTCAGATTGATTCCCCTGCTAATTCCTGATATCCATCTCTCAAAGCTATTGAGACTGCTGTATACAGTCATGCAGTAGCTGCCAGCTATGATGGATGGCTAGCAGAAGTCCAGGTCAGTGTGCCAACATATAAACTGGAACTCAGAATATTTGCTCCTAAAAATATACACTGGGAAATTGCCAATTAGGTATCATATGCAGTGAAGTACAATATACTGAGTCTATCCCTCCTGCATGCTTACAGTACCTTAAGAGTGTTGATAATTAGACTGATCATTTTGTACTACTAAAATCACAATTTTTTCAAAAACATGTTCTGTAATACTTGTGGATGTTCAAAATAACTTTGAGTTTTGCTTTTAAAAATCAAACATGCATGTAATTCACACCTAATACACAAATACGTATCTTATGTATTGAGCAGACACACCAACTATTAGACTTCACCTTTTATAAAGTATATAAAAGAGTTTTTATGACTATGAGTTTATATTCCCAGATTTAATATGCAATGTTTAATACCATATGAGTTTTGAGTTTGCTGCTGCTGGCACGAGAAGCATTTTCTCTCAGACACAAAATTTTGCTAAGGTATAAGCTCTGGAATTAAAACTCAGAATTTCATTTTTGTTTCAAAGTTAGTTAATTTTTTTCACTTGGTAGTTTTTCTTATCTGCCATCACAAAATTTTTGCATTGTTACTTTTATTTCAGTCAATCACACGGTACTTTCATGTTCATCTCAATGAAGAATTAGTTTCCAACAAAACTCAACCCATTAGACTCAGACAAGATGGTATTGCTGAAAATATTGTTAATTAAATTTTATCTCAAACATGAAATGGCAGAGATTTAGAAAATATAAAAGATTGTCCCTGTTCCTACTAAAAGAGATCAGGGGAATCAACAAAGTGCAATACAAATTTACAGGTTTTCTCTATCTCACTTCTAATATAAGTACAGCTTCACTACTGGAAATTTTACTCCAAAGCAAATCCCTTGTCGTATCGCTGCCTACATGCAGGTATGAATGATATGCAAGTTATTTCATGAAATAAGGTACCATAGTTCATCAGATCAATCATACAAGATTATGCCACTGTGCAAACTGGCTGGAGCCTAAATGCAACACTAATGCTACACTGCTACCCACTGAAAATGTGTAGCCATAATTTCTGGAACTAAAGTTCAGCTGTTGCCTTCCTTGTACATATTCTCTTCTAGAGTTCGGTTTGATTTTTAATAGCATTCCTGAAAAAGTCTCGTTTTTCTCATAGTAATTCTGATTTTCTTTAATTTATAAAGGAAAATAGCCAATTTACGTAAAATATATGTCAATTGTCATAGGCAAGGTTGCAGGTAGTAAAGAAATAGGTATGGTAATAGTGTGATCCAAGGACTGTTTGTTTTTCTGAGGCAAAAAACAAACAAACAAACCCCCCCCCCAAAAAAACAACAACAAAAAACCACATGCTTCATGCATGTTCTCACTGGCAGGTTCATGGCCAGAAGAGTCAGCTGGAAGGCAGCACTTTCACCTGCTCATGGCAATGATGGTACTGCTCAATTATGCTGTAAGCACTGATAAAGAGAAGATTTTAGTGGGTTTAATTTGCATCGTTTACAGGTACTGCAGATCCTCAGTTATTTAAACTGTGTCTTTCCTATTTACACCTATTTATCTTTTTTTTGACTTAGAGTTGATTTCTGCTCTAATAACAAGTAAATTTAACACAGAAACAAATTGCTAGCTAATAAATTACCCCAGTTCTCAAAATGTATTCATTATTGGAATCACACTTATGCAAAAGCACACAGAACACCACACAACAGTGAGTCACACACAACTGTTGGTAAAACAAATGCCAAGTCCTCCTGTAATAGCTCATCTTTTTTTATCCCAAGCCTCTGCATTTCTTCAAAATAAGAACTTTGCAAATGCTAAACCAAAGAAATGTAAACCAAAGATTGAAGATGCTGTTTTATGTTCTGACTAACTAACAGAAGCTATTAAGAGTTATTATCTGGTATTAGTGACATTGCTGACAGGTCACTTCACAGACTTTTCTCCTTTTCTCCCTTCCTGAGAATTTGTACATGATATATGCTGGTGGGCAAAAACTATTAACTTCATTTAGCATTCAAATATAAGTAGAGAGGAAATTGTTTTCCATGTTTATGATTGCAACAACTGAATAAGAATACTGCTCAGGTGTGACTGGTGCACCTAGACCCCTTAACCAAACCAGCTGCAGTTTGGTATAGGAGATTTATGACATCAGGGAACAAGTAGTTTAGCCAGGATAGTTAGACTTCTTTACCCTCCTAAATCTGTGCGCTTTGTGTACATATCTGATGTTCATTTCTTGAACACCTTTGCTGACAAAAAATGAAAACTATTCATTCAAATATGGTTCCATGTATGGCTAAGGGAAAAAAATAAGGAGAAATTCAACAGGAATGAATTGTGGCTTCATTTCTTCATAATCCATAAAGACAATATCTCTGGAATATTTTTATATGCTGGAAAAAAAGTATCTTCAAATCCATCATTCTCTCAAAGAGCAGACATTCTCTCATTCTCTCCATCCAATCTCTTGTTTTGCTGCTAGTTTTAAAAGTACTTTTAGCTATACTCCTAATTTCTCTTTCATTTTGGAAGAAGTTGCTTTGTCATGCTTCTAATGTCACATTGTACTAAATCACTACCATGGCCAGGAATGATAGTGCTTCTGTGGTGAACTAGAGTGGTGTTACTTCCCAGGAACGAGATGGATAGCCCTGGCATACCGTGGTGGATTCTGAAAACACAGCAGGCATCTCCACAATTCCTTTAGATGACATATGAAAATACAAAGGAACATCTGGCTGTGGCGAAGCCAAGGTGTCAGGCACACTTTTCTCCAAACATGTTATTTAAAAATGATCAAGCATAAAACAGCTTCTTCCCTCAGGCAGGCAAAGACAAAGGAGGAGTGCAAAGACTGAGAAATGCCATAGGGAAAGTCTAATCTCGAAAGAAAAAAAGCGTTCACTTTATTCCAGTTCCTCCTAAAACAGATGAGCTACTGTTACCAGATCAATGGAAATTGCTTTGTAGTATCTTAATAATTGCACTACAAAGTACATGGTGGAACTCATCCTAAGACAACCCACACAATCCCAACTCACGGTATTTTTAAGGCAACTGAATTGTGAAAATAAATCACTCTACACAAGCTGAATATGCATTGACTGGAAGAACAGACACCATCCTGGTCACGAATCAAGGGCTGTTGTCTCAAATGAAAATGTCAGGTAGGCATTCAGATGTCTTTGATATTCACTGAAATATGGGAGCCCACTTGGCCTTGATGACCTTCTCACCTCCCCAGTGTACAAAACCAACCACCTTTTGCACATTTGTTTTGTGCAATAGTCAGACCACAGTGGAAATTTTTCTTTCAAATTTCAGCACACACTTCAGAAAAGGACTGGACCTGAACAGTGGATGAGTGGTCATTCTAGTGTCTCTCCTCACCGCCATCAATCCTGAGTAAACGTTTGCTCTTTGTTCCAGATCAAAAGTCTTTGGTCTTTAAAAACATTGATGAGACATAATTGCTCTTTTTTTCATAAACCAAGAAGCCCACTGTGATCATAGCCCATTAATAAACTGAAGAACAGTTGACAAAGGCTTAAATGCTACATCCGCACAGCTTCTACAGCACATACGCTCCAGCATATGGCTTTTCAAACCTCCTTTGCAGCAGAGAATATGCACTTTGCTGTGCATTCACAGGCCTGCTTGGTGCTAGAGCAAAGCATGACTGAATTTTGTCTACCACTTGCAAGGAAGGGCACTTGAGGGAAGACATGAAAACGTATATTTAGTGTTTTATGTCCACTTACTCACTTCAAAGAGTCCATTCTGTAGCTTCAGTATTGATTTGTGGTTGATGTCTTTTGGTTTTGATGTGTTTTTTCCTTTTTTTTAAAAAGAAAAATAGTCTTTTCATATATTTTCCTATCAGAGTGATGAATTCTATAACTTTTAGACCCTCTCTCACCTAAGGAGGGAAAGGACAGCTAGTTTACTTGTCCAGGCTCTGTTGAGTTATCTGTCCTTTCAAATACTTCAGGCAAGAGGCTGTTTTATGATGTGACAGGTGGTGGTTTTCATCTTTCACATTCCTTATACTGATAACCAAGCAAAACCAAAAATGTTTACAGGCAAATAAAAAGAGAAAAAATAAAGAAGAATTCCTAGGTTGCCAAGTCACTTTTTTGGGAAGGAATATAGAAACTGATCTTTTCACCCCAATTCTACATTGCTTTCAGTGTCTTGCCCAAATACCCTATTAATGGTATTAGGGGAAAAAAAAGAAAAAAAAGAAATCACCAGCACTGAAATGCTGACATTGTGGGTTTTCTTCAGGCACCTGTATTGGCACATAGTACATATTGTAGTTATTTGTCAAGAGAATTGAACTTTGAAGATATTTCTTCCCTTGACTGATACTTGACTGTTCTTTTTACAATTTCATTTGAGCACTGCCTCATAGTCAACACTGACAG
>VZDJ01007749.1:1664134-1759753 GCA_008694505.1 Cyanoderma ruficeps | reverse complement strand
AAAAAAAAAAAAAAAAAAAAAAAAAAAAAGTTGAGGAGAATTAAGAGGTACCAGAAAGAATTTACAATTGACGGGTGCACCAGGAACAGTATCTTAGAGTTTTCACTTGCCACCAATTTCCATGGCAGTCCACAGTGGAGATACAGGTGCTGCTCCATCTCCAGTCTCCTGATTCCATCACATTACACATAACTACACTGAAGACTTTCCCCAGCTCCACAAATATTCTTTTGCCAAGAAACTTTTCCTTATGCTCTTCTGGATGTGCTGTCCACTTCTGTATGCACCTCTTGGTGCTCAGATTCCATTTTTACTACAAATATTGACTCAGTTTAGTGCTCCTCAAGGATTACACCAATGTGCCTATGTTTCACAGGCAAGTAAAGATGTGTTATAGGAAGTGCTGGTGTGTGAGAAACAGCAACAACACAACGTCCTCAGGAGATAAGTATTGAATAGACAAAAGGAAATATTCAAAAGTAAGTGTTCATATCTGAAGGCTTCTCCAGTCTAAATCCACCATTTTCCTAACAATTCTGTTCTCAAAAAACACTTTTTTCCCTCACAAGAAACAGTTACACAAAAACATATAACAATTTCCTGGCAATAAAAATCCTCAGATTCCCAGCCATTCTCTCTGCTTGTTTTCACCTCGCTAAAGACTAGATGGAGAGCACTGGCATTGAAAAAGATTAAACAGATGTAAACCCAAAGCAGTCTGCTTGTGCAATGGACTGTGAGGAAGGTTGGTGATGCATGTTAAATGGTAAATAATAAAATCTAATTGCCATATAAACGTGCGTGGCAATCCATCTCCCACATAATCAAAGCTAGGCCAATTACTCTGGATGAGTAGGACGGCTGTGGTGGAGAGGTGAAGCACATCAAATGTCCTTCATTTCTTTTCTGTTCTGACCACTTCTGAAGACTGTATGCCACTCAAAAATAGACCAAATCTAATGAAGCTGGCATTTGCATGACATAGTATATTTGGATCTCCCTTCCTCCTGCTATTTTTTCACTCCTTGCTTTATCTGCCAACACATGTTCTTAGCAGAGCTTGCTTTCAAAATAGCAAGGAATTCCTCTTTCCAACAGAACTACTAGACCTCAGAGATCATCATCTTCAAAACCCTTTCTTTGGCTAGTGCTCCACATAAAGCTACCAAACAGCTGAGAAACTAAACATTCTCATTTTGAATGTAGGCTTGCAGAGAATAATTTTTATATGATATTACTTTTGATCAAGACAATCACATTCAGACTCTGGGGATATTCCATGAAGCTGTCCTTTCGCAAAAAAGACCGCTCAGTTAAAATACCAGGGTTAGTGAGGGTTCACAGTAGCACATTTTAAAGCAATTTTAGGATGTGCTTCTTCACTCTCTGTATCTGTGGGGGGGCTAGGATGCAGTGGATGTATATTTATACTAAATATACAGAGGTTTTGGTAAGTTTTCAGAGCATCTATGCTTCCTGCATTATTCTTAAAATAACTTTTACTTGTTCCAGAAAGGCTTGAATGAAATTCCGCAATTACCAGCAGCAATAATCTGTATGTCAAACAGCTGTATGAATGAAGGCAAATCTATCCAGTCATGTATGTATGGAAGACTGAGAAGAACAGGGGAGAAGAGGCAGAAAACAAAAACTCATCATGTACTGATCTGACAGACTATTGCATTATTGTTGACTTCACAGTGCAAGCTCTAGAATGTCTTTATTTTATCTAGAACTACTGGAATAGATTTTCAATTTTTTTACCCCATCCTACAATTTTGGCAATTTGGATACAATTTCTGAAGCCCTAGCACTATCAACATTATTTTCATAGCCTGATAGACAGCATTGCTGTTTAGAAGCAGCGTGTGAAAAGTGGTAAAAAAGGAAGATAAAGGAATTCCCATTAGACCAGGTTGTCCAATGACCTACTGTTATCTACTCCTAGAACTTTGTTACATAGGAAGTTCCAAAGAAGAGTTCTCAGTTTTAAGTCCCTTGTTTTTCCTCTACAGAGAGTCTGCTTTTCTACACTATCAGGGAGACAACAGCTGCATTTGCCATTGTCTACTCCAATAGGTCACACTGGGAAGATCTATTTGCTGTTGACAGGATTTGGAACTCTGTACTTGGAACAGAACATTTTTTCTGCATGAAGAATTCACAGCCCACTGGCAAGGTCATTACATTTAGCTCACGCATGGTTATTTGAGAAATTTAAGCATTAATACTTGCTCATTTGTACAATGTTTCTGTGCTTCTTAAAGCCTTGTTTCTCTAGTAATAAAAATATAAAGGATCTGCTGTTGATGGAGACCTTGCAATGTAGAGAAAAAAATCCTATAATGAGGGAACAATAATAATTCCCTCAATATAAAACAACAGCGAGAAATATTACATGAAATTGAAAAAATTTCAACTTCCACTGCTGAAATAGGAATTCCTTGTTATGATCAAGACTAATTTAGCTCAGTATGAATAACCTACTTTGACAAACAAATGAAATCTCAATCGATTAAGGGACTGTTACAGATCATCAATGAATATGCCAGACTAGTAGATCTACTGATAATTTAGTTACTTGCATTCAAAGCTTACAAGGATGAATTAATTGCCAAGCAAATCTTTATGCAGATTGAAGATCTATACTTTGGTGCATTTGTAAAACCACTGAGGTGATACCAGAAATTAACATAACTACTTTTCTTTCAGGTGCTTCAGTCTGGTCTGTTTTCACAGTATTGGACAAAACGGCAAATGAAAAGCACACATAGATAGAAGCAGCAGCCCTATCTCAAAAGAATAAAGGAAGCCAGGGGCCAATGAAGAGATACAGAAATAAAAGTAAAACAGACAACAAGAGATCTAGACAGGTTATTTTTATCCAAATAGGCTGATTCTGATGTGTGCTTTAATATGAATAGCATTTTTGAGGCTGCAGTGATGTAACGGCATAGGAATAACATATAACTTACAGTGGGCTCTAAAACTGACATTTGGGAAGACCATATGAAAGATGATGACAGTGAGAAAAGTTGAAATCATGAATTTCAGTTCAAAAAAGCAGGTCTTGACACATGAATGATGCATAGGCAGCAAAAGTTAACCCATAAATGTTGAGCTGTGTAGGATTTTTTCTCATAATGGTGATTTCCTTCTAAAAAACATTACATAGCCCAATATCAAGATTAGGATGACTGCAGGTCATCTTAGAGGATACAGCATATCTGTGAATATATTCTATGATCTGGAAAATTTAAAATTGGATTGGATACTGAAATACTGAAACTACCAATTCATATAAAAGTTTGCAATTACTCACTGTTCAGTCAAATAACTTCAACAGCCTTTACCTTATCATTTTGTAAGAGTACAATATCTCAACTTCTCATTTCAATTTATAAACAATTAAAATGCTAAAATATTTTAATTCTCTGATGGGTATTCCAAGAGAATTCTGATTGGATTTTTGTAGCGTTTTTTATGCCTGCTGTTTGAAAAGACATGTGAAAGCTTTGGGGATTAAAATACTGCCTATAGGTGTAGGAGAGAAGCAAGTCAAACTCTAGTAGGTAAGTGGATATAAAGTGTGCTTGAGGATGTCCTCCTCCTCGGAAGCAGATCATGCATCTTCAAGTACTTATAAAATAAAATAATTTCTGGCAGAACTACAGTTTCTCATACCATACGGAAAAAAATGTGGAGACAGAAGAGATGTTATAGACATTGTAAAACTCACACTCTGAGAAAGGAAGACATTTCTTTGGCAACAAAGAGGAACAAGGATCACAAAATGGTTTGTGTTGGAAAGGACCTCAGAGATCATTCACTTCTAACCCCTTTGCCATGGGCTCAGAGCTCCATCCAACCTGGCCTTAAACACTTTTGGGGATGGGGCATCCACAACTGCCCTGGGCAACCTGTGGCAGTGCCTCAACACCCTCACAGTAAAGAATTTCTTTCTAATATCTAACCTAAATCTACTCTTTCAGTTTGAAGCCATTCTCCCTTATCCTGGCACTACAAGACCTTGAACAAAAGTCCCTATCCACCTTTCTTCCAGGGCTCCTTTAGGGACTGGAAGCCAAAATCAGGTCATCCCAAAGCCTTCTCCTTTCCAGACTGAACAATCCCAACCCTCTCAGCCTTTCCCCATAGCAGAGGTGTTCCATCCCTCAGATCTTGGTGACCTCCTCTGTACTGGCTCCAACAGGTCCTTGTCCCCCAAGTGCTGGGAGCCCAGAGCTGGATGCAATATTCCAGGTGGGGTCCCAGCAGGGCAGATCACAGGGGCAAAATTCCCCTCCCCTGCTGCCCATGGTGCTCCTGATGCAGCCCAGGACACACTTGGCTCTCTGGGATGCCAGCACACATGGCCAGGTCATGGCCAGCCTCTCACCCACCAGCACCTCCAAGGTCTTTGGGGCAGGGCTGCTCTCAATCTGTTCACCCCCCAGCCTGTGTTCACACTGGGGACTGTCCCATCCCAGGTGCAGCACCTGCTCTTGGTCTCATTAAATCTCATGACAGCACAATGGGCCCACTTCTCCAGCTTGTCCAGATCCCTCTGGATGGCATCCTGTCCTCCGGTGTGCCAACTACACCAAGCTGCTTGGTGTCATCAGCGAATATGCTGAGGGTGCGCTCAATCCCTCTGTGTCATTACGGAAGGTATTCAATAGCACTGCTGCCAACAAGGACCCCTGAGAGACACCACTTGGCAGTGATGTCCATCAGGTCTTTGAGTTGTTGACCACCACTGGATGCAACTGTCCAACCATTTTCTCATCCATCTAAAAATCCACTCATTAAATCCACCTCTCTCCACTTTGGGGAAAAGGATATTGTGGGTGACCGTGTCAAAGGCTTTATAGAAGTCCAGAAAAATTACATCTGTAATGTTTCCCTTGTCCACCAATGTAGTCACTCTACCAAAGAAGTCAAATTCCATTTTCTCTTGCTTTTCTGTGCCCTTTGAGGCTACTGAGACCCCTCAGAACATCAGAGCACAGCATCAAGTACAACAAGCAAGAATTCCCCTCCACTCAACTCTTTCAAGGCCTTGAATTGCAGGCATGCCAACCATCTGAGCTATCCTGAGAGCAGGACAGAGAATCTGCTCATGAAATACATGAAAGGAAATTTGCTGTGTAACTGTGTTGGCAGGCTTGAGCTGCACTGCTTTTGCTGTTCAGACTCATTTATCTTTATGGGTTATCTGCTAGAACTGCACCTCAGCAAACTTTGCTAATTTTCCCTGTGAGGAAAAATAACACAGTTCTTGGAATCCAAACACAGAATTATTTTCACTCATTTATTTGTCTCCAATTTATAATTTACCCATCTAATTACAGCAATAATTAGGCTGCACAATGTAATATATGTGTTTCCACAGGTAGCTGCTGAAATTGTACCAGAGGTTGTGAAGGGAACTGATGTGTGTAATAATGAACTTTCTGTGTTATATAGCCAAATCCTACACCCAAAATGAAACGTATATTGGAAATTCTCTCCCATACTTTTATGGCAGCTGTCTGCTCTCCCAGACAACTTCCATGCTGTGCAGGCTCGACAACACAATCTGTGTCTTAGCTTTGCACTGAATTCACTGTGTATTTGCAAAAACCCACATATAGTGGATTTCTTTCTCTAGGATCAGCTTGGATTTCAAAATCAGAAATTTGATAACTCTACAACTACTCAGGATGGCTGCAGATTTCATACTATTTGCATACATTTCTATTTTACCTAATGTTAACTCTAGCTAAGCAAAACTATTGATACCAGTAGCAGGAAGTGTGACTTTCCATTTGCTGTGTTGCTAAGGATAAGATAGTACAGGATAAGGAACAATTAACTGTAACTATGTCAGAAAAGTATATGGAGTGTTTATAGCACAATGGAAACATGTCACTGTAAGAAGCACAGACATAAAACAGAAAAGAAACAACTACAGTACATCAGTTCTACTAAATATAAAGGAAGGAAAAACACTAATGAAGGGCAATTTTTTCTCCCTTTTAGCCTGCTGGCTAAAAAGTATCAGCTTCAATCCCCTCCCAAATCCAACCAAAATTCTCATGATATATACTCTGTGATATTTAAGGGAAGCTGACTGAGCAAAATGCAGTTTAATACATTTAAAACAATAAAATAAAATGAGGCATACTATTATGAGAAGACAGAGGTTGAAGACCTGTGTACACTAGACCAGTTTTAGAGAAGTGCTTGCTATATATTCCTGCACTGAATATGTCAGCTTGTTATTCTTTCACCATCCATGTTCCCTGGGTGGTGAATTACAGAAAATCATCTAACACAATTCACCTTACTCCCTTCAAATCTCAGTACGGGGTTTTTTTTCATGCTCCTCATTTCTTTCATTTTTTTTCCCCCAAAGGAATTCAAGGTTAGAAAACGCGGCAGCTATGGATACAGTTTTACTTCAAAAACGTAAGGCGAAAGTGGCATTTTCAAAGTGCCGCACACAAAGGGATGCTGGCTGGATTTTGCAGGCTGTCCTCGCCACTGAGCCGTCCCTGGGCGGCGCGTTCGGTGAGATCGCAGCGCTCTCTAGTGCCCTCATCGAGCACACGGAGAGAACCGGAGCCGCTTGCCTTAAATAACGCGACACGCCGTAGACCCGCCACAACAGCTTTGAAAAATATGTCGAATGGAACGCCTGTGGTAATTATCAGCTCACAATTGGTTTTTTGTGGGGTGTTTTTTTTTGTTTGCTTATTTTTGGGGTTTTTTTTTTTGTTTGGTTTTTTTTGGTGGTTTTTTTTTTTTTTCTCTCCCCGTGCCCAATTTAACTACTAGGAAAAGAGCCAAACATATTAAAGACATTGACATATGCATAAATAGTACTTGCCATCTTAAAAATGTCAAGGAACAAGCTGGATGCTTTTTCTACAGCATCAAAAGCAATGTTGAAACATTACACTGTTTCAGTAAAAAATCAATGATGTTTAAAAGAACGCAAACCCAAGAAATAACATGGCATAAATTCCAAATGCTACTTTAGGAATGGAGTGTGAGCCATCCAAAAAACTATCGTAAATGCTAGGTTTTTAAATAAAAGAATCTCTTATTGAAGATTATGACATATCAGGATACTATTTTCACAGTCTTTCTTACAATCTTAATAGCACTTTCAAGTGAGGCAAACATGTAAAATATCACAAAATCCAGCATAATTACCAAGGTCAGCTCATTATCTGTGACTCAGAGGCAGTTAAAAGAAAATGCAGCAAGGAATAAGCTCTTGATGGAATATTAATATCTACTTTGAACATCCTGGCTTTTGAAATATCATATTTCTTTGACTGTTATGACATTTCAGTTTTCCTGCCAAGAGACTTTTTAAAGAATGGTAAAACACACACCACTTTTTAACATGACCAGAATATATATTATTATGTATGATTAGGTAATTATTATTTTAAAAGTATACCTATACATCCTTTCAAAAAGATATTTTCCTCAGATGCAAATTAGCTTTTCAGAAATGCATCCATAGGATTCATCGCTATCACTTATTTTAAAATATACATATGTTCATAAAAAATGGATCTTAAGAATCTAGCTGGATTTATAATATGTAGGTTTAGTGATGTAAAACAAAGTTTACCCCACCTGCAGTCGAAATTACGATACATTAAATATTTAGATGAGTATGTTATGTTACTTATATAACCTGTGTTCACGTAAAAGTCAAGCTTTTTACATAGACATTGTAGGCCTCCTTTAGTCCCTCCATTATATTTTGGTTTTTATGAGCCACTTTGTGTTATTACAATTTCCTACTCTTTTTTTATTCTCATGGGATCTTCACATATTTAAAGTTGTACGTACATGTGTTCAGAAGTATTACTAAGCTGGAACTGTCAGGTTAAGGTGATGCAATTTCTTGTGATAATTTTGATTATTGTAAAAGAAAAGGTTTCTTTACAATATTGCAGAATTATATTGTACTTTACATCCATTATTTTGTTCTGTTTATTATTCTGTAATGGCCCTCACTGTAGATAATACAAGAACAACTGTACTTACTTTTGAGATCTAAATTTCTGGCTCCTGCTGTGCTCTGTGTTGTGATTTTGGTGTCAATCTTTACAGTGTGTAGGTTGTTGGTATCCCTTGATATCATGACATTATGCCATTGGTTGTCATTCAGAGGTTTGTTAGAACTTCCCTTGATGAGGTTAGCACCATTTCCCAAGTCAAACACATAGTGTAAATACCTGGGAAAAGAGAAAAAATTGGAAAAGTTTCCTTTTTCTTTACATAGCAAGGGGGCAATAATTAATATGTCTAATATTTTCTATTTGCTTGTACTCCTCAGCAGAGCTGGCAAAACCAGAAGACAACAATGAATGCCAGATGGAGAAGCAACTGTCATTCCAAGATATTGCCACTCCTTTGGATGAGTTGAGGTGCAGTCGCAAGTTTCTGGAAAGCAACGAGCACTCCATGTACCAAGACATGCATACATACGTAGAGAGAGAACAAGAGGGAGGCTACAAACTAGCACTTCTTTGTGGTAAACACGAGAGAAGTTATACCTATTATTTACTTTCATACATTTCAGGCATCTAGCTTCATCTGAAAGAAAGAGTCACAGTAAAGCACATGAAGTTCAACATGAAGAAACATTTATCGATCACATCTCTCCAGTCAGAAAAAAGATTTGTATCCTAAACTTTCCCGTGTATTCCTCCTGTACACACATTTCGAATGGACTGGTTTTGTCGTTACGCTAATCCATACATACCCTTTTACTAATTCAACCACAATGAAATCATTTCCATCGCCACTGTTAAAAAGTATCAATCCATCCAGGGAGGTGGTTTTGAACTGGAAAAAAAGGTGCATAGATGTGTACGCTTGTAGCGTGGCCAGTGCAACATAACTTGCTTTTGTTTTAAAGGTTACAGGGTCTGCTATGATGTTCCTGAACCCGAATCTTGCATTTAGCTCACAATAATCGATGTCTCCATTTTTACATAAGTCAATGTATGCCATGCCATTAAATGTGAGACTCTGGAGATGCCCAATAAAATTAGAAGGCACAGAAGACAGGTAGCGCCGTTCTGTTATTATTCCTGTTTCTATGTTGTGGAATTCCAGCCGTGTGTGATCGCCAGCCATTTGACCTTTAAACAGCAACAAGAAAATACATGTTAGTGTCTGAAATGGGAGGTCAAAGAGCACATCATCTGATTAAGTACCTGCATCATTTTCACACTTTTCAGAATATGCAAGTCCAATTGTTGGCCCCAAGGGGAATTCTTACAAATTCATCCTAATTACTGGGAAATCCAGGAGACTTTCCAAAGCATTCAGTATATTTGGATAAGGCCAACAGCAAGATTTCTAAACTGAAAGACTTTACCAGAGTACATTAAACTGCTGACTAAAATCCCTCACTTTAGTTATACTGAACCATATGTGGGGTTTTACTATAAGCAAATGCTATTACTTAACATGAGGATCACAAAGGTCAATCTCAGAGCTACACCAACATCAGAGTCTCATGAAAGAGAAACAGAACAGCTTGAAGGATTTATTCCCATGTGTTTTGCTCCAGTGTGCATGATTTGACTAGCAGTAGGAAGGATTCCTGTTTCAGCTGTCTTGGGTACATTAATGCCAGCCCTGCTGCAAAGCCTTGTGTGACAAGGGTGGAGAGCTGCTGGAAAGCTGCTGGCATTGTACCATGGGGATAAACCATGGGAGAAGAGGCAGAACCCAAGAGATGGGCCAAACAGAAAACCCACAGGAAGGGTACATGCCAGTGTTTTGTAATCCTGGAAAAAATAAGGGGCTTGGTTACATCAGAAAGGTAGCAAAAAACAAACTCCACAGTTGCCTTTGACTTCTCTCTGTCATGCAAGGACCACTGCAGAGCAAGAAGCTGAAATCTGCTGAGTGTAAAGCTAATCTGGAGGAAAGGATCAACACTGCCAAAGTACACTGCATACAGGTCAGGTAAGTTTTTAAGCTAGTTATTAAATACCTTGCCCAGCACATCAAAATTGTGTTAACTGAAGAGTTCCCTTTTCTGACAGAACTTCCAATTTTTTTCCATGCTTATTTTAAAGAAGTAGGGCAGTATTTTCACAGGGCTGATTCATGGTCACATTGTGTGGAAAAACAGCTTCTTATTACTAATGAATTTTACCACTTAATGTACCTTTTGCAAACCATGGCCTAGATTCCCCAGTTCCTTAGCTGTTTCATGTCTCTCATGGAGTACAGAGAAGGTGAAGAGCAGACCTAGCCAAGCTGGACTAAATACTAGCATAAAACTGCTCTAATAGAAGTTCCCACAGTGTCAAAGCTGTTGACAAGCCAGGTTCCCTCTGTCTATCCTCAAATATCCTATTCCAAGACAGAGTGTGAGCACTGCCCCAGGCTGGACATGTCAGAACTGGTGCACAAAGCCTGGAGGAGGCTGACAAAGCTGTACCTTTGTAGGTGTCATAAGCAAGTGTCTGTGGACATGTGTGTGACAGGGGAAAGACAAGGGAAAGAGAAATGTCAATATGTGGGATTTGCCCAGGGAGATGAAGCCATGAGCAGGTTAAGCCACACCACTGAGATACAGACATCAGTGAAGTTACAGGGAAAATAGCTCTGTAAGCTTTAATACCATTCAGGCACAAAAATTGCTCTAATAATTTATGATAAATATTTACAAGTAGCTTACTTAGCTTTGGGATGAGTTCTGTAGGAGAACCTGTCATTGAACACCACCATCACCTGGCATCTGCACTCACGGGGCTAAGCACGGCAAGAAGCACCTTAAACCCCAGGGACAGTCTTCTTGATGGTCTTGTTTCTAAACATCAGTTCTGAAGATACCACTTTCCCTGAATGTATTAAGCAAAAGTGGGTTCTTCCATGCAGTAATGAGTCAAGGAGCTGTCTTAGAAAATGCCAAATGTGTAATTTTTGCTGGGACAAGAGCTGTATATTGGAACACAGCCAAAGAGCTGAGGATCAGTTTTCAGAGAGGAACATTATATATTCCAGTCTTGTATCCCTTCAGATGGCATTCCAATAATGTCAAGGCAAAAATCCACCAAGCTTTGGCCTGTAGCACAATATCCCTATATCCCTATGACGTTAAATGTATTTCTTTCTTGAGCATAGTAATAAAAAAGTTCCAGAACGTTGGCTCACATCCCAAATATCCTTCCAACAATTCAGTTCTACAAACACACAAACAGGACTTGAGATTTCAGATAATGCTCCACAGGATTTCTAAATGCAGCAGCGAAGTAAAAGAGAATGTAGTTTGTACTTACAAGGTTGGGCTTTTGGGGATTTGGTGGTGGTTTGTTTGTTTGTTTCTTTGTTTTCTAATCTGATTTTGGTTGTTTTCTCTTTTTTTTTTAAAGTTTGTCAGGTTTGTGGAAAAACATCATACAAAAGGGCAACTGAAATTCTGTTCATAACCATAAGCTGCTCTGTTATTCAAATTCAGTGATCTTCCAACCACTTTTATTTTCTATAGAGTTTTAGAAAATAAGGCTCATCAGGGCTGGAAGTATTTAAACTCTTCTATAATGCATAACTTCTTCAAAACCACCTGCATGGCTTCCAATGAAAGCTAATTATGACTCTGAATTTTATTACGTGTCCACGAACACATTATGCATTTGTCAAAGAGAACCAAGCACAACTCACGAATGATCAAGTGTCTTTTTTATAATCTGTAAAAATTGGAAAGTCAGGTTGAATTATGTAATGGAGTTTCCTCCAGCTTAAGCTTTCTGGATCCGATGGGGTTTCTTTCATATATGGCATAGGAAATGGAATGAAAAAAGGAAAACAACATGTGGCAGGAGAAAGCTAGAATTTTTAGTAGGCAGTCACTTTACTTCCTTATTCTCCTCATAAAACTATATAATAACCTTTCACATGAAAAATTAATAGATTGTATTTTAACCAAATTTCTGAACATTGGGACATCAGAAAAGTTCTAAGCAATTTAGAACAAGGACACTTTAATTTCATATGGCAACTCTTTCCTTATCCTTTCAGGAAATTCAAAGCTACTACACATTAAATTCTACTACATACATTTGAAATTTAAACTTGCAAAGGCTTGTAAAACACTAAGTGTTAAAAAAAACCCCAAAACAACAAAAACTCCCCACCCACCAATAAAACAAAACAAAAAATCTCATCACTTACAAAACAATAAAGATTTTCTTAGTAGGAAATGGGACATTCATGAAACTAACAGCAGATTACTTGTATTTAAAGTTCCCTCTGTTCCTTCTCATACAGCAGTTTCCTCCTCACTGGTGGAGGAGGCCACAGATTGGCCACACGGATTCCTACAGGGAATTTAGGAAGCTTAGGATGTCTTTTTTCCCTCCAAAATATTGGGATAAATTTCTCCTTTTGGATTAATAACATTAAACATCTGTGGATTATGCAAATGCAGAAAACTTCCAGCTTGAAGAACTAAGAGGGAATTCGAGTCAACTGGCTGTTTTTGGATGTAGATACTGAGTTGTGGAAAGAATACAAGGGTTGCACTAGAAAGCTGAACTCAGGTTGTGTAACCCTGCAGTATTTGTATATTAGAACTCTGGCATGAGGGGTCCAGGAATTGTGCATTTGGATCTTGCACTGGATTTTGATCTAAACAATTTTTTCGATATTAGAATCTGCCTTGAGTGGCAGTTGAAGCAGAAAGTTTATAATATTTTTAATATACTTACTCCCATACTATAAATCTATTATCAAAAATAAATTATTTAGGTTATCTACATTCTTGGGAAAATTACACTAGGCATCATAATATACACAGAGTTCAGGTCTGGAAGATATATTTGTAATTTCTGATTCTAGAAAATATGTTCTTGCAATTATATGAATTACTTTTCTACCAGTGACACAAATCTCAGTGTTCTGCTGAGGTGAAAAGGGACTGTTAAAGAAATTACACTCCTCTTTAAAAAAGCCCAAACCATTTAGCTTGTGATCATTTTAACAAAGCTTAGAACCAATGATAAAAGTTGTTTAATGCTACACAAAACCAAAGGATAATTCTAAATAGCTAACAAAAAATTTAGGCACACTCCACTGTGGAAGGAATCAGGGCCAGAAGCCAGATCAGTGGCCATTAACAACATGCATGTAAGCATTGCCTTGTACAAGACAAAATCAATGTGCTCTCTATTAACATTTCCGATACTATAAATACAGAAATACATTTCTATCATCTGCTAGCATGCGTATCATTTTTCTTATCTCATCCCAAATGGTATTTTAGTATTTGAGAAAAACATGCTGCCCAGTATATAATTATGGAGGACAGTTGATGCAAGATCCAAACCACAGTAGAATATCCTTAAAATGTTTATTAAATTCTTTCTTCCAGCAGTGGTTTAGAGTTTAGCCCTAACAATGTGTGGCCAAAAGCATTTTGCTTGCCTTCTCGTTAGTGATGTACCAAATTACTTCTCTCCAATCATTGCATAAAAACATTCATTTAAGTCAGCATGAAGGTTTTCATTCATTTCAATAGCAACCTTAGAGCAACACGAATATCGAGTGCAATAACACATTTCTTGCACCGGCATTCCAAGATGCATAACATGAATTTTGAATTTTACCCAAGAAAAGGAAAATAAAAAGCATCAGTTTCTCTCAGATAAAGTAATTTTACTTCTGTTGGGGTTTTTTGGGTTTTTTTGGGTTTGTTTGTTTGTTTGTTTGTTTTTGTTTTTGTTTTTGTTTTTGTTTTGTTTTTGTTTTGTTTTGTGTTTCCCCCAACAACATGGAATCATGGAATCACAATGGCACAGTACCTGTCACGGCCTGCTGGTCATCCACCATTAACTTTAAACCTTTTCCTCGCCGCACCACACGCACTGTGTGCCACTCATTATCATTGAGGTTATAGCCAGCAAAAAGGGTTTCTGGACCTTTGCCTGTAGGACATGCCAAACAGTCATTATGCAATCTTTAAAGCAATTTACATGTGAACCTCAC
The DNA here is from genome assembly GCA_008694505.1 of Cyanoderma ruficeps. Classification (NCBI taxonomy): domain Eukaryota; kingdom Metazoa; phylum Chordata; class Aves; order Passeriformes; family Timaliidae; genus Cyanoderma; species Cyanoderma ruficeps. Next base: position 1,745,734 of record VZDJ01007749.1, on the reverse strand, counting down.
AGAGAAAGTGAGAAACAGAGAGACTGCCTGGGCAAATGTTAAAACTCACCAAAAGTCATATCAAACAAAAAAATTACCAAGTATAAGTAAAATATAGAACTACTATATACTGTATACTACAGAACTACTACATTAAAACACTTCTAATGTCTATTTAACTATGTAAACACATTGTATATGCACCAGGTTTTCATAAATAGGCACAGTCAACTTGGATTTCATTATTCACTTTTCAATCTCATACAGGTCTTAAAGAAATGGGATTAGTGAGCCAAAAGAACTTCAAATATAGATTTACAAGACAGAAGTTTTGCTCCTTTATTAAAAATAAATTGGTGGGAAATAAAAAGTGGTAAATGTGTGTGCATGTGTATTGCATTTTTCTTGATCTATGACAACTTCTCTGTTGAGCCTCTGTTTACTAGGACTTCTCAGATATCTATTACCTGATCTAGATAACTTGCTAATATTCAGATCCTTCTGCACCTTCTGCTCTGAGCAGCTCTTCAAACCAGAATTTCCTTTTGCATTTAATGGATCTTTTTTTTGAAATCTGCTATTTTTGTCAGCAGTACAGCAAACATTTTTATGCAAATTCTGTGTATAGCACAATGTACCTGCGATAACCAAAGTGTTCATAAACCTAGGAAAAAAGATACCTTTAATGCCCAGGGAAAGATTTCCCATAAGAAAAGGATCATGGGAATTGCCCCTTGCACTGTTGATCAAGAAGTGAAAGACAGAAACAAAAATCCTGACTTTGTACTGTCATTGATATGAATAGATAATAGACCAAGTGCTGAACCAATCAATCAAAATTCACATGGTGACTCTCCAAAAGGCAAAACTAATCTGCAACAAATAAATTACATTGCTGTAAAACAGAGACAACCCTGGCCTGTTTTTCAGTTCCTGTGGCAGAATAAATGTTGCCAACAACTAAAAGTTGTCAATTAAATTCTGGATTCCTCTGTGCACAAGAGACACAGAGCTCCTGAAGCTGGTTCAGAGGAGGGCTACAAAGATGATCAAGGGACAAGAGCATCTCTCTGATGAGGAAAGGATGAAAGACTGGGGATGACTGAGAGGAAACTTCATCAATGCCTATGAATATCTGCAGGGAGAGGCCAGAGGAGGGACCAGGCACTGCTCGGTGCTGCTGGACAATGGGACAAGAGGCAACAAGCAGGAACTGAGGCACAGGAAGTTCCACCTGAACATCAGGAAGAAGTTCCTTACTGTGCAGGTGACAGAGCACTGGAACAGATTACCCAGACAGGCTGTGGCTATCCCCCCTCCCTGGGGATATTCAGCCATCTGGACACTGTTCTGTGCCATGTGCTCTGGGATGAAAGTGCTTGAGCAGGGAGGTTGGACCACATGCCCCACTGTGGTTCTTTCCAGCCTGACCCATCCTGTGATTCTGTAAAAGAGGCACATTACAGAATAACTTTTGACACAGCAACATCAAGGTTACCCTACGTCAGACTATTACCTCCACTGTGCCCTTCCAAGTGACTCTATCTCGTGATCTAAATCAGTCTTGCTCTGAAAGGGGCATGCAACTAGCTCTGAAAAGTTCCCACTTTTCTCTGGGGATTCTTTTCTATCCAGCACAGGCTAACTGTGATGGGTGAGATCTGTTAATAAAATCAAAGCCTAAAATCAAAGCCTCTCTGACTTCAGAACTGCACAGAGGAAAAAGTACACTAAGAGCTTGATGTAGCAGTTCATCATATTCGACAGATTTCATCTCAGATGTTTTCCATCTTCAGTCAGCATTTTTTTAATTGGTTTGTTGTCTTGCTTTTATATGCAACCTTTGCTATTTTGGGCATGCCAAGGGATCTCCAGGTACAAAAATGCAAAGCAAAGGCAGTGAGAACCTCATAAGATTCTCCCTCTGTGTCTCTCTATTGACACCAAGCTAGGAAAGGTGGTCAAACACAGCAGAAGCAGACGATTGGGGTTAACTACTTGAATCATTCTGTTCCTTAAATGTTTGCTTTCTTTGACAAGAGAAAGACAAGTTTTGCATAAAACTTAAGTGAATAATCTTCTATTTGAATGTGCTGGTATAGATGCAGTGACTAAAACTTTAAGCAATTTCTTTTAGGCACTTCAAAGGAAGTAACTTCTACCTAGATTTGGAGACAACAGATGGATTTATTAAAAAATGCTGAAATAACATGAGCAAAATCTTAGTGACAGTCAATAGGCTTGCTGAGGCATACACCATTTAATATTATTGTAAACATACATATTTGTTAGTTAGTCCAACACCCTTTTTTTCTTTTTAAATTTTTAAGTAGTTGAACCACTTAGTCTCCATTATCTTGCTTCAGATCGCTAAAAGACCTAACAGCATATGCAATTTTAATTTACTCTCACATTAACAACCCTCTGTAGCGTCCCTTTTGTGTAAAGATGCCTCAGTGTATATTAATACCTAATCCAACTTGGCTGCTCACATTTACAGGCAAATCTATCTATTCTCTTTTAATGGCTGGGGACTTGTAAACTCTTCTTGTAAAAGTGAATGAGTTTTCCTGTGCATTAGTCTATTTTCCTTGCAAGAGTACTCTGAGTAAAAAAATCAGGTCAGAACTCTGTGTAAGCTGCCTGTTTCCACTGCATGCAATCCAAAAGAGGATTCAGGGGACCCCTGGTGAAAGGGCTTTAAAAAGGACAAACCTTGGTATGACACACCATGGGAGCAGTGTGCTGAAAAGAGTCCTGGCCTTGGAAAAACTGTCCACTTGCATGGAAAAGAGATCTTTCTTTCCTTGGGCTGATTTCTAACAGAGAAAAAGGGCTTTTGATTTGTCAGAGAGGGTACAAGAAACTACAAAATAGCAGGGTCCAGTGTCCAGGCATTACGTATCCATCTGTCCCATCATGCTGCATCTCTGCAAAGTAGGACAGTTTTCCATGGCAGCTGAAGAGGGAGATAAGGAAGGATGGATGCTCACCATTCCAGTGCTAATGCAGTTCTTGGGCTGCTTCCTGGCCAAGGACATGCTTTCACACAGAAAAGCAACAAATATGCTTGTGAGCAGAGTATTTAGGAGAAAATTGCCTAAATACTTAAACACAAAAACATGTAGGAATGTACTGATGCCATGAGACTACCAAAATTGCAGAAGAAAACTCTTAACATACCTTGTTAAATGGCATTGGTCAACCTGAAACATAGTTCATGTTAGTACTATCCTCACTGGCTTTCAAATATATTGACCTGAAATTAATTTAAACATCATATTGAGATTATAATGGTACAGACTCTTCTTCTGCCCTGGTTATAGTTCTTATGGTGAATCTACTATAAATTTATATCTACTAAATCATTGGCTCTCCAGTCTTATTCTGACTTTACACTGATCTGACTCCATTTAAATCACACCAGCAAAACGTGCTCTTAAATAGTGTATTTAAATAAGAATCGGTATGCTGCAACCNTTTTTTTTTTTTTTTTCCCTCCACAAGAGGTGAGGGGTGTTCTGGGATTTTTTTAAAAAAATTGATCTATATCTCCCACAAGAAGAAAAGCAAGAGCCGAAATTAAAAGAATATATATATGTAACTTTGTTTTGTTTTACATGGAGTAATACTATGTCATGAAAAGTAAAAGAATTATAGAAGAAAGGCCTCATAAAATCAGGCCTGCTCTGCTAAATTGCCAAAGTTAGCCTGTCACTTCTTCTAAGTAATTTTCAAGTTCCCATGCAAAAAAAATCTTCATACAAAAATTCATTAGAATAAAAACATGTTCCTGGGTTGAAAAATAAATGCACCTCCAATAAAAAGGGATTTGTCCTATGAGAATCAGTAAAGAAAATATGTAAACAATCCAAGATTAGAGAAATTTGATAGACAAGTAAAATACCTTTTACTAACCAATAGAGTAATCGGCAAGAAAGCTATTAACAAATTAAAGTTGCACACAAGATTTGTAAAAGCTGTATAAAATGAGTTATGATAATAACAAGGCTTTTCCTGCGTGAAGATAATGGAGTCTCTGCAAAATTATTACAATAATACTATTTTGCCAAACTTATGTCCCTCCACTCCTATCTTCCATAGTGACCTTCCCCTGGAACTCATCTGTCTCTTTCCAGACAGGATGTAGTTATTTTGCTTCACACACCCAGCCAGTACTGGCTCACTTTCTGAGCTACTGATTCTCTCAAATATTAAAACCTTAATCATAAACCTTTTCTTTCTGAGACAAGATACAAACTGGAAAAAATAAATCCACTAAGTATCTGTTCTTGCTAAAGAATGAAATTTATTATCAATGTCTATGTTCAGCTCTTTTCCTATTTTTAAAGGCTCAAACAACTACCAGATTTTATGCATACTTAGAGAAAATGGATAGTGCCAAATAAAACAAGCACTGGCACTTTTATGGCTACCACAGTTTGTTCAGAGTCCATCACGCCAGTAAAATTTCCACATCCATTTAAAAGCAGATAATTGCTTGTAGAAACACCTTTTTACAAAGCAAAATGCAGACTGAGCTTTCAGTCGATACAGGTACAAATCTTGATGGTGCAATTCATTATGAACTAGGACATATAAAGCCCCAAACATTGCCAGTTATGTGTTTACTTTGGCATCCAAAGCTGAGTTCCTTTGTTGTCAGCACCTCATCTGGAACTTAACAGCCCTTTCAAAGTAAAAGGAAAAAAGTATGAACCTCAAAACGGAAAAAAAAAAAAAAATCACATATCCAGCACACTGAATATTCTAAATGTTCTCTGGAGATTCCTATTCTCTTTACTACCTTATGAGGAGCTTATTCAGCCTAATTCAAGAGCTGAAGACTTGCTGAATTCCGAGTCAGTCAATTAACTTCAATACACACAATTTTTCCTCTTATAAATATCTATCCTGTGGTACTTTACTTTTAACCAACTACTGAACAGAAATGATGTTCTTGTCAGAATGTTCTGATCAGAAACTGATGATTTTGAAAGAAGATACTAGCTCGTGCGTTGTACCAAAATATGTTCAAATTGAGTTGTCTGTATTTGTTTCTCACAATGCCATCCACTACTACCACTAAGGCATATACCAAAATGCTCGGAGCATTCAATTCTGCCATCAAAACATACATGAAACATGAAATATAAGAGGCACCACAAACAGAGACCAGCAAGGGAGGCTGGGTAGTTCAGTGAACACTCTACTAACCAGTGGAGCCCAAGCCAGATACAGGCAAATCACTACCATTTATTTATTAGTCAGCATAAGAAAGATCAGTGGTTTCAGCCTGGTTTGCTAATAGAAAACTGTGCATACTACAGCTATCATATCAGGTGGCATTTAGACAAAAAGACATTTAGAAAAGAAGACAAAACCCTGAGATCAATTCAGTTAATAGAGAATGTTACTTTAAGTCAGGGTTGTCAAGATTTCAGCTAAAATAATAAATATTTTAGGATCCAGCATGCTATGTATAACCAGCTGAATGGTTCTGACAGACACCTTAGAGTGTCATTGTAAATACCTGATGCAGAACAAGAAGATCCTGTGCCATCTCAGTTGTCCTGCTTTCCAGAGTAAATTTAGCATGCCTCTAATCTGGGCTTCTGTTCCAGCACTCAGCCAGACTCACAGTCACTGTGAAAACCTCATGAGGCATCTGTGTTACATACCAGGCTGCAGCACAAAAAGTTCAGGAGAGATTGCTCCAGAGCAAGACACAGAAACACAAGACATACAGGGCAAGGCATCTGCACCTTCACTATCCTTTCCATGGCTGGCTGCAGAAACTGGTCTTCCAAAACACAGCTCCAAAAATAAAGCACAGCTGATTTTAAAAAGTAAATTCATATAGTCAATCAACTGTGTTTTAAATGACTGTGCCTGTATCATCCCCAAATTCCTTGGCTAAATGTGTTTCTCACCAACAGAAAAATTACATTGCCTTTTAAACATCAGAAATGGATATCAAGTTATCATTTACAGCTAATTGATAGGATAACTTGAAAAAAAAAATCTAACTGCAAGTCAAAGAAATTTTGTCCACTGTGTTTTCTCTCCAACAGACTCGTGGAAAATTCCACAAGAATAGAACATTCACTGAATTGTATCAATAAAAACATATCAATCTTGCATGGCTTGATCCAAATGCTTCAGCCCACAATAGTTTTATTATAGGCAAAATTGCTTTTGGCAATTTGGGCAATGTATTGGCAGTTAAGGGTATTTTTATCCTTTTTTTTTTTAACAAAATTTGACATTTCAGAAATTAAAATGAAGGAGATTGGAGCTGCTAATATCATTCATCATCCTTCATTCCAGCTGTAGAATAGATTTGCTCATATTCTTTAGAATAACAGGAATAAAATAATAAATATTTCCATCGAGGCATATCTATATTTCTAATACAGAAATGCAGAAAGCTAAACAAGATATTTTGAAAATTCTACTGGCTTCCCTTACATGATCAAACTACAAACAGACTGCATTTAAAATTGATCTAGTTCACTAGCAAGGAGAATGGCATACACAGTGAATTCACTGGGCAAGAAAAATCCACGGAAGGATATGAAAACAACCAATCCAGGAATCAAGCACCATATCCAGCTCTGAGGGCAGAGAGTTTTCACTTGCCTGGTTTTTTTTCCTCTCTTTTCTCTTTCACTTGCCTGTTTTTTTTTTCTCTCTTTTCTCTATATTTGCTTCCCTGACCATGGTCTGAGTGGCTGTGCATTTTCTCCCTCCCAGCTTTGTCTTTGTTTCGGAAACGGTTTAATTTAGGCCACAGTATCACACATACTGATCCATTTATTTCTTTTAAGCTGAGGGATATTCACTGTGACACAGCTGATGTCTAAACAGAGCCGGTAGATCCAGGTGGAAAGGCAGAACACAGGCAGATCTATTGGACTAAATTAAATCTAAGGATTCTGCCAAGAAAAGTGCTGCTGCTGAACTACTGTCTTGTGAAAGCCTATTCTCCACAAATAGGACCAGTACTCAATTTCAGCAAGATGGAGAAAGTAAGAAAAACATCAGAAAGAAGTAAACTATAGAATTGCAAGTCTTTGCCCCTAGACTTGCTGCTCCACAAAAGGATATGTAGAAGACGGACATATACTCTCAAAAGTCTGCCTTGCTGGTGAATAATTGGATCTTTATTAATTTGAACTGTATTTCCTGAAAAAAATGGGGTTTGAAGTTGCAATTATAACTCTGTGAACTCAGAGCACATGAAAGAATAAAACTGATTTCGTTACTGCATTATGAAATGTCTGATCCATCCTAGAGATGTCTCTCACTGTATAACTTAAAACATTTATGGCTTAAAATGAGATGCATTTTTATTTAGTTTTGTAACTCATCTATCTAAGCAAGTGAAACACAAACAGCCCTAAGGACATGTAATTTTCCTTTTTCTTGGAAATAATGAAAGAAAAGTATCTTTTAAAAGCAGCTAAACCCAGAATTCAGCCAGATCCCTGTATTTTTCATAAGAGTGCAGTTTCTCTTTCATACTGTTCTCTGAGGATCATGACTATCAGAAAATGTGCTAAAGGTACTAAAGGCTGTATGAATCTCCCCCAAGGCTGTGAACTAAAGCAAAGTCAATGAGCTTGAAAAATATGGTTGTTGCTTTGTCAGCTCACTGTTGAATGCTCTGAGACATTTCCAGAAACCATGGTGAACCTGACAATTGACTTTGACTTTGCTGTAGGTGAGGTGAGCGTGAACTTTCAACACATGGCAATTCTATGCTAATTTAAAGACAACTTGAGTGCAAGATTATTTACATTGTATTCGCTGCAGGTGAAGAAATGTGCACTTGCAAAGATTGTGCAGCTCTACAATCACACTGTAAGGTCATATCCTGCCTTGAATCAGGCTACATTTTTTTAAAGTGCACTCAAGATTTATCAGTGTGAGTTTGCACTCAGCGGATTCACTTCCACAAACTACTTGTGAGGCTTTTGTCAGTTTGCTTTCACATTAACTTGACATGGCTGCTATAATGAAAAATTCCACAAATTTTAAGCTGAATATGTTTGAGCACTTCATTTTAAGTCAAACTTAACACAAACACTTTCAAGTCAATACCTTTGACTTCATTCTACCTAAGCTACTGCTGTACATTAGGAAAGCAACTATTTCACAAGCCTTCTATCCAATTTGACAATTTATTTTTTTTTCAAATATCATCCACCATAAGCTTGTGTATTACGTGAAAAAGAAAATGTGAAATTTTAATCCCTTCAAAAGACTGAAGTTCTCTCATGCTGGATTTTTGCATTACACTGAGCTTTCTAATTCTGAAAGCTTGTTTCAATGGAAAATTCTCTTTAGGTTTTAGTTACGAAAAAGTTCGTAAAACTTCTGGAGAAAAGAATGGCTAATTCATCTGGAGTTGTTAGTACTTACTTTTTCCCCCCTCTATAAAAAGAATAGAATTGAAAATCATGAGAACTGATATGGAAACTTAGGAAGGCCTATGTAAGATAGTACTAAAACCAACATTAACCCCCAATTTTAACCACTGTTGAAATTCAATCCTTTTAAAAGTAAATATTCATTGTTCAAATATGATTTTAATGGCAGCCAGAATCTCTAATATTCATTAATTCTGTATAAATTCACAGTTTTATCAATACCACTGATTTGTGAGGTGTGGCTTAAAGTAGGGGAAAACAGTGATCCTAAGATGAATTTAAGTTAAATTTCTCCCTTCCTAAGAAGGGGTCAATTTTTACCTCAGCAGACTCATTATTCTGGTCTTGACTACCAAACCAAAAGACTCAAACCTTAAAAAACATGGAGGCAGAAACGTACATTTCCCTGTCGTGGATTTCTAGGAGCAGCAAGAACATTCCTCTAAGTTTTCAAAGAAATGGAGTGTGCTACACCTGATAATGTCCATTTCCTTACACATTGTCTCTACAAGTTACTGTTCGAGTCAGTTGCCCTCAGCTTCCAGGGGAATTTTAATGTCTTCTCTGAGCCCAAGAGATCTGGAGGAATTATGACTTGGAAGAAGGATTTCACAATAAGATGGCTATCTAAATAACTTTTATAATCTGGACCTTAATCACTGCCATTCAGCTGATATACAAATGAACAAAAAAGACCAAGAGACAAAGGTGCTCCAGGCAACAGATGCTGCTGATCTCCAAGTGTACCCTTAGGAGCCTGAAAAAACAGTGCTACTTCTTTCCACTTAAACCCAGTGAAGTAAAAACAATCTAACTTACAGCAATTTTTGTAGAAGAAGTAGATACACATTTGATTCTTTCTTTTTCTTTTTTTTTTTAACTGAGAGAATTGGAATGAATATTTATTGTACATTGGCCAGATTATAAGTGACAACAGGGAAAAAAAAGCAGAAACACCTTTGACACATTAGCCTTTCTGACATTGATATTGACTGTGCCCATTTATATCAAAACCTTGGCTGTCAGAACTTGTTACGTTTTAAAATATAAGTAAGCAAAACTTAAGTGTGTTTATCCATAATTTACCTTTTTATAGAGAAAATTATCTTTATGTTTAGTTAAATTAACAGAAAAATAACCATTTAAATATTTCCTTTTACCCTTACATCTTGCACAATATTCTTAAGAATAAGCAGATTAGAAACTAGCTGGCATAGAAAGGAAGAGAATTTGGACTGTGACTTTATTTTAAGAATAAGCTCCTTTTAATTTACAGGTGTCTTCATCCCAAAACCAGTTGTTATAAAATAGTTAAAACTAAATCTCGCACTCATATCCTTTATTTGTTGTTTTCTTTTTTGTAATTTAAATGCTGAATTATAACATTTTTCCTAATTAAGAATAATGAGAATAATATTTAAATGTTTATTATTATTGATTATTTGTTTTAAAATATTTTTATAATCATCATGGATCAAAAAGCATAATTTTGTTGACACTGCTTATTCTTGGATACTTCTTGGCAGACAGAAGTCAAGGAAGGAGGACTAAAATAGACATTTCAGATTGTTTTCAGAAATTACAAATGGATGAATACAAAGGTTGATCCCTGTTCTATGATCAGCCTCCACTGACTTTGATGGGTATACTCTTGCATGCCTGAGTAGAAAAGCATAGCTTTAGTACATGGAATTGTTTTTAAAATCGAGAGAATCTCTCCAATGCTCTTGTGCCATTTATCATCTCTTTAGCATTGTGCTCAGCATCAGCAAGAGACAATTTTTTATTTAACAAAACAAGTTAGCTTCTTAACAGAAGTGCCTACTTGCACTTTCTTAAGGTGTGCTCTGTATCTTGATTTATGCAATTTTAGGGAATCAAGAATCCATGTTGCTGACTTTCAGAGGTAGTGCTGCTCTTATTCACAGCCAATTAGCTTGTCAGCTGAGTTCCTAGGTGTCTTGTATCATGTCAGTAATGCTGTCAGCTGTCTCCTGTTAGCTGGAGATGCAAGAATACTTCTTCCCCCCAGAGCAAATGGTGTGGACGTTTCCTCCTAGGAAACAGCAGACTTGCTTTCAAGCTGCTGAAATGTTACACAGCAAAAACTGCAGAGACAGTTCAAAGTATACCAGTAACCACAACAAAAAATCAGCAGGTAATTTGGAGCAATATTCAACAATTATAGTGCTTACACTCTGGTAAAACTGTAACTCCTTAAATGCCAGTGAGCATGATTGTTATTTTTCACTTCTGATCCAATTTCCACAAGTCATATATAAACAGTTCATGGCATGTAAGTGAAAGATGGAATTGTTGACTTACCTATTTGAGATTTCTTTTCCAGACAGATTTTACTAATAGTAAGAAAAGCCTTAATGTGCAGAGACAGAGAGGAACTTTTAGCTAATGAAAATTTTTTTCTACATACATGCACTTCACTCCCTGGAGGAAAATCTCACAGAATATAAAATGAATGAGAAATAATACCCAAGAATTAGTATAAGCTACATGAACCACAGCTTCCTTTTTTCTTTAATTGCTTTTTCTCATTCCATGTCTTGGTCTTCATCTTGCATCTTGTTGCTTCAAGACTGCCTAGACAAATAACTCCTGAAGAATTCCTTGCACACTTCCCAAAGGGGACTGCATCTCAGAGAGCCAACTTTATCTTGATGTCTCAGCTCAACAGAGCAATATCTCCTTTGAAGTGACTTGTCTGATGGATTGAGGCCTAGAAATCAGCTGGAAGGGAGCATAAGTTAACCTCTTGACATGTCATCCAAAATAGTAATGTGCTTGGATGGAAATTTCAACAGCTACCTGAATATAATTCATTAAAGTTATTGTCAAGAAGAGATAACAAGGAAGCAGTTATGTGGTTCCAGTAATAAGCTACTGAGTGCTAAAAATGTTATGATAGATGTTTCATGCATTTTAATAGACATAAATGCAAAATGTTCTAGATACAGAGTAAGTGCTTTTAATATAAGTAACTACTCATCAGTGACATGCACTGGGTAGATGTTTTTAATGTTATCAGCTCTTCAAAAAAAGCACATTGAAAATGAATTACTGTTCTTATAACATTAATGAAGAATAATGTTGTAGCTGAGAGCTTGCCAGGCTCTTTCATCAAGACTGAACTTAGGAAACCATGCCTTGTTGCAGAGAAGTGAAGCAAGGATAAAAGAACCACCTTTCTGGAACAACCATGGAGCTAAAACTAGTACATACTTACACAAAGGGTTTTTGCAGATGCAGTAAAGGAGGGGCCATCAAAATGCCACAGATTACTCAGACCAGATTCTGTGTATTTATGCAAATAGGTGGATATCCTAATTTCTGTGCTACATATGGGAAGGACAAAAGCTCTATGCCCATGTGCTGTTCTCTACTGTCTATAAACAGATTTCACTGGTCTTAGTGCTGAAAGAGTAAAATAATTCATTACCAGGGATTTTTTCCAGACTTCCAGCAGAACAAATATAGAAATGTATCAAAATAATTTTGATTTATGCAAAATTTTAGTTTAGTACCCTTGTCATTTTTCCTTTCTTTCTCTGATTGAAGAAGAGGGAGCCAAACATTCTCTAAGCAGCTTGGCTCTCCTCGTCACACAAAGTTGAAAAATAGGATAAGATCTGACTCTCACTGGAATTAGTTGCACTTTTTTCAACCACTTAGAAGTAGTATCTATTAATATGAGAAGGACAGACAGAAACCTGTCAATTCCCCTCAACATATGCCAGACGTACTGCAATGCTCACTGGCTGCGCTAGTGAGAACCAGACACCCCATTCCAATTTCACTCTCTTTGATTCTGTTTCACCTTTCCCTTATTTCTGATCAAATGCATGTCCATTGTATTACCAAAAAAAAAAAAAAATCACAAACACTTATTCTATAGTTCCTTACAGGTGTATGTTAGGACAGAGTGACAGCTGTGAGCATGTGATGTGCTAATCAGAAAAGCTGTTTCTGCTTGCAGAGAGATGGCAATTTGGTTGGTTTTCCTTGAAAAATTCTTGAGATAACACATCACCACTGAATTACTAAGGATTTGTTTTTGGAAAAAGTTCTATTCACTTACTTAATAGATTTAAATGCTTTCTGAGGTAAACTCTTAATGATTTTAGTATCTTTTAACACATTTTTTTTTGGAAAATACCCCAACTATTTTCATTCCTGAAAATAAGTCTTCTACACAGGTATTGCTATTCCCTGAAAATAAGTCTTCAAACTGTAGTATTATAATAGAAAGACTGGAGTGTTTCTCCCTAGAATTTTAATTTATAAGCACCTTTAAATGTTCTCTGGAAACATATTAATAAATGTTCCTCTCAAGAGCATTATATCTTTGAAACAGAGAGTCCTAAGAAACAAAGGCAGAAAAAGCAAAGAAGCATGTTTTTAACAGGAAGTCTGATAGTATTTTAATCTGTGTATAAATTTAGAAACATTATCAACTCACCAGTTACTGGGGTTTTTTTCTTAATACTGAATGCCAACAATGAATTTCTTTTTTAAAGAGCTACAGACCAAAATTTTTGGCCAGAAATCTCTTATTGCTAAGTAAAAAAAATAAAATTATTCACAATACTTAGTGAATATAAAAGAGCCATCTTAATTAATGGCTTACCCTAATTTGACTTGATTTGTCAGTTAATCAAGAAGGTTTTTTGAGAATTTGTTGAAATATTGGCTTGTGTCATCTGCTGCCATCTGTGTGTTAACACTCTAATTTTCATGGAATCTGATTACAAAGTTTAGAATGACTGTATACAACCCAGTTGATGATAGATTTATATTTTTTTTCAGCCTAATGTTTCTGTGAATCTGTGATCACTTTCACTAGCAATTTCCTGTTGCTCTGAATACAGGGTATAAACTAGTGATGGAATAATTAGAGAAAAAAAGTTGCAAATTAAGCTGGGAAATGGCACATAAGACCAGCTACTTCAGCACTGTGCTTTCAAGAGCAGCACAGAAAAGCAGAACTGCTCTGTAGTAATTACTACTCTAACATAGTCTCAGCTTCCAGTTATGGACATGTTGGGGATTTCTGGAGCTGCAAAAACAGCCTTATCTCAGAAAGTCCTTGATGTATTTCCATTTCATTTAAAAAATCAATTTATTAGCCTCCTGCTGCTTCTTACGGCTGTATAATCATATATTTATAAAAATACATTCATATTCTCTCAGGTATTTTTTTCTTCCTAGCATGCCTAGCTGCCCCGTGTAGGAAAGCTAATCCATACTTGTAATCCTCCCTGTTGCAGTGACCTGTATTTTCCCCATTTAGGTTAATCATGAGGAACGGGAACTGAGCACGCATGGAGCGTTCAGGAAGCGGATAAACCATGACTGCATAATAGCATCGTGCTGCTTTCTCTTCTGGTCTTACCTCTTCTCCCACAGCTACTCCCATCCACAGGGATTTCTGGTCACTTTTGAGCACTGAACTGTTTCACGAGAGCTATTTACAATGACTACACAATTTCTTCAGCTGAGTGGCACCACATTCCATTGCTGCGCTCGCATAATTAAGGTGATTTTTTTCTAGCATGAATTACTTTGTGTGTATTGCTGTTTAATTCCACCTACCACTTTACTGTGCAGTCATTCAGCATTTTGGAGCCTCAAACATAGCATTTAATTTGATTTTCTTAAATAATCCCATTGCATTTGCAAATAATATCATCTCAGTGTTCATCTTCATTTCTCAATCACCTATGAATATGTTAGCAGAGATTCCTGTGGGAGCAGCTGGGAGCAGAGCTTTACTGTGGAATGCATGCCATGGCAGCCCAGTTCACTAAAATGAATGACATTACATTAGCTTTTATATATTCTTCTCCAGAAGAAAATATTATTCAATTCCTTTGCTATTACTGATAGAACAGGATTCCTTATTATCCCTGCAAGATTTGACTGCAACACCCACTTTCTGTCACGGAAAAAAATTGTGAGGATAATTTAAATCACCAGTCCTGAGATGTGATTAAGTCATCTTGCTTCTCAAAAGCTAAAAGAAGAAAGCTTAAAAGTAATATAAGAAAAATTTAGGACCTGCTATACATGAAAAACTTACTTTCAAGTGCTCCTTCCCATTAAAATATTTAAAAGGCCTAGTCTGCTCCTTCTGAAAAGTTCTTTTATAAAAGATTTGCTAGGACCAGTGTGAGCTAGACACACATAGCTCCCTTGCATATAAATCAGGATTTATTAATTCAAGACAGTCTATTCTTACAGATCCAGCACATGCTGGAGGCTGCTTTGTCCCTGTTGGTAAAATGAGAGGCTACATGCTTGCAGCAATCTCTGCTTTCCTACCCTCCAAGAGTCCTCTTGTCATGTTTAGTATTTTAGAGGATCTCCCACTCCCTGCTCCCCTTTCAGAGCTCAGGCTGAAGGATCAGAAGGAACAACTTCAGTCCACTTCAGGCTGTTCCCTTGGGTTTTGCTTGCGAAGCTTTGGAAGCATTGGAAGCTCATTGATACATAACCACATTGTGGCCCTGACTCAGATAGCCCCAAATATCCACCAAACTGACAACTATCTATGCCTGGCATGGCAAAAACTAAAGTGTACATTGAAATATCACAAATGGAAAGTCTATTAATTTAAGCAGTCTTAAAGGGGGTTCTGAAAACATTTAAGTGGTAGTGCTAAAAACATTTTTACCTGAACGTTAAACTAACGATTTTCACCACCAATTAGGGCAACTAATTTTCAGATTTGCATAAATAGCCTTGATTTTAAGCTTTTACTGTTGCCTTACTGTGGCTATTGCATAGCACACCACTGTGCCTCGAGAAAGCCACAGATATATTACTATTGTGTGTTTGATTAGTTGAACCAGCTGTATCTTTAAAGTATCACGAGTAGAATGTGTGATGTAAAAAGATAAAGGTAAGATGGATGAAAAGAGTGAAAAGACAAGAAAGAAGCATACACACAAAAAAGGAAAACATCTGTTTTCTAGTAAGAGAACTTGAAATAATATTTTACTGATGGCCCGCCAGAAGACTAATGGCAATTTTCTCTTCTCTTAGCTAAGCTAAGAGCAAACACAGATGAGGTTTTATAAGGAACAAACAGAATGAAGGCACAGAAATAAACTTTATTGCTGTGCTTCATGTAGGCTGAAAGCACTGTCAGAGCCCTCAGTCCCCAGCAGCCAACCCTGAAAGCTTTGTCCGGGAGAAAGTAAATATCATAGACCCTTAAATGGTCAGTCAGCATATATAAAGCCTTTATTTTCACTTTAAGGAAGGTTTGAGCTTTTTTACTGCTAATCTGATTGTCTCTCATACCACAGCTAAGCAGGTTCAGGCAGGGATCTTGCCCACTGGCTTTGACAAATTATATGTGTAAGACTCTTTTTAAGATTTCTTCATAATAAACTAGTTGATTCAAGTTTTCTTATGATCTTTATTAGTTCAAGATTTCTTAACAACTATGACTGGATAAGGAAGGGGTAAAAATGGAAGCTTTTTAGGTAACTTAGCGTTTCCCTGCATAATTCCTGTGCCAACCAATACATAGGCTTAAGATGAGAAATCGGTATATCACAAGAATGATTTTCTTAATCAGTCACTTAGTGAGTGAACTCATTCTTGGAAGTCCAATGTGCCTTCACTGTCACATTCTCAGAGTCCTCCCTCAAGCGAAACTATATCCATGTGAAATTTCCAAAAAAGCCACAACATAAAATGAATTTCAGACCTTTATTATTCTATGTGAATGTCCCAAAAATGCAGCATTCTCTTAGCTGGCATCTCCTAATACATATCCTCTTCATGATACTCAATGGCTTTTCCTCATGCTTAAAACCCCCTAAAATTGGACATCAGATATTTTTTAGGTTCAACATCCAGCTTGTTTTAGAAGCCTAATTCAGAAGAGAATAATTGTGATGTACATAACTGAACGTGCAGGCATATACCCAGAAACCTTTCCAACATTTCCCTTCAGTGGTCTGAAATATCACTTCCTTAATTGATATAGATTAAGCATTCCACATCTCAAGATGTGATGTTTCTGCCTTTCTGTACATAACGTGTACTTTTCCAGGATGTTTTTGCTTAGATGTAGGCCAGATGAATTCATTTTGGGATAGCATAAATCTGTGTTGCTGAAAAAAGCAATGCACTTTCTACTGAGGTTGTTTTTCTACTGTCCCTGCACCATCCTGCTTCCCCCTCATCCTGTTTTATTCTACAACAGATTTCAGAAAACTCCAGCAAGTCAAAATTAACAATTTTGTTAATGGGTCACTTTAGTCAATTCATCGCATAGACACCTGAACCTTTTGTGCTGACAGCAAAGCAGTGGACAATGTAAGAGCAGGACCAGCAGACAGGAAGAGAGTTAGAAGAACACAGTTTTTAAAGTAAATGACAGGGGTTTTCAGAGACAGATGAAATTCTGCAGCACAAAAACCAAAGAATGGTATGTAAACTTTTGGAAAAAGATCAGTAGGGCCCTGCTGGTTCACTTTACTCTTCTACCATTCAAGAAACCTACTTTTCTCCAGAGCAAGTGGGCAGGCGGACTGCAAGAAGAGGTGAATGGCTTTGCAATCACTGCCCCAGTGAGCCAATTAATGTTTTGCTCTCACATGTGCAGCACCAAATCTTTCTACTCTAAGAGAAAAAGAGAAATTAGAGGTGTCTCTCATAACGGGTTTCTGTGGCTGTACATAATAAATTATGGGCTATCCCTTAATGACTTCAGCCCTTCTGATTATATTTACACAGGCAGGTTCTTTTGCTTTCAAACCTGAACTTTCTTCCTGAGCCGAGCTGTTTTCAACCTTTGTTCCAGACATAGTGCCTGGAACAAGAAAGGATGGTCTTAGTGCAGGGATGGTCTTAGTGCAGCTTCAGGACTGAGCACTGAGGACTCCAGTGAGACTCTCTGAGTAAAGCAGCGGTTTTCCCTTTTTATGCATGCTGTCTATTAGCAACTATGAGGATTGTAATCAGAATTTGATTGAATAGGACCAGGTATGTCTTCAGTTTTGTTGCATAGCAGCAGATCCTGTTTTTCAGGAAATTATATGAAAAGGGGCCTTTAAATTGATATTGCTGAATGAGAAGGAATCCAATGACTTCCTGTTCTAAATCTGCAAAGTATAGGCAAAGTTTCAAAAGAATTATTTATAATTATTTCAAACTTTATGCCACAAACAGAGGGAAGTTCCTGATTGAACTTGCAGAGAAAGTACTCTGCTGATTTGTTGCATATCCTCTATGGTAAAACTCTTTTACATCTTCCAGGCTGTCAGCCACTCCTAATGAGGGAAAGATCAAAACTCATGCAATTTATAAGCACTCTGTAAGAAAACAGGTCAAGAACAAAACCTTACATTTTAGGTGGAACTACAAAATTGAATCATTTTAATGATTTTCTACTGCCAGCAACAGCAAAAAAGAGAGCAAATAATACATTCTAATAATTCTTTTTACAAGATAGTAGGAAGTTAATACATGGAAAGATATTAACAATTTGCTTATCACAGTAGATTTAGGAATATTCATAAAAGCACAGCTGAAGATCCTGGATTTTGTAAAAAAATAGAGTTTTACAAGCAGTAGTTTTCAAAAGGATGTATAGTCTTCATGTGAGATTTTCTGCTGCTTAAAATTCATGTGCACATTGAAAAAATAATGTAATTGAACACCATTTCTGGTACTTTAATAGATACAATTCTCCTCTTATTTACCAATAATCTGACAAGGCTACTTGTCATACTGGATTTGTAGGATACTTTGACAAGAAAGAAATGCTTCAGTAACAGATGTTTCCAAATAGAGTAACTTAATCATCTGTAATGTGCACACCTGCAGAATAGGAAAATTTTAAAAGGATGAGCATACAAAACAAGGAAAAAAGATTAAGGGCTATAGAGAAGAACAGAGAATTAAAACGGCATGAGAAAATAACATGAGAGGAACAATAAATTATATGGAGAATGGGTGAATAACTAGATAGACACAAGAACAAGGGGTGCATGTAAATACAACCACTGAAGGGGCACTTTGCTAGAAGAACAAACAAAAAACCTTCCAAGACCAGGAAACTCTTCTTGATTTATAAATGTGGACATCCAGCTTGCAAACCTGGTTCACACATTCCCTGAGGAATTGTGTACACATTTACTATCAAGGTACTCTCTGCTCCATGACATCCTACAATTCATAATCATTTCTTCTGACAGTCGTACATTTGAGTATAACAGAATTCAGTGCCATTGCTCTGTGAGTTATTGCCTACTGAAGCCAAGTTCTGAACTAGAAAACTAACCTAAGTGTCCCCTGAACTCTGTGCCACAAGCTAGCAAGCTTTCACAGCACCATTCAAAAACATGTCCTGTTTCTCATATTGAACAAAAGTATCAGACTGGGAAATGAGAGTCAGTTATTTACCAATTAACATTACTAGTGGTATAATGCATCGATTAATTAAAAAAACCTCTACAGTCCTACTTGGCTAACTCATATAAAAATATGGAAAATTTATTTTCAGAAATGATAGCAACACAATAATAACAATAAAAACCCGCACAGTCCAAAAGATGAAATAATGTGTAAGACTGCAGATGTCAGTGACAAAAGCACATTTAATATCAAAACCAGCAGCCTTTAGAGCTATCTGGATTTTTTCAGATACTAATATTATGGAATCATCAAAACTGAAAAAAAAATAAGTCAACATTGTAGTGTTTAAGGTAACAACAGTTAAAAATATGAAAATATAGCACATCCATTTTTGTTCACAAGTCATTCAGAAACCATTACTGAACTGAACTGCAATGGAAATTTTGTTGGGATGAAGTTCGGTCTCTAAGAAATACTAGGGAAAAATCCCATTCAGTTCAATAGGATTCTCAACTACTTATAATTTATGCTTGATAGTTTGCAATTAAAAGGTAACAATTCTGTCTTTGGAGGAGAGAAATATTTTGGGGCTTTCAGATATATATATATTTAATATAATTTATTCTTAGGCAATTTTTAAGGATTAGTTTATCAAGTCTGTATATAATGTAGAAAGCCTCTACAGCTATGAACTTATTTTTTACAGAATGATCAATGCCAAAAAATGCTGTCACATTCGTATTATTTAAAACAACAGAGTTCACTGCAGTCTTATTTTTAAATGAGGTCCTCAGCCTATGAACACTAATATGGAAACCACAGCAGCTATTTCTGTTCATCAAATAAGTTTTTCCCTTTCTCCTGGTGTCAGCCCCAGCACTGACCTACATGCACCTGCAATTTAAATGGACCATTTAATTCACTGCCTGACAGACAATTTGATTTCATAAACTTGTAGATCTAAAGAACAAAATGAAGTTATTTGAGGATGCAGAAATCCAACATTCCAGCAACATTATTTTCTGATTGACATGAGACAGTATTTCTAGTGACGTATGGGCATACTGATCTTGTAACCTAGTACAAAATATTTAGCATGTCACATATTGTTAATGAAACACAAGTTTAATAGTGACCTGATATCTGATTAACATTTTAACATTTTAAAAAATTCTATCTTTCAAACAAGGAAGTCCCCAAAATGCCACCTCTTCTGCAAGACATGACATCAGCTAAAGGTGAAGGGATGACCATGAGCAGAAAAAGTTGCTGCCATAATTTTAGCTCTGTCAGCCACACTTATGCACTTGATCTGCAGAGAGCAGAAGACAGACTTCAGGAAAAAATGAGAGGGTGAACATGTGCAGTATTCTATTCCCTGTATTTATAATTCACAGCAGGAGAAGGTGCTTACATTTTCCTTTTTCTTCTCTCAAGCTTGTTGATGTTCATCTTAACATTTTTGATTTTTTTTTTAATTGTCTCTCTGAATTCAAACTAGATACCTTCACCCTGACCTTAACTCTGTTAATATGTTAGTTCTAACACATAACTCTCAGTCCCAACAATGAGGTTATACTAACAGGACTAATTTCTAAGTAACAGAAATGTAAAAAAAAAATATAAATTCAGATGTGAAAACCAGATTTACTTCTATCAACCTAAACTCAGGATTGATACATATTCAGCTCTCAGCAGAAAGAAGAGAGGCACTCAACTATCATAGTGCTTAGCAACTTTAATACTCCAGTTCTGGATGCTGTTGCTTTGAAACAAATTGTGTTCCACTAAACCCCATTATATTTTTTAATAAGCATTTTCAAAGACTACTTAGAGCAATAATTCTCCATAATCTAAATATTAGGATACAGAAATTGCTCATGAAACATCTGGTTGCTGGAAAACTCGAGTGCAGATAAGAAAGCATTGTAGTACTTACCATACTGAAATCTCACAAAACCCTGCTCAGTACAAACAAGCACCACAGGGAGCTGAAACTAATCACTTAAGTTCATTTCTAACAACAAAACCACTATAAACAAACTGTAAAGAGAAATAACTTATGAGTATTTTATACCAAGGATATTTTGTAGAGAGGTTATGTTGCTTCTGTACGAGACCAAGAACTTATAACTGCTAATCCAACAAAGTAGATATATTGCTCCTCTTTGCAATCCTCTAATTGCAGGCTTATTTGTATTTGCAGATTGTCTTTTGATCCAAAACTTGCTTAAAAATTGAACCCAGAAACCATTTAAATTTATCTTTGACACATCATTTAATCCAAAAAGATTAAAAAATGAAAACACCTGTTATATTATGGCTTTATTCCTAGGGGGTTTCCTTGTGTTAGTAACTCTGTTTTCAGAGGGATTTTCTGATTTTATTAAGGAAGTTAAGAAAAAATCAATATAGCTTTTCCTAGGAAAAAAAGGAATTTACCAGCAGCAGGCAGTCTCATTACAGTTCTGCCCAAAAAGCTGCTAATCTTACACTTTTTTTTCCTAAATGAGATTTCATTAGTAGATAAAAATAGTGTCCTATGGAAGACCAAGAAAATGCTTCTGAGATTTTTCATGATTTTATATATTTTAGCAAGTGGAAACAGGAAATATTTGTGCTTATAAGTGAGAATTTTTTACTTTTTTATTATTTTCTTTTTAATATGAGGATGATATTTTTATACCTTGGTGATTACAAGCATTTCCTTTATTATACTGAAATCTCTCTGAATTTAAGAACAGTTTAAATTAAACACTTGCCTCAAGAAGTTTTTGTTTTTTAATAGAAATGCTGTGTTTTTGTCTTGCAAAAATTATTAATTGAAAAATCTATTAGCAAATGACACGTTAAGAATAACTTCAGATCCTTGTTTTTCTTTATGGGTTATAAAACTATTAAGGAAAGTTATGTTAATATATTTTAATTCTTACCAATTACAAATTAAACCTGTGCAGTTTGTTGTTTAGCGCTTTTTTTTTATTTTTTTTTCCCTGTTTTCATAAAGCCAGTCTTCTGGCCTGCAAAACCTGTTAGGAAGGGAAACAAAAAAACAACCCAAAACTCAAATCTACCATACTTACTATCAATAATTTTGTTGACACCATTCAGGAATTCCATAGACTCAAAATAAAATCACAGTCCTTTTTCTCCTTTCAGAATATAGCCTCTTAATCCAAATAATATCAGAGAAGTTAAAATTTAGTCCATTCATCTGGCAAATGTTTCCCTCTGTTTCATAAACATGCATATCACAGAGAAAAATTGTTCAATTCAAGGATTTTTAACATAATTAGAGTGTAAAAAATCATCATAGAAATATGGTCATTCTCAGACTTAACCAGGTCCTTTTTGCAATGTATCACATTTCCATAAATCGAAGATTTAGCAAAACCAAATTGTGCTATAACCAGCCAGTAAAAACAGGTTATTGCCAAGGGGAGTTGTAAAATAGAAATTTTTGTAGTAAAAACTATTATGTTCCAACAATCTAACCACAAGTTAAAGGTAATATGTCTGGAAAATTAGAAGGAGGACATGGGGGAAAAAACGTGTAACAGCATATCAGAAATGCTGGTTCAAAAATTCTATGGCTGCTGTAAATACAAAATAGCTTATCTAGAATAATACAGTACTACAGGCACCATTTCCTCTAGGCTTGTTTGCAACCTGTAGAATGCTTCCTTTTTAATATTCTAGTTAATGTTATGACCTATGGGAAGGACAAAAAACAAGTGCTAAAGTATATGATGACTTTTTACACAATGATAATCATCACATTTCATTAAGAAATTATCAAATGCTTGCAAGCTGTCCACAATCTTTGTCATTCTAGTTTGCATATTTTATAATGGTGGAATAACATTTTAAAAAGTTTGAATAGGCACTTACTGGAATTACAGTTAATCCTGATACAGTCTAGATGGGGAAGAATAGATGAAAAATGAAAATTTATCCTTCAAGGTAATAGCTGCAGACATCCAAAAAAATCACAGTCCACCCTTCCGGGGACAGACACATGCAAATATGGCCACTCCATATCATCAGTCTTTACATACTGTTATAACCCAGATATACTGCGATAAGTCTTTACCAATAGAAACGACAAATAGGGTAAAAATGGCCAATTTCAAACAAAGCTACATGGTGACAAATCTAAGTGAAAAGTCAGGATTAAAAGTCAAAGATGCTTAACTGAGGCAGGCTGCAGCTTTCTCCCCATCTGTGAAAGAACAGGTAATTTCTCTCAGTGCAATTAGAAAGTGCTCCGTCACAATGGGTCATAGAGCAGGCCAGGCCACAATCAGACACCTTGGACAACTTGTGGATAGTATAACCTCAAAGGCTCGTCTTCAAAAGCTAAGGATTGACACAGAGCTCTTCACCCAGGCCCAGAAATAAGGGGTTGTGGGTTTACATATCCTTAATGTCTAGATTTTAGAAATGAACAGTGATTACTTTAAAGTAATAATAATATAGAGGGGGAAAAAAAATCACGCATTTATAAACACTCATTAGAGAATGAAGAGAATCCTTTCTAAGATTATTTTCTTGCCTGACTAAAAAAAAAAAAAAAATTAAAAAAAGATAAATTAAAAAAATAGGTGGTGTTAGAGGAAGGAACAATATTGTTAGGGCACGGGTTTATTTACTTTTTATTGACTTTCATAAACTATAGAAGTAGGCAGAGGGTGGTGATTTGTATGTTTAGTGAATAACCTGATCTGTGCACAATCCTCTGCCGGGCTCCCTGCATGCATTTATTACTTAAAAAGAAACAACCCAAAACCAAACCCTACACCATGCTACATGGTTAGTACGGCTACTCCTGGTTTACACCTTTGAGGAACATGTATACCATCAAACCTAGATTTTGTTTCCATATAGCTGAGTTTGTCATGTGTCGTCAACCGCATCAGAAAAGTGGTTGCAAACAGCCGAGGAGCAGCACCTGCACAGCCCCTTTACAGAAAGCCCCCAGAGCCTCCCGCCGCGCCCTCCCTGCAGGACGGGCCAGGCAGGAATGGGTCACCCGGACACCCTTTGCTCCTCCCTCTCCCTCCTCACCGCTAAACACCAGGGCAGTTTCTGGGAGAGACACTTTGCTGAGGTGGAGGGTCAGGTGGTTATTTTCTTAGCCCCCACTGCCCGCCAGTGCTTTCTAAATCTGTGACTAAAGCAATAAAATATTCCGTTCCCTTTAAAAATAGCGTCCCCCTGAATGGGAATAGCTGCATGGGATGTGCATTTTCCTGAGTATATTCCTGTTCTGTTTCAGGTCCTGACTTGGACTTATTCATAAGCATGGCAGAAGCGCTATTATTTCTTTATTTACTTTTTTATTTTTAAACTAGAGAAAACCATAACCTGACATCATGTCTATCGTATTTTAAACAAGGAAACCAATTTTTTTTTCTTTTTCTGTAAAAGGGCTTGTGCCTCCTGTGTTCACAAGGCTGTTTGCTGAGGGCCGCAGTCTTTGGGCATTGAAGGGTTGTGTTATCATTCGATACGACAAAAATACCACTACAGAATTGTTCAAAAAAGAGGAGATGGATTTAATATAGATTTGACACCTAAAAAAAGGAGACAAGAAATCCATCAGTGGGAGTATCTAACTTCAACATTTTCAGTGTCAAAACCAGAAAGTCTTTGATGTATTTGGATGTCATAGATTAATTGGTAGAGGTAAAACTGAGCTGGCCTACATATATGTTGTTTCTGCTTGCACATTGAAATTGTGGAATTGCTATTCTGAAGAAATTGTGGAGGAAGGCCAATCTACCACAATGAAAAAAAAAAAACAATTTAGCCAAAAAATACCACTGATGAACTTGTCTTCTTTTTTTAGAATACACAACAGTACAAAAATATTGTGATGGGTAATGTTAAGACTAAATAAAGAATACAAAATGCAAAAGAAAACAAAATAAATTGTAATAATGGCCGTGTATTTGTGTACATACGCAAATGCCTCATTGATGTGTGTCTATATATCATTTCAGTTTACTTTTAATGTTAAAACAGGCTGTTTCATAAATGTTTGCAAGCAAAAAGAAAAATGTAAAGAAAATGTTAATTTTTTGGAGGAAGAGGTTGTTACCTAGGTTGACCGTTAGCTTAACTCGTCCTGCATCCAGCTCTAACCGAAGGGTATCTGCAGATTCTCTGGAAGTTGTTGCCATTAAAATGCCATAAGCTCGCTGAGACCTGAACCTTAAAGAAACATCTTCGGCCTCTGTGTGCATCACAACAGGAAGCTGTATTTTCATAAACATACTTCCATCATAGCTTAAAATTGTTGCCTCTGGAAACACAAAGGAGAAAATCAGTTGTTAAAGAATTATGCTTTGTCTACTGAAACTCCTTAAAGGTAGGATGGTAAATGTATATTCAGTCAGAATGACATGGAAAAACTACGTATTACTTTTCATTATTATTACTGGGAGAGACAAGGAAAGTCAGGTTTGGGGATTTTTTTACGATTTGTTTTGCTTTTAAGTGGCATATCTTGGTGATTTTTAAATAAAATAAATTGTTCTTTAATGACCGGGCCAGTCGTGTGCATCTTCAAGGAGATCAGTAAAATCACCTGCAAGGCAGTGCTTGAAAGACAGGCCTCTACTGCTCAAAATAAGTCAAATCAGTAAAAGATGCTCAGGTAACCTTAACAGGGTAACAAAAGCCCATGCCTGACTGTCACTCCCCTAGATAATCACTTTAGGATACTTCATGTATAAACCTATTGGCATTGCTACAGCCATGGGTTGCAACTGTCGTACAGTGAGCAAAAATCCTCCTGAAATGCGTGACTGTCCCCAGCATGATTCAGATGGGGCACAGGTTGTTCCATGACTACAAAAACATGGTATGGACTCAAAAATGCTTGTATGAACACTACAACAGCCCCAGGAAGAGGATTGAGACTGGAATTGGCATATTGAGGGTAACGTCTTAAAACCCCCAAGAGGAGCAAAGAACTGTCACTTTCAGACATTCCAGGAAACCCTCCTGGCCAGAAGCTCTGGCACAGAGCAGTCACAGTCTGTTAGACCCCAGAGCAACCAGTCAAAAGCCTTCTTTTTCCAGCGTCTAGGCTGGTAACAAGAAAGGTAACAAAGAGACTGCATTTCTGCTCACAGGGAGGCACTGCAGTTCCTAGAAAGCAAAGGAAATGCATTTCTGAAAGGTATTAGTAAGTTCTTTTTGGCAGGACAATCAAACATTGTGGGCAGAGAACACCTATGGGAAGCTTCTCTATGCTTTAATTTGCTTCAGTGTAATGGAGAGACTTATCTAAAAGCTTATTGTGGTGTCAACATGCAATAATATTCTCAAGGACTAATACTACTTATACTATGTTAAGTAAGTATCACAACTACATTTGCCAAAATTGCTCCCATAGCATATCTTGTATGCTGCTAAAGGCAGATAAGCTCTTCAAGACTTCCAGCCTACATGATCCACAGAAGGACAAAATGTTCTGCTAATTCTGTGACAGGCAAAAGTGACAGATGATATTTTCACTAAAACAATCAGAAAATGGCTTGGGTTAGAAGGAACCTTAAAGATCATCCAGTTCCACCCAGATCCACCCATGTCCCCTGCCATGGGCAGGGACACCTCCCACTGGACCAGGTTGCTCCAAGACCCATCCAACCTGGCCTTAAACACTTCCAGGAGTGGGGCATCCACAGCTTCTCTGGGCATCCTTCTCCTGTGTAAAGAATTTTAAAATCCCCCAATACAAAATTGGAGAAAAGGGTCTGATGTTGGGAAAAAGTGGTTACTGGGATTGCTGTGAAAGTTCTTAAATGTAACAGGTTATAAGAATGCATTTACAGGTCTGATGATTGACTGTGCAGGTAATCATGTTTTCAGCATATTTTAAATCTAAAATTTTTCCATAAAGTAGATAAAATACTTAACTTGCAACAATTTGAAAAGTGATTTCAAGTCAAAGAGTTTTCAGTGGAACGTGATTTGCTTTTTGATGATTTGGGTTTTTTGTTTGTTAGTCTGAGGGTTGGGTTTTTGTGGGTTTACTTGTTTGTTTATTAGTTTTTGGGGGGGAAGTCATGGACAGGAGCTTTTAATTCTTTCCTATATCTAGCTGTCTAGTCCATGCATAAAAATCTCCCAAGATTTTTATCGAGGTAAATATAATTTAGGTAAAGAATTCCAGGAAAAAACCCTAAAGTTACATGCTAATATAACAGAAAATAAAAGATATTTTGTATCTTCTATAAAAATCCACCACATTACTAGTACTCAGGGTTTTCATAAACAGATCAAACCCAACATTCATCAATGCTAGAGTTCTGTTGCTAACAAATTATCTTAGGATAATCTAAAAAAGAGAGCTATCAGAATCAGCACTGCTACTGTTAGCCAACTTTCCAGTAATTATTCAAGTTCTTTTGAAAACTCTGGAAAAAGGAGAGAAGAAACTTAACTGGAGACTTAATTTAATTGGAGATGGCCTGTGAGTAACACCATGGTGAGCAGACCTGATGCGATTAGATACTTAATCCTCCTAAGCCATACTGTGCCAGTATTTTGGGAACAGATGTTCGAAGAACAGACCAAAGATACTGAACAGAAGAGCAAATGACTTAAAAGCTCTGGAAGCCCCCTCATGTCAACTAGCTCCTTCGAATATGTCAATATGTCCTTTCCAAGGCACAGGCTTTCTAAATATGAAAGTATCACGGGGGAGAGAAAAGGAAAAAAGAGATTTGCCAAAAAAAACAATAACCCACCCCCCAACTACCAAGAAGAAATACCCCAAATAAAACCAAAACCAGAAACAAAACAAAAATGCAAAGGCAAATGGAAAACAACAAACAAATCAAAAACAAACAAAAAAACCCAACCATCCAAAAAACAACCAAAGCAGAACCAAGCACAAAACTGGCAGGAATTGATTGCTAATTTACAAGCCTTGGTCACTTTGGTAAGAAGGTGACCTGAATGACAAGAGGCACTAGTTACAAAAACCTTGAAGGAACAATTCAGCTAAAAATATGTATTAACGTGTTGGGTGGGGTTTTTTTTGGTGTTTTTTTTGGTTTTTTTGTTTGTTTTTGTTTTTGTTTTTGTTTTGCTTTGGACCAACTAATTCCAGGGAGGTGTCTCATCTTTACATGAAATCTACACTGCTAAACATTCTCATGATTCTCATGTAAGTGCTGGCAGAATGTCTTTTTTCTCTTGTTCAGCTTTCTCTTAATTATTAGATCAAATGGTAATAGGCTGTAAGTTTAGCTCAGGATGTGATATTCATTTAAAGAAAGGAGGAAAAAGAGTAATAGATTCCAACTTCACTGTGGGAATCATAGTGCTGAAAAGAAAAACAGCAGAAAATTCTTACAAAATAATCCCTGACAATATTTTTGTGGCAGTAGATAAGTGAATGCAGTAGAGTTATTAAGAAATAAATGGCATTATATAATACAGAGATTTATATAAAAATATGCTTTATATATTCATTCTTTGACAGTTTTATAAACCAGACAATTCAAACTTTTCCTGCTCCTATGGTAAAAAAACAGCCAACCAAAACACACATATGAACCAAACTCCAAAACAACTCCACTGAAGGGTTCAGTTCCCATCTAAATTATTTTTCTTCAAATTGTTTCTTATTAAAAGCTTCACAGCTAGATAGTCTTCTTTTCTACATTTATACACATACACCACCTAAATTATCTCTGTGTCTAAACCCAAGGATGCACAGATCAGTAGTGACATGAGAGGAGATTCAGGATCTTAATTTCCAGTTGAGCTGGAATTACCTAAATTGCTCAAGAGACTGAGGCACCAACTCTTCTGGAAACTTTCCTACATCTGCTCCTACCCTCAGAAATGCTGAACTGGATATTTTTAGAGTAAAGTTCAATTTCCTGAATAGATGATATTCTTCAATTCACAGCTTATTTAAACCAAAGCAATACAAGCATGGACGAGGCATCTGAATTTCAGGGTTCTTTCTCACAAGTTTTGGTGTGAATTTGGAGTTGTTTTAAAAACAGGATTCTTGGTGAGCACAAATGCCTATTGCACAAATAAAAGAGAATCTTGTTTCCTCTGGACCCCTTGTGATTCCTTTGAAGTCCCAAATATAGAATTATTAAGTTTTTCCCACTTTTTTCAGTTTCAGTGTGTCTGCAATAATATGAGGACTGTATTGCATCCCACGGAGACATTTTTAAAACATGAAATCACCCCATGTCTGCTGTCACTAAAGTCCCACACAAAATTTGCCCAGAAATGACAGACTATACAGTCCAGAGTCATGCCAGGATATGTATGAGCAATCTGGATCATCAATAATCAAGTATTCAGGTTTGCTCTCTAATCTTGTTTTACTTACCAGTACAGTAGAGCAATAATGTTGTGCCTTGAAAATGCTCCCTGATATATACGATTTTACTCCTAGAAATTGTGTGAGTATTCAAATATATTGGCTGCTACTGAGTCAAATTTTAATGTTTTGTTCTCTTCCCAGGTGTTTTGTGTTTTCTCCACGGCATCTTCTTCAGTCCACCTGGGCCCAAAGCTGAAGCCTTGGAGACTTATAGGGAACATTCCCACCAATCTGGTAGAAACAATTCTCTCTATTATTTACTGGATAATATGTGAATATAAGCTGAAATTATTCCTCCCAATTCCTACACTGGTATTATTTCAGGACTGAGGTCCTAAGCCACACTCTAAGTTTGTTACATCTTTAACATACAGGACCAATAACTTAATTTAAGATAGGAATGAAATTTGTATAATATTTAGAACAACTGATTCTTCATACCATCTATCCTCATACTACCTCTATTATTCTTAATTTAAAATTTTTAAGCATCCAGGTATAACACAAGAAATGAAAGCTACATTTCTTTAATGTGTATATATGTGTGTAGAGGTCTGTGCATGCACAACATGAACATCTACACACACTCTAAACAGATTTTCTGTTCAGAAATGTCACCCTCATAAACCTTTGTTCGCATGCTTACTCTTTCTTATCCATGTTTGATGATTTTACTATTGTTCCTGGACATCTAGTCAAAAGAATACACCTGCAAAAGGCTTTGCCAAGAGGCAGTCACTCGCTCAGTGATCCACAAAGTAAGAGAGGATGCCAAATTATATTGCTGTGACATCTGTCCATCCATCTGCTAGAGTTTTCATAACCTACTAAAGCCAATCTACAGATTATGCTGATGTTTAACCTTACCTAAAATCAATAATGAAATAAAGTATAACTTGGAACAGGATAAAATGGATGTGGATATAAATATGTATGTGTACATATATATAATTTTAAGTATACACAAATTAAAATAGACCAGAGTGATGTTCTGGCAGTTTTGTGTACTAATGAGCTGAAATTATTTCAGATTCTGTATTGTACACCAAACATCCAGGTATGTATATTAGCACTCCTATTTCAGATGAGATAATATGAAAAAAAAATTAAATGGCAATAAAAAGTAGCTCCACCCTTATTTTTTTTTTACTGAAGATACCTTAATTACTTAATGTTAAATGTTCTAGTTGTTTAATCTCCAGTATTTTATTCTAAAGCTCTCTTTTCTTTGTGAAACTGTATTGCTTGCTGAAATGAGCGTGTTCCCCTTTTATTTAAACTAGTTTGAATAATCGTAATTGTGCTGTTTATATCACCAAATACAAGAGTTTATCAGTTCCTACACAGGGGTAAGTAGCTATAATAACTTTGTGTGGTAAGATGCCAGCACGACGCTTTCAGAATCCCAAAAGCTATAATCTTATTAATGCATAACCACTTGGGATATGAGTATTACTGAGAAGACATCTTTCAGTGCCGCTCCCTCTGGAGAGGGAAACCCAGGAGCAGAAAATGATCTCATACTGCTGAAGTACCACACATTTCTGTTGGACAAGAACCAAATGTTGTGGAGGAACCAACACCACCACTCCAGTACCACCATCCCCATCAGGGAAATGCACTGGGAAAATGAAGCCTTAAGCTGGACAGCGCTTGAAAAAAAGGCAGGGGAAATAAAAAAGGCAAAAGTTTCCTTTTCCTCACCACCTGTCCAATATGTATATGAGAAGTTGCCGTGATGAAGCCTGCTTTCAGTTCTTTGCAGATTTGCATGTGTTTATGTCTCTAAGGCACATGTTTCCTGCCTTATCAGTGGAAATAAAAAATGCAAATCCGGTTTTTGCTCGAGCCCCTGTGTAATAGAAGAGTTTGGCCACAGGGTGGTACACCAGCCATGTTTAACCGAGACTGCATCAGGCAGCTCCGTTATCCCTCTGCCGGCTGCACTCCACCAGGAGCAGCAGTCTGGAGAGCTCCGAACAGCTGGCCGTGAGCCAAAGGCATAAATAGTCCAAAAATAAGACAGAGAAAACCCACAGAAGAATCTGAGGATCTACTTACAAATGCTGATAATATGGTGGTATCCATACTACGTAACTGCACGTACATACTGACATACAACTTAAAGCATTCATTGGGGGCTTTATTTCTAAAGAGCACATTTTCGTTTTGTCTGCCTAATTGGAAAATTTAATCGAACTAGGTGAAAATAACTTAAATTTTCAGTCAATAAACTTTAGGTTTAGATTTCAGGTTGAAGACAAATCTGAAGAAAATACTGCGTCAACTGTGAGGTGAAAAAATACAACTCCTGGCACTGAAACACTTTCTATTCCAATAAGAATAAAAATAAAACCCTAAAATATTAAATACATTTATTTTTATTGTTTACCTACTTATATTAAAATTTTTATTAGTACACTGCAATTTTAAATAATAGAGTTTTCTATTAACTAATCTCAACATCTGGCTTCCTTGCCACTGTCCACCTTTTCAATTAAATGAATGAAGTTTGTGAACATCACTGTTACCTTTTCTAGGTAAAAGGAATATTCAGATAATTTAGATAACTGCAGACATTTTCCTTGGGTACTTGGATCTTTTAAAAAAGAGTTAAGTAAAAAATATTAATTCCTACTAACTCTTCTGCTTTGACTCATGGGTGAAGTTCTGGCCATGGATTTAAGTGACACTGTGGAATTTAAAAGTAAATTTAATTATATACCAATATGACATAAATAGGCAGAGAATAAGACCTCACTTTGGAACTGGAATGTGACAATTTAGCTGATGCCTTAAGATTTTAGCCTTTATATTTTTCAAATTCTGTGGTGCATTAGTGCATAACTCTAAACTTCATATAAAGTGTTAACTACTGTCTTCACATTTTGGTCAGACAAAACAATTCCTCTGAGCCTGTGATCCAAGGACACACCACAGCCTCAGGCCCTGTAAAGTATAAACAAAAGTGAATTGTGAGGGAGAAAACTGGGGAATATGACTTCATCACCTGAAGCTGTAATTGGAGAATTAACCCCTGATATGTAAATAGACCAAACTTATATCTGTCTGAAAACTCGTGAGCATTGTCCATCTTGGGTGTAGCCTCTGGGAGGCTTTTGGCTGCCCAAGATGTATCCACTGAAGGCCTTTAACAGGTCCTCACTTTATTCTCTTAACTTTATCTAGCCTCTGTTCTAGGTAGCCACTCCAACGCATCATAGCAATGCAGAAATATTTAAAATTGCTTTCACAAAGCTTTCCAGAACTCAGCAACGTATGATGAGACACAAAAGGAGACATTTTCTAGGAGATATTCAGCAGTACAGACTCCCTGTCATAGCCACCTAATACTTCTTCATGTACCTTAGTGTCTCCCTTAAGATTTTTCCTCTAGAATTACTGCTTTGAGTCTAGAGCAGGGCTCTACTTCACATCAAGTGAAATCAAGGATGGTTTTTTTGCCTCAGGACAGTTATTGGTAGCCTACCATATTTAATCATCATATAGGATTTTGTTTATTTTATGGTAGTGGGGTTTAATATGTAAAAGTAGAAGTGCAGTCATCTCATGGAACCTACCTCTTTCACATGATCTGCCAAGGTACCCCGTGCCAGAGCAATCACACACATATCTGTTCCACCCATCCCTGCACACACCATTGTTTTTACAGGGGTTGCTAAGGCAAGGCTTTGCTGTTTCCCTTGAGCATGAGGGTTTTACTCCAGCTGTGCTTTGAATTTCAGCCATCTGTCGAATATCTTTGCTTTGACCATCAATAAATAAATCTCTAATGCAGCCAACGTATCCATAATTGAGGAGTGCTGTCCACACTTCTGTTGGGAAGATCAGGCCTGCTTTATTTTCTGGTAAGCCTCCAAGATACAAGTCATCATCCAAGTCAAGGATTTCACTTTCCCCTGGTGCAGTATATGGAGTACGTAATGTGTTCACAGATATCGTCCCTGTAAAGACAAAAAAATGCGTGATTTTCAAGATATTTAATTTTGGTACTGGCACTGCTTTTTTTACTCATTCATACACATGTCACATTAGCTCCTGGCAAACAGCTATAAGTGAAGCAGAGGTACTTTATTTGCACAGCTATAGAATCATAGATACACTTCAGTATTTCAATTGCAATGTAGTAAGGAAGTTAATGATCTAAGAAACCTTTATGCACAACACTGCATGAGCACAATATGAAAAATCCCAGTCAAAATCCCTTTACCGATCTCACAGGTACAGGAGGACTGCAGCTCATAGTTATTTTCAGAAACATCCTCACTGTGCAACAACAACAACAAAAATATCTTCACTCGAGGGAATGTATTTCAAAACCTTAAGGCCAGGTTTCATTGATAGGTTGTAACCTGGGGGTCACATCTGAGTCTTAGGTTTGGGCCCAAAAGTATTTTAACAGACTCTCACCACTTCCAGTGGGCTTTGGGTAAGACTTTTTTTCTTTAAATGCAGAAGGAAAATGCTCTCATCAACTGCCAGGCAGGCAATCATTAAGAAGGAAGTGATGTGGTCCTGGAGGGAAAATCAATGCCTCTGATGCTTATCTCAAAATGTGTGCATGTTACAATGAGAGGGAGAGAAGATGTATACAGGCCTTCAGGAAACCAGAAATATCCTTTCCATTTAAGTCTAAAAATCTAACAAATGAAATTGAACCTAAAATAGAGGTTTTTTTATAAAGTGTCTGAACAAAGAAAATGTAATCGCCAGCAAAGAACCTTTTTTTGGTGGTACTTTGTTTAAAATAATGAGATGTGTAACACAATTTGAATAAGCAGAAAAAATGAATTTAGTACATACAGTCACAGAGCATATTTATGCCAACCAACTTTAATTTTATTTCTAAGTAAAATCACTTGGGAAAAAAATCTTCATGTACATCTTCACAGAAGTGATTCCTTATCACTCTATGTGGGTGCAAAAGCAAACAAAATACAATCAAAATATTATATAGGTCAAAAAATATTATAATGACCAGTCATATCATGCAACACTGTTATCTGCTGAGCATAACATTGAAAGCGTATTAGTGATGACAAGATACCTAAGAATTGCATTTACCATGATGAATTTAGCATATACATATATATACACAAAGTGAACATGAGTCACCATCTCCACTGTTAGCCTGAAACAGATTCCAGAAGATAACACTGATTACCAAAAAAGCTTCCACTGTGGTAGGAGTTGTGCATAAGAAGAAATTCACACTTTACACAGCATACATACTAAAATGTGAGTTTTAAGCAAACAAAGGCAGGTCAGAAAAAGATCATTCTCTTACTTGAGAACAGCCTAAAATTTAGGCTTCTCTTTTAGTAATGGACTCCTGTGAAAGCTTTTTTTTCTGTTTTTTTTGTCAGTTCAGTAGGTTAACTTCAACAACACTGACAGAATGAATATCTAAAGAATTTGGATCGTTAGTAGAAGCTCTTTGGGGTAAAGGTCTCAGGAGGTCCAACTCCCACATGAGACTTGAGACATATGGATTTTATAAGAGCTGGATATCACAGTCTCCCTACTATCAGAAGGGAACTAACAAGATAAAATTAAGGTTTGCATAGCATTTTTGCATCTTTATAAGCATGTTTAAAGAGTGAGGATGTGGTCAGTTTTCCCTTTTATATATTATAAGAAATGTTTTCTGTGTCAGTTGTATAATCACATAGATGTGAAAGTGAACTTCCAAGAAAGTAAGAAATAGGCATGCTGAAACAAGATACTTTTTCTTCCCAACTTCCATCTGTTTAAAACTGATAAGACTATTATGGTTTACCAACTCTAAAAATTTGTTGTTGCTTCTCCGCTTCTAGAAGCAGAACTTGGCACTCGTATGGAATGCTTGCTATAGGTTTGACCTTAGGCATGCAAGCATAAACACTTTCAGATTTGATTTGATTAATCAGCTGCATCAAACAAGGACACCTGTAAATGACCTGCCAAACCAAGAGACTTTTCAGAGAGCATCCTGTGGTATCAGGAAGGATGGCTAACAGACAACAGATCTTTACATCTTTAAAAACATTAGAGACGCTGTAAATATAAATCGTACTTGTCCTCGCAGTGTTTCTTACTGCTATTGTTGCTTGCTGCCATCTGTTGATGTACAGCCTAATTTAGGACCAAACACTCTAAACCCATGCTCAGGCAGCACCCACTTGTGCACCCACACAAGTTAACTCAGCTGCAGCAAGTTCCAAGGTGTGAACAGTGCTGCTTTCTGCTGGACAAAGACATTTATATTTTCAAGACATTAACAAAGAACCTAGAACTCCTTTTCTATTAAAAAATAAAAATCTACTATGTCTTGATTACTTTCAGCTCACAGGAAAAGACAGATAAATCTCTGCTAGTAGAACTGCTACTCCTTGCTCCAAGCGGAAGCTTTGCAAGCACAGAAGGCTTAGAAAAGTGAATGATAAGGGAAACTGGTGACTGTGAATTACAGTAAAGTGATAGATTGAAGCAGGAAATTTTTCTTCTCTGTGTCATAAAGGATTACCCTGAAGAGAGCTTAAGTATTATTATGAATAGATGTCAACAGCTTCTTAAAGAAATGAACTTTTTACCTTCCCAGGTAAAAGAAAAAAAAAACCCATAAAATACTCTGTGTGAGAAGTCCTCTGAAACCTTATTGCAATCATGGCATTGAATGACTGTGGGTAGGAAAACATGACAGGCAACCACAGAGCCATCACTGCTGTTGACATCCAAATCACCTTTTACGTATTTCTGACAGACAATGCAAACTTTACTTACTGCTTGCTTTGTAAACACAAATGGAAACAGAAAAATCCAAACAAAACAAGGGAATATAAAAATATTCCAAAATACAGCAAAACTTACAGAGCCTTTTAAGGATCCTACAACAAAATGCAGAACTCAAGTTCACAGAACATAGGCCTACAGAAAATAAACCATGGTTTAGCATGGATTAGCAGCTTTGGATTCATAGTGCACCCAGAGCTGAGACAGAGGTAGCACATGCTGTTCCAGCTTGGTGAGGTTTGGGGCAGGGGTGTGGTGATTTTTTCTAGTTTATTACAGGGGTCTGGGTTTGTTTGTTTTCCTGTGGTTTGTTGGTGTTTGTTTTTATTTTTTTATTTTTTTTCTTAAAGTCTGTTATCTTTCTTGAGGGAAACTTTCTGAGTTCTGCTGAAAACATCTCAAGTTGGCCCTCATAACAATGGCAGAAGCTACCACAGAAATTGGGAACTGTGATGCACACCTCCTTTGATAGAATTCAATTCTACTTTCTCTGGGAATTATTGGCAGATTAAAAGGAATTGTTTTGTTGAATCACAAGTTGCTCCAATCCATTCAGATGTTTCTGCTTATGAATGTGAGGAGACATCACTTTCCACAGATGAAGCTAATGGAGCATGCAAATCTCTTATGTGGCCAACACAAAAAGGTTTAATAAATTTCCCAGTAAAGATACTGTAATGTCATTCTCAAGAAATAATTGTCAAATTTTAGAAGAGAAAAGAATGGGACATACCTTGTTTAACAAAATAACCTGGAGACAACAGATATGATGAGGAAGTAACTGATTTAGAAGAGCACAGGATGCTTGAGAGAGACGAAAGTGTAACTTTAAATTATAATACCTCTGGAATAAGAACCATCCTTAAACTTCCATCTTTTCCTAACAGCACCCAGAACCAGATAAGTAGTGATACTACTTCTTTGAAAAGAGCCATAATGCCTTCCAGGAAACAAGCAGCTTCTGTGCAAAGTTTTTTAAGACTCAAAGTAGGAAATAAATTTTGTAATTCTATCAGAATAAGAAAGCAATGGAAGAATGCTGACAGCATATGGTTTGTCCTGCCTGAAAGAAGTAAAAGGAAATAACAAAGACAAGAAGGTGTAGGGTGACTTATTTAGTCTGAGAATTCATGATCTAGCTTCAGATTCGAAAAACAAGTTGCATTTCTTATCTCCAGAAATTGGACATAAGTTTAAGTGTCCTGAAATGACCTATATGCTGCCTTGATTCTGCAGCATTTCACCTAATTTAACATTCAGAAACTTATTTTTGTATTGGAAAAGCAGTTTGAGAAAAACTAATGGAGTTATGGTTTTCAGCAAGAATGATTGACTTAAAGGACAACTGATTAGTGAGAGTCCTTGAAAGGATGAGTCGACAATATAAGTCAAGGATAACGCACATGCGAGCAAAATGGGAAATATATTGGGGATTTCAGAGCAGCCTATTGTACCACTTGGCTGAGCATTGGTTGAGCTTTATCTTGGACTCTGAGAAAGATACAGATGAGCCAAGGAAGCTGCAGATCATTGAAATAATATTCCTTAAAATGCAATATAAACCCACCCTTTCAAGTATGAAAACTATTAATATCTGTTGAGATAGGAGCATGTACATCTGGCTGTTCTTAAAAGGCTAAAAGGATGTGGGAAGTTATATGTAGAAGAGTACTTGTGAAAAAAAAAAGGAACCTGCAACAACAACACATGTAATGGAGAGCAACAGAGCACTACTGCACTACTTACAGTGAGATGTTGATTATAGTTAAGCTCTAATTACATACTCCAGAAATGATTTCTGGTATTCAAGCTGAAACTAACTTTAGTTCAAAATTTCAGTGACTCAGCCCTTAAATGCTACCTACCTACGAGCAGGTGCTGATACATTCTGCTTTATGCTGCCCTACACAATTGGAGGTTGACAAAAAGAGTCCCTTTCCTCCCTGACTCCACTATGTAATGGTGGTTTCCAAATGATGAATGGTGGTTTAGCAAAAAAATAATTTGCATGGTTATACTTGCATATGGCAAACAGTTAAAAAAATATTAAAGAATACTTAAGTCTTAGAAAACAGTTATTAAACCTATCCCTACTGTGTTACAAGAAGCACTTGTGAGCAAACACCTTTACAGCTGCTTCATGGTTATTTTTTATTTAGTTTGGGTTTGTGGGGTTTTTTGGTAATTCTTTTTTTTTCTGCAGAGTTTGCAGTACTGTTATGAGCAGAATAGACAAACATTTCCCTTAGGTATGACTTAATGAGCTTCTCCAATCATACTCATTATCTCAGCAATTTACTTTTTCTTAAAACTGTGTATAAGAAACTAAATCATATTTCTAAATCTTGTCTCTCTCCTGATCAGTTAAATAAGAAGATTTTAACTGCAGCTACTGCAACTGTTCTCATCTCTCTGCTTACCTGACATGGCCTATTTTAGTTGCTTTTTGTGCCCGTGAAAAACATCTGCTTATTGAGAAACACTGAAAAATCAGAGCAAGGTATTCATTCTAAATACATCTTCTGTGCTAAAACACATGATGAGGACTGTATGCAGCATGCAGCCCATGGCCAAGACAGGACACATATCAGGCAACTATGAAGCTGTGGTCCATTCCCAGAAATTCAGTATGTATAATTCAGAAGTAGTGGAAGGAAACCCAGGACACAAGAGTTGGTAGCACTGCTGTACACCTAGCAAGAAAGATGGACCAGAGGAGCATGTCTTATGAATATTTCTCTTTACCTAACCCTTAAA
This sequence comes from Cyanoderma ruficeps, assembly GCA_008694505.1. Taxonomy (NCBI): domain Eukaryota; kingdom Metazoa; phylum Chordata; class Aves; order Passeriformes; family Timaliidae; genus Cyanoderma; species Cyanoderma ruficeps. The sequence goes on along the minus strand of VZDJ01007749.1, from coordinate 1,707,013 downwards.
TATTAACTAAATATGGTCTCATGAACTCTGTCCTACCAGTGATCTCTTTAGATAAAAAAGCACTCAGAGTAAGTCTTACAGAAAACAGAATGGGATTCTAGGGTGAAAACAAGAATAACAGGTTGACTTCTTTCAGCAAAAGCAAATTAAAAGGCACCATCTCTTCCCTCTTCCTTTTGTCTCTCAAAATCTGAGTGGATTGAGAGAAATACTAGCAAATGGGACATGGTTGATTATAATTTAAAAAGGTGTTGTCATTCCTTACATCTCCCTGCCCCCTCCACCTCAGTTCCAGACAAGCAAAGGCAAAGTCAGTAGTTTAGAGTAGATGCTCACTGGCTGAGAGTCTGGAAGAGAGCAAAGAATGAGAAATAAATCTAGTAATTGCTGATCCAGCTAATATGAAAGTCAAGGAAATTAGCAAATCTCCCTGAGAAGTGTCACAGCATTCTACCATAGGAGGGATCCACTCTGCATTGGATTTGAAGGCTAGGAGCAAAAAGTTGCAGGACACCAAACTTAATTTAAAGGAAAAAAAAATTACAGTTTATTTGAGCTACTTATCTATTAACAGAAGACTATCTTATGCTTGATAGCTAGGGAAATATGCTGCCAATGGCAACAAGAAAGCATCAGAAAAGCAAATTTTTTTTCTATACAAGGTATATTCATTCAGTTATATAAAAATTCTGAAGGAAATCTAGTGAAAATTAATGTGATTTCCAGTATGTTTGGTCTGGGCTAGAGAAAAGAAACCAAAAAGCATCCTGAAATGGTAAAGTGAATTTTGTTCTTCATAGGTAAAACACACCAACATGCATAATGTGACCACAAGGTGGAGGGGGGTGAGATACTCAGGACAGTGTGGAGGGCACACAGCAACTCATTGCCCTGGACTCCAGGAGAGCAGACTTTGGCCTCTTCAAGGCACTACTCAGTGGAGTCCAGTGGGAAAGAGCCCTGGAGGGGAGAGGGGCTCAAGGATGCTGGCTGGTATTCAAGGATCACTTTCTCCATGCTCAGACACGATGCATCCCGACAAGGAAGCAATGGGGCAAAAATGCCAGCAGGCCTCCATGGATGCATAAGGACCTGCTGAGCAAACTCAGAGTGAAAACAGAAGCTTTCAGAAGGTGGAAACGAGGACAGGTGGCTTTGGAGGAATCACGTAAAATTGTACAGGGGGATAGGGATAAGGTTAGGGAAGCCAGGGCCCAGCTAGAATCAAGGAATTAAGTGTGTGTCTGTGTCCCCCCCCCACCCCCATTGTTTACTATTTATTTCTATTTCCCTCTATATCACATTTACTGCTACATAAAATCCGTATTTTTTACATTGGCACACAGTCTTGTTTGCACCTTAATTCAGACAGAAGCATCTCTCTAATAATTTTAATAACCAGATCTTACCATCATGAAGACAAACAAAAGCATTGCCAGTGTTATTGGTACTTCTCCTACCATAAACTATTATTGTATGTATATAGAATAACAGAAAAACTTTGATTCTGTTTCAGATTGCAGTTAAAATTCAGTTTGTCAATCCATAAGCCTGAATATTTTATTCAGTATTCATGGTAATAGTTCAGTGTCTTAGACTTAATAGGTATTATGTTTTCAACAGCGATAGGGGGTTGCATAAATTTCACCTATCTTGATCACAGGCAAATCATCAGGTGGATTAATCTGATCATTTATAATTCTACTTAAAAAATAATATGCAATCCTGATCACCAGGCGGGTTTTGCTTCCTGAAATTACTCTACATTACTGCTGATGTCCATCAACAGTTTTAAGAATTAGAGTATGCCCTAAACTCTCTTAATGGCACTTGTGAGTCATGTTTTCTGTGAAGCAATGAAAGGGCAGAACTTATCTTTGAATGTAAACAATTGCTATGCATTTATTTAATTCCTTTATAGATCTGCTGGCTTTGGATGTAAGAATAAACTTTGCTTTCAGCAGTCCCACAGGCGTGATTATTACAGGATTTACTGCCTCACATGAATCATGGAAACAGCACTTAAGAAGAAAGTGTGAAATGAAAACTGTAGTATAAATAATATAACTGCTAGATATTCAATCCCAATTGAGCATTTTGAGAAGCTGTGTTTTGTTGTTCAATTAGGTTTTGTTTTTTTCTTGGTGTCTTTTTGTTTGGTTTTTTTTGGTTGGGTTTTATTTGTTCTTGCTTGGTAGGTTTACTTAACCTAGAGAAAATGTAAATAAACCACTGACACATTATAATAAAAAAACCAGTCTGTACCATTAGAATTTGAAGCCGCACTACCCAGGAATCAAATAATTGTTTTTCATAATCATAGTGCAGGTCAATTGAATTTGGTCTGATTTTCAGCATGGATTTGATTGAAATCTTCAGTTTAAACCTGCACCTAAGATTTGCTTGATCTGAAATCTGATTTGTGTGTAGCAAGATGTTAAGTCATAAAACGATAACCTTTTTCGGAGTTAAGTTTCATAAAGAAATTATAAATGCAAGCTATGGAAAGGGAGTCATCAGAAGGAAGAAAGTGGGGGAAATCCCACAAATTCCAGAAGAAGAGGAATTACATTATTCAACACCCAATTTTAGAGCATACATAAACTTCAGGTTTTAACTCATATTAATCAGAAGATCTTAAGGACTGAATTACAGACTCACTACATTCCCTGCCCCCTTTCTACCCAAATCCTGGCATGAAGCACAGGAAAGTCACTGTAGAAGAGAGATGTTCTTAAATTGATGTATATTGATTATTTGCTTAAGACAAGATATATACTGAGGATGAGACGAGCTGATACACATTGACAATTCACTGGATAAATGCACTTTAAGCCACATTACATTTCAGTAGCATGAGGAACAGTTTATGAATTCTTTATTTTTACCACTTTTCAGTGAGATCATATTTTGACTAAACTACTCCAGAATATGAATCACACTGATAGAATGCGGCAAGTGAGTTATTTCCATTTTTGCTGATACGTGTTGTTAGACATTTATTAGCAAATCATTTAGGTACACAGAGATCTGCTGACATGATTGGAAGATCTGTGTTGTTTTTGAGGGGCAGCTATTCCCCATGTTGGAGATTATTTTCAGTAATTCCTTTTTTGCTTTATATTCATTCCTGAAACTTGCCACTTCAGCTCTTTGGTGTAAGCAAGCACAGAGGGAGATTACTGTTGTTTTTTCAATCACACAACACACTTACTTGCAAGATTAAGTACTTTATTATCCAATAATATTAACATAAGATATTTTATTCATCAAATCATTGTATTCTGGCAACTGAAAGTAATGAGTACTTATATTTTCCTTATTTTTCAGTTGATACCCAACTCTAATTGTGGCAACATCAATATGTACCTAGTGTGTTCTCAGTTACAGCAGAAAAAAACATTCTAAATGCAAACAAAAGGAACTTACCTGACCGCCCATCCCGCTGAAAATCCACATGGTACCATTCACCATCATTCACCTTCTTCTGCAAGGCTTTTATTTTTATAGTACCTGATCCCATGTCTAACAGTAGGTAGAGGTGGCCATCAAGCATCTCAATGGCAAAAAAATCAACCTTCACCATCTGTGGATGTTTGGCATCTTTTTGGTGCCTTGGTTTCCCATGACTGAAAAGAATCAGGCCATTTGGCTCAGTTGTACGAAAGTCAAATGATATTGAGCCTGTTTTCTTGGCATTCCACTTTGGCAGAGAGATGAAAGACTCTGGTGTTTCAAATGTGATTGGATCTAAGGTTGCAACATTCTCACATTTAAATGCTACAACCCCATGAATCTTCATTTTAGGATCCCCTTGCTTGGCAAGTCGAGACAGCTCCAACCTGACATCGTTATTTTTATACACAACCTGCAAGCAAAGCAGAGAAGTTACTCGGAGAAACCTGACCATTTTAACCAAACAGACAGAATCCTGAACAGGCACATTATTTAAAGGATAATGGTGATGATATATGAATATGATAACTTACATACAAACAAGATGAAATAACTATTGTCATTGACTAATGATTTAATAATTGTTTTCATTAAACCAAACAAAGTTGCTCTAAAAATATCCCTAGAGTTAATTCTAACAATCTGAAAGAATCTGCACATAATTTATACTATGAGTTGCAAATTAGCTTGTGTGGCCTTGATTACTTAAAAGCTTTCTCTGCATAGCCATTCTGCTATTATAAAGAAGTATTAGATTTCTTCTTCCTCTAAACCCTTTGTCACTGTCTTCTGTTCATGTATAGAAAATATACCAAGGACAGACACTTCATAATTTAACATCTTTTCAATTTGTCCTTGGGGCTGAGGAGCAGTAACATTCATGCAATTCAGGAGGCTATATAAGATAGGCAAACTAATATCATAACAGATAAAAACAGGCAAAACCAGGAAAACCTGTGAGCCCATTCAATTTGATTAAAAAAACCCCAACTTATGTATTTTTCCTGACTGAAGATTTTCTTAAAAAAATTAAAGACAATATTAGTTTTAAATCCAGTTGATTTCTGCAGCAAATATTCTTGCTTCAAATCACATTTTAACTTGGTCCAAGAGGCTTGTCATGATGCAACCATTTCCAGGGTTCTAATGTTTATTAGTGTTTTCTCAAATTGCTGCTCTGAGTTATCCGTAATACAAGAGCTGCTGAAATGAGCTCCCCAATACCAAAGGCGTGCACAAATGTTTTGTCAATACTTTTAATTGTGCAATAAATTATACACTCAAGCTAAAATATCACTGAAGGGCTGAATACAGAACCATAGCGACAGAAGCTAAAACTTTCTTCTCTGTTTCTAAGGTTAAGCCCTACATTAAAAAGCAATTTGGAGAAAAAGCAACATCTCAGCAAAACCAAGCACTTTGTGCTGAGGCTTCTTCACCTATGGATCTGCACCATTCAGGGCTAGATCGCGTCTGGCCCCGATCCAATGTTCCAGCTATGCAGTGTAGTTTGGAGCTGTTCAGGAGACCCACCACTGGTATAGACTTTACCTCCCTATTTGGGTTAGAAAGTGCTTACTGAATACTTGGGATACAGCTTCTGCATTAATTTCCTGAGACCTAGTTTGAATACATGTGAAGCCCACTCTGACACCTAGTAAGGCAAAAACACAGTGGATGAACTGCAGAGACGTGCTACTGTCACAAATCAAAGCACTAGCACTTATACAATCTAAGATGCCATACCCCACAAGTGACAGTTGCTACTGAAAAATGATGTTTAAGGATAAAAGAAAAGGAAATGATTGATAGAGTGACATTTTTTTAGTAAGAATTTTGTTCATTCCAATTATATCATTATCCACAATGCAAATTTTATCATAAAACTTGTCAGAATTATTCTACTATAGTGAAATGTTTCCTAAAAGTTAATAAATAAGCCTATTTCTTCATTTTATTTCAGAATGGAGTACAAGTAGTGTTGCTCCCATGAGAGATCTGTCTCCAAAGACAACAGATAAATCTCACAGTGGATTGCTGACAGCAGAAATGGTACTCTGCAACAGAGACAAGGTTTTCTTCAATTGGAGACATCAGAAGCTATTAGAATTGGACTAAATTTTAACATTTAGATAGTAAGGTTCCATATTTCCATTTATCAAATACATCCACAACACCTGAGATTTCACAGACTGTGCAGGGGAGTTTAGAACAGTACTGGAGAATAAGGTGTCAGGCTAGTGACCTCCCTTTGGGGTGGCTTTCTGTCTTTAGGGTGAAGAGGAAGAAGCCAGGAGCCTGGGAGGTTACTAAGAGATATCTGGTCTCATGAAGCATTGACCACTTTCTAAGGCAAGAGGGATTTTGGATAGCTCCCGCCTCATTTGAAGAAGTTACATGGGCAACCTTTCTGGATTAGACTGAAAAGCATTAAACACTGCCAGAGAACTCAATAAAGAAAAAAAGGAACAAATAGTCTCTTATTAGAACTAAATCCTGCTTGGTGGCGATGAAAGTTAATCCGGCAACAAAGAACATGAGATGATCTTAAATTGACTGCTGAACAAGAGCAGGTTCCAGAACAAGGTGAATAAACGTACAAAGAGAATTTATTGTTTATGTACAAATCAAACTGTCCAACCTTTATGAAACTGGTTGACTGAATATTACAATTAGGAATTATTAGCTATGTTAAAAAACTCAGCAGACTAAAGGAAAACTAGGTTTTCCTTGAAGTCTAAAACAGCTTACTATGATCTGAAGTCATTTCCCAACTCAGAAATAACAATTTCTAACAAGTATGGTTTAAGAACATAATGGACAAAGTGAAATGGTTTTCTCAATAACTGGTCACCAGCTCTTTAATTGACTTAATGTATAATGTATGAGGGAAATGTTGCCAGAACACTTTAGTAACAGTGACAAATATTGTCAATTTTATGCCACCAATATTAAAACATTCTTGGAATCCCTAAATATTTTAAATGAAAATTTCATGCTACCATATTCCACAACTGAATCTTCATAGCTACTGCATTTTATTACATGCGTTGTGGGGAAACTTGAATAAAGCCTATATCTATGGTTTAAAATGCGTATATTCTAAGTTTTAGAATGTGCTTACGTTCATTTACTCTTACTAAGTGGAAAATTTTGAACTGAATTATCATGGATAATTAGTAATAAAACAGGAATATATGAACCATAATTGAAAAGACCTGTAAACTATTAGCCGAGCACAGCTTGCATTTGGGAGTCTGTTTCTTGGTGTTATGCTGAGATTCTTACCCCTCTCCCTATCCATGAAAAATGTGCTCAGGCATCAGTGAAGCACAGCAAAAAGGAGAAAAGCAGTATGTTCACAGAACTTAGTCATCATTAAATTTTGGGAAAACCACTGAACAGTAAGGAATAATTCTGAGACTAATATCTGTTTTATGACTCATGAAGGTACATGCTTCAGAAACAACAGCTTCTAGGGTACAAATAACTTACTAATTTATCCATTATTTTGCCTTTTAATTTTTTATTTTGCTTCTGGGTACATAAGGACAAACATGCTTTTAATAGGGTTTCTATTATCTGCTATTTCCATCTGAGGAACACAGCAAGTAACATTAATACAGTACAGTTTCCCTCCTTTAGAGCCATAGATCCACAATTAGTCAAGTGAAGGGAATTTGCAACAGAGAAATATTGGAGTCATATTCCCCTTTACTCCTACACAATCCACCAGTCACTCTCGTGGCATCCATTGAGTTGGCCCTGGATTTTAGCTTGCTCCTACACTCACTTTCATACCTCAGCAACAATCTAAGTTTCCTGCACATGAAACTTGCAGCCCTCAGGAAATTGTACCATGCCATTAAGAACGTCTTGAATTTGTCTTGTGTTCACTCTCTTCTTTGCTGTTAAGATAAAGTAAGTTTTAAGACTGCAGTCCTCAAAATATATAATTACGTTGTTCTTAGAAACTGCAAAAGGTAACCTAAACTCCCAAGAAAAATGGAGCAGTTAGCAACTCCCTCCATAACTTTCAACCAAGCTATTCAAAGTGAGGAATAAATTTAGTTTTTAAGAGAGACAGAGCAGAACATTTTACAATCAAGATACAGACTTCCTTTGCTACCATCTAGGCCAACCACATGCTGGGAAATTTGCAATATCACAGGGCTCTGTCTTAACAAATAAGTCCAGCTTTGAGACAGCAATTATTGCCATAAGCTCAGCACTCTCTTTAATGTAGTCTGTGGTCACCATGGGGCAGAGCCTAAACTGATTCAAGCTTCTCAAAGATTTATCATCTATAGGTTTTTTTGCAAGCTGGAGCACTACTATGCAATGAACTCCAGAAGTGTAAAGAAGCGTAAATCTATGAATGACCCTGAGAAAAAGTGAAGGAAAAGAGAATAAATTTATACTAGGGATGTATCCTAAATCTGTAACTGTTTAATTAGCAAATTTATAAGTCAAGATTTTTTTTTAATTAAAAAGATAAATAGATCTCTATCCATTCTTTCAACTGACCCTATCCTAGGAGATTTAGAACCATGAAAGTTGTGAAAGCATCCAGATTACAGCACTATTTTCAGTTCAAAGTACAGCCTATTCTATATAAAATGTTATGAATGAAGAAAGGTCATCACCCTTAAATATTTCAAAATACTGACCACCTCTGCCAGCAATAGCTTTTCAATCACTGTGATTAAAAATCCTTTAAATTATTATGAAGCATTTACTTCAAATTACTTTACATTCTTAAAACCGAAGACGATCCTCAACAAGCTGATCACGTCACCTGATTTGCAGAATCTAGATTTCCTTGAGAATCAGAGAACCCAGGATTTCAGAGTGCCTACCACTATGACCTTGCTCCAAAGAACTTGTCTATTTACTTAACTGGGAGACGAGGTAAAATACTTTTCTATTGCAATTCAATTCAAATGCAATTTGAATAAACGGATGAACCCAATGTCAAAACCTGTTAAAAATTGGACGACATAAATCTTTGTTACCATAAAACAGTACTTTCATATTTTCATATTTCTGTGAAACCTGTATCACCTATGGGTTACAATGGCAGTTAATTATCAAAAATGGAGATTAATATCACCCAAAATGGCTCAGGTAGGTGCTGCCAAAATATAGGTTTCCCTGAAAAGTCGTGTCAGCAGGAGGGAATTTGCTGATGTCAGAAACTAACAATGGGACTTACAATAAGGGAAGTCTGAGGCAGTTTTTTCAGCTAGCTTTACCAGCCACTAGAATTTCCATGCTCGTTGAGAACTACCTGGTGCACACAACACCACATTCCCCAGAAATCCAACTGCAAAACTCACCACTAACAGCTGCCACATATTTTTTTCACTACTTGCTGTATGGTTTTGAACTGTTCTGGGAACATCCGCTTATCACCGGAGGCTTGTCATTTTGCTAATATGCTTCCATGCTTTTTCATGCCCCAAAATGAATATATCAAGGAACACAATAAATTACAGACTATTTACATAAAACTTAAGGAGCCCAAGTTCCAATGTTTACAATGGGGTGCACTTTGGAGCACAATGTGAAACCACACAACATAAATGACAAGAGCTATTCAAGTCTCTACATCATAAACCAGCTTTGATTTCTGAACAGAGAAGAGTTTAAAGGAGTAAACTGAATGCTCCAAGGGACGAACTTGTTCTTCCTCAAGTGAAATGGTTTGCATTCTCCCGAGATCAACATTTGTGCAAATGTCGTGGGGATGGTAGTGTGGGACACTTAGAAAGGGAGTTATTGAGCACTAAAATAAAACCCAGGTATCTCTCTAGAGTCTTACTAAGTGGGAGGTAAGCCTAAGGACAACAAGATAGGGTTCCATGGTATGGATACATAAACACCCGGAGAAAACAATACCATGTGCATTTTGTTGCATTATTTTGGATCAAATAATATGGTCTGGGAAACTGCTCTGCAAGATTCAGCTCAAAAAACCCTTTGCCTTAACTGATCTAAGTAACAAACAAACGAACAAATAATAAAAAAGGACTACAGTGCAACAGATTCCTTGGAGTATATATATCTGTGAGTTTCACATTCTGCTGTTTTTTCTTCCTGTCCAGTCTGAGCATCCAAAACCACGGAGTGCAAACAGATCACACTCAAACTTTTGCAAAATATTAATTGGGCTTTTGCAAGGCAGACATATTATCCATACAGTATGATTATGTGTTTTGTTCTGCTTGTTATGCTGTTTATAGCTTTATACATAATAAGTAGATTTTTTAAATCAGACATCCTCTCCACAGACTATTTTGGCCTAAGGTAGAAAGAAGAAAAGCATTATAATGAGTCTTGTGTTAGGGGGTCAGGACCAGTAATCCAGGGATTTGGGTTTAACCTGCACCTAAATGCCTCACAGAGAACTTAATTTCTCCATGCTTCTCTGTAAATTGGATACACCATCTCCTCACAGGGCAGAAACTTGCTTGAAGACTGAAATTTACACTACCAGCACAAAATCTAGTGAAGCTTCATCCAAAATCAGACACATTTACACATACATTTCCTATAGGGTGTCAATCCCCCATTTTCTTTTAAAGGAAAACAGATATGATATTGTTCTGCCTTTTTTGGCAGAACTGCATCTACAGAGTCCAGAGTTCACCGATCATTCAGATAAGAAAACAAAATGCACTCAATCTGTTCTAAAGCCGCACACAGTAAAACTTGAACAATTCACATCTCAGGGTGAGCACAAAAGCATAGCATCCTATGCCCTGATAATGCACTTGGCAAGTGGCTTTAATGCCATACTGTATGGCTAACTACAGACAACAAATTTGTGATGTTTGTTGTTTCTGTAACTAAGCAACATGGATCTTTTCTGCACTCCCCTTCCTTAAAATAAGAGGATATATTGCACATCAAGCATTTGGAAAACTTCTGTTTACACAAAGCAGGCATACTTAATGCACAAAAATTTATGCTCTATTTAAATTGCTAATTATCATATCCCTGCAAATTCTAGGAAGGAAAATGGGTACAAAAAAAGGCTAAAATTACCATCACCACTGGGAATTTGACTATGATTTCAATAGCACACCTGTACTCCTACTGCAGCTTGAAAGCCATCACTCTCCTACCCCAAAATAATGATGGAAAAAAAATGGGGGGGCGGGGAGGAGGGAATCAAACCAAACCAGAAAAGCACAAACCCAAAAGAACTCCCACAATTCGGTACAAATTTATTATTCCACTATGGTTGTGTCCTGGAGCTGCTTCACCAGCTAGCTAGCTCTCTAACAGCTATATAAGGAAGGTTTGGTGGGTCTGAACCTCAGGCTGGAGCGTGGTCGACGGCGTGGAAGAAAGAATGGACTCTGCTTGGGTTTCACCTGGCTTTATTTCACCCGGGGGACTGCCCATGTGCAAGAGCAAGGAGCTGGCCCTCTGTTCTCACCTGAAGTACAGGGGGCGTACAATGAGCAGGGGAGAGCTTAGAACCAATCCAAGAGGAGGGAGGGTGTGACCCAGAATAGGGAAACTCAACAGAACAATGAAAGAAGGTGGTACCAGAGCACCTTGCCGAATCCTAGGGCTTTTTCCCCAGAATCTTCCAGATCTTACAAGGTGATTGACAAGGCCTATCACAAGGGAAACACCACTGGGGGGTTTGGGGATGGGTATGTAGGAACAAACCACTACAAACATATAACAAAACATACGGAACTTTAGAAAACCCAAAATGTGCACCGCAACATTCCACGGCAATAAAAAGTTGCTAATGGACATATACACCTGTAGAAACAAAACCAGTACTGACAGAAACAAAGTTATAGGTATATTGTGAGTGTGAATTTAGATTCTCTGTGCAGTAAGGGGAAAGTCACCTCAGTTTAGTGCATGTCACCTATTTGCAGAATTAATACAGTCATGACAGCTCATCTTCTAGGCCAACTAGTCTTTTCTGCTAGAGTTTTGAATGTGGATCGCAGAACTGTTTGTTTTTTTCTCTCCTAGTTTGACTGCCTGAATAGAGACATTTTAAGAGCATGCCAGAAAATGCCTTTTTATGTTCTGAGTTACTGGAATATCGTTTAACATGATATATTGGCAGAACTTAGGAAAAAAAGAAAATCAAATTTTTTTCCTAACAACGCTGATAATAGGATTGTTATGTTTTTCACCCTGCTGTGGACATAAGCCTTTTGAAGATCTTTTTTCCCCTCTTCAATAGACTATTTTGCTATTCTTTGTATGTCCTGCTGTCTGCTGCCAGACTGCTAAATGTTTCTGACTGTGGTTGCTAGTTGCTATGCTTTCTGTTTTTAAGAAATGGCTTCAAGTTTCCTTTTCTTGTCTTTTTTTTTTTTTTTTTTTTTTTTTTTTTTTTTGGCTNTTTTTTTTTTTTTTTTTTTTTTTTTTTTTTTTTTTTTTTTTACTTCCCATGGCAAGGATTCAGAAATTTCTTGGCAACAGCTAAATTGCAGAGTTTAGGGACAAGCTAGTTCCACAAAAGCTCTATTGGCTCCCTAGTAAAGATAAAGCCTTTACCAAGACATAAGTCATGAAACAAAAACAAGAGAAACAGGAACCACCAAAAGAGAAACAAAATGTATTATTTAAGGCAAAAGCAGCTTTGCATTAATATATTGTATAAAGTCTAAGAAAGAAAACAAATTATATGCTACCTCCAATGACTGTTTGGGAAAGCAAAGGGCTACAGGAGACTCAATTGTCATGCTGCATTTCAGCTTTTTCCTTTTCTTCCTTTCACAGTGCAGCAAGAGTTACCAAAGATTAATTCTGCAGCAAAGTCAGAAATGTGCTGTTTTTCCTCTTTCTCCATTAAGCATTCTTACACAAGATCAAGCAAATAACTCTTTATGAGCTACAAGAAAGAGGGACTGTCATCATTACCATTTGTAGGGGTCAAGGATTATTTCTTTAGCATAATATTCATTATATGCTAGAATTTCCCTATCTTTAGCACTTAAGGCTTTAAATTCAAGGTCATAAAATGCAGAAGCAAATAATGAAAAAAAGGAAAAGGTAATATATATGCAAAAATTAATGTTCTAAGGAACATCTCAAGTCAAGTGCATTTGAAGGCAACATGACACATGTACTTAAAATCTGAGTTACCTTTCATTAGGGTAGGAGTCATATGAGTTAAAAATGGAAGTTGTCAGAAAAAGAGCAAAAAAAATGAATCTCAAATGAAAAACAAAAGCTAAAATGAGCTCAACACAATCTGAGAGGGGGAGGTCATGGTTCTGAACACAAACTAACAGAAACTTGTTAAAAATATTCAGTTACCAACACGCCAAACCCTGAATACCTGAAATATCTGAGCAAACACTTTTGCCATACATATTAAACATGATTGAACACATAGGAAAAGATAGGCTTCAGATTAAATGCAGAATGTCAATTCTACATATCTTTTGATGAAATGAGGGAGGTTTATTCGCTAGATTTCCTCATTAGATTTCCTTCCTTCCTTTAGCCTCTCCCATAAGTTTTTTAGTAGCTGCCAACTAATGACTCTTAACTTATTGTTTCTCCAGAATAATAAACACACAACTGTCTTTTTCTTCCTCTTCTTTCTTACCTGTGTAGGTTACTCCAGCCTTTAGCTGAATAGCTGGCTCTTGCTCTGGGTGTTTTTAGCTGCTCTCTGGTTTGGACACATCTCCATTTCCCAGTGCCTGGTATGAAAGAACCTTCTGTTCCACTGAGGGGAAAATGGCCCTCTTTTATGAACTTTTGGCCAGCCTCCATTTTAGAAACCTCATTCCCTCTCAGCTCTATTGAGTGACTATTGGCTGAGTGAAGTTGGCTACTAGTTGACAAGCTGTAGAAACTTTGCTTCTCCCATTCTGAGAGCCAGCACAGTTCTTCCCCCTTAGCTTAACAGCTCTCTGATTTTGTGTGATATTAATTTACCAGTAATTTATGCAGTTGTCAGCTAAATTCTGCTCTACCAAGATAGGCTAAATAGTTTAAAAATAAAAATGAAAATCAAATTCCCACCCATTAACTATACTGGGCACATTCCTGGAAGACATCCAGAAAGATCCTTTCCAACCTTCACATGAAATTTCTTTTCAATCCTTATAATGCTTTTAATGTATCCTTTTAGCTTTCCAGTACTGCAACATGAGCAACTCTCCACATCAGTGTTTTGAAACAATCTTTGTCTTCTCAGATGCCTATGACAATTGAAAGATAAGTTTTCTGTGGTACTTTTGCATTCAAGGTTATTACTGTAATTGCAACAAAAAGGTACCAAACCACCACACGTTACTCAGGAGCAGCTTTTCCCTCCCCAGTGTTCAATGACAGAAAGGTACAGCTCCAGGCTGCTGTCGCTGCATTCCTTTGCACTCGGTTCTGTGCTCACCCTCTTTTTCTAAACAGCCTGTATTTTCTGAAATTGCAAATGAAGAAACAGCACTCATGCAGAGAAGTAAAAGGAAAAGCAGGGCTCTTCCATCATCAAAAAACTGATCTGTACAGTCCACAATGTGTGTGGCTAAAAGCACATAGAATTTTTCACAAAAATAATTAATCAATGGGATATTTCTAAGGCATTGCTTTTCTATTTAAAGGCATCTCTAACTACAGTCTACCTACAGGTCAGCTTTATGTTAATAAATTTTATTGAGGTTATAGCTGTCCTCCCAAACAGACTGGTTGAACTAATTAAAATTAATTACCGCTGTAATGATAAGGAAGAGGGATGTATTATTTGATTTTCAAGATGTGCCATCTCACTGCAGTGAGAGAATGCAACAGAACACACTTAAATATGGTGTTTAAAGGGTCTGATTCTGCTTGATGACCTCCAAGCCTGAGACTTTGGGGACAGCTTAATGTTAAAGGAATGTCAGACGATACAATTTACCTTTGGTTTGGTGCTGAGCGAGAGATCCTCAGCCTCAAGCCAAATCAATTCTTCTGAGATAATCAGAAAAAGCCCATATAATACTACAATAGTGTTAATCTAAGAACATTCCGGAAGAGCAGCTTGCCATACAAAATGAACAGCCAACAAGTACCTTTACACAAGTTATTGCAGCTTATTGCAATTTAACACAACTTTAAACTTCTAAAAGTATATTGTTCTGCAAAATATTTTTGATTATGTAAATGTGTCTGCCAAAATAAACACTCTTTACAGCATTCTGGGTGTTTTTAAATAATTGTGAAGAGAACTAAGTCTGAGTAAAAGGTAGACAGTGCAATTAAGTGTTTATCACTTCCCCATGTCTTTGGGTATATCAATTGAGTGTCTCAGCAATGTTCTGATATTTGTTTTCACTGTTGGTTTTTTTGATTCTTGGTTTTTTTTCTTTTCAAATAAACACTTCAAGTTGAAGCTACTTTAAATATAAAACATATTTTGAAATATTCTCAAATACCACTTCAGAAAAGTGGGAGTTAAACAGGCTTTTCTTTGGACAAAAGTATCAGGAAAAATGATTTTCTGTTTTCCCTAAAATACTTTCTTGGGACTACACATGGCATGTGCTCAATTATACATAATTTTAAAAAAAAAAAATCGTAAAGCTATGCACGAAACCTAAATAAAGAAATAAGGTAGCCACATCTACGGTAGTAATTATTGCTTGTGTTTATGTCAGTACAACTCCATTTCAAAAAACAATACAAGATTATGGAAAGAGTTGTAACATTCATTTTCTTTGAAAAAGTTGGACAAAATTACTTTCAAGATTCTGCCTTTTGTAGTGGGACCTTAGTCTTGCTGAAGTGACTTGTAGTGTTTAATGATTGTGAGAAAGCCTCATATTTAAAGGCTAATTCAGGATTATTTAGCAAGCAGTTGATGATGTTTAATAAAAAACTTTAATTCAGGAGTAGATCAGAAGGCAAAATTCTGGTATATGGGCCTCATGACTCTTGTACCCACAAAGAAAAAAACATTTATCTTTCAACAGAAAATAAATTAATAGTCTCATTCTGACTGAAAAATGGATTTGAATACAATACTCATTAAGCACGAATAAAAATTCTGTGAAAAAAATCTTATATAAGGTATTAATCCTAATATATACCAGGGCATGTGACTAAATCCTGTTGTGTGCACCTGTGTGATGTCACCAGAAACCAGGAGGGCTCACTCTGTCTGCTTGGAGTGGAATCAGCCCCATGCCACTACCGAGTCTGGAAGTGTTTGGCTTTCAAACAGGAGCTTCATGAAGATGGAAAATACCAAGAGGATGACAGGAAGCAGGTTGCTCTTAGAAACTGTAAAATTAATAATTTGATCATGTGAAACCTGGCCCCCAGCTGAGTATGGCAATACACTTTCAAAACACAAGTTGAGCAACTCAAATTCCTAGCAGCCTTTGATATTAATAATCTGACTCAACAGATGCAGCAATCTCAAGGCATGAATCTTGCTGTAATTCACATTATTTCTAAATCTGTCTCACAGAAATGACAAACTCGACAAATCTTATGCTTTCCAACAACTTCCTCTGAGCCTGTACAAAAGAAAAGGTTGGCATACTGATTAAGGTGATTTATTTTGACTCGGAGTATCTGCTCTTATCCGTTACTTAACTAAGTTTGGCACTTGCAAACTCCAATTCAGTCATAAAGTAAAACACTACCTTTCTCATCTCTATTGAGAAGAATGCACAATGAATTGCATCATATGTTACCCCTAAACTGGGACCAATTTACAAAACATCTAATGTACCATGCCTTTTTCATTTATATCTTTGGTCAGAGAGGAAAAAAAAAAGAGAAAGAAAAAAAGAAGCGCTCCTGCTCATCTCTGTTATATTTATTTAGCTGAAATAATACTCATGATAGGTTTTCTCACCAGCTTGATTATATCAGCATATCAGCTCTTGAACCTGATAACAATGGAACCTGCAAATATGGATAGAAAACAAGGATTTCTGCAAAATTTTAAGGTGTCAGAGGTACTGGGCATTTTGTTTGCACAGTCACAGATGAGCCAAAATGCTTAGACTATTAACCACATAAGTCACCTCACTGAATTTTCAATTTATTTTATAGTTCTCATCCTAGGCATATCCTTATAATTTGCAAGTTTGAAGATATCTGAGCTGTACAAGTAACTAAAGAAATAAAAAAAAAAGGTAAAAGCTACAGTACTCAGTTGAAAATCAAAATAAGCACATCTTTAGATTGAGTACATATCTCAAATTGCAAATACCTGAAAAACTAGTAGACTTTTGAATGACTACAGACTTTTTAATGAAAGAATATGCTCTTTTGAGCACGTTAGAACACTAAAATATTTAGGTAAGTGACTTAGCAACTAGTTTAGGTGTTTTTAAAACCATTTTGATGCTTATTAAATGTATGCTAAATATGCTCTAGCAAAAATTGGTGGAAATAAAACCCTAGCTTTCAGCTAAACATATTGAAACAATTGTAAAAAAGTTAAATAACTGTATTTTTAGTTTGACAAGTAGATGATACTGGGATTAGCTCAATAAACACATACAGATTTTTATATTTCTATAAATCTAGTTCATTAAAATGTTTTAAAGCATATATAATCTTTACTATATGGAAGTAAAGAGATAATTCTTTTCTCATTATTGCTTTTAAGCTGCCCAGCTAAAACTTGGAAAATATGCACAATCTAAACGGCAAAGAAGCTTCTCAATCCTCAGTAGATCTTACACATATGAAATTCCTTAGAATCAGTCTTGAAAAGGAGAACATTCGTTTCGTGGGATCTTTTCCCTCTGCAACAGCATAGATTTTATACTAAAAAACCCTCCCAAAATTAACAAAACAAACAGAATCAAATTATGTAATTCCTTAGATCATTTTAAGGCTATAATAAGACAGGAGTCTTATTAGGAATTATCACAGAATATGCTGAGTTGGAAGGGGCCCATCAGGACCATTGAGTCCAGCTCCTGGCCTTGCACAGAACACCCCAGGGGTTACACCATGTGCCTGAGATTGTTGTCCAAACGCTTCTGGAACTCTGCCAGCCTTGGGGCTGTCACCACTGCCCCGGGGAGCCTGTTCAGTGCCCAACCACCTTCTGGGTGAAAAACCTTTTCCTAATACCCAACCTAAAACTCCCCTGACTCAGTTTCATGCCATTTCCTCATACTCAATTGTGTTAGGGAGTGTTCCTAAAAGCAGAGCCTCATCTGAAAAACCACAGAAGAAATCTGCCAACTCCTGATGGATTTGACAGATGTTTCTGCAACAGAACCAAGTATCATAACAGCTGTGGTAAATGAGTATATCTTGTGAGCAAAGGTTGGAAGGACCAGGAAGCTGATGTCTAGGTGTTCATGCTTGTCAATTTTACCAGCCAATTCTGGACTCTGATGATGCATTACAGTACTGTCTTCTCACAGAAGTTTAAGATCTTATCTGTTATATAATACATCAATCAAATCGCTGTTGCTAATATAATGCATCCTTAGTTAACGTGTAAGAAATCACAGGAAAATAGCCCACTTATTTCTATGGCTTTGGATTAAATGACCTTAAAAAGATTAGTATTTTCAGTAAGAGAGAAAATCTTCACTGAAGAAATGGAGAATATGGGCAACAAACACATCACTCATAAACAAGGTTTGCACCTTTACAATGTCCAGGAAAATGACATTTTGAGAATTTCTGTTCTATGATTCTGGAGGAACAAGACTCATCAAAATCTTCCTGCTAGGTTGCAGATACTTTTGTCAGTTTATTGGCTGGCTCTTGAAATCCAGTCTGCATTTTGCAATCTTTTTAATTTGCCTTATCTCACACAGAGCAAAATATTCTGGCTTTTTCCCCCAAATATAGTGACAGGTGAAATATAGAGAAGTATTTTCTTTTCAAACATTTTCTTGGAACAGCTTTTCCTGTATATTGCATATTTCAATTTTAATCCTGATATTGCTGGGTTGTGCTGAATATTTAATTTTTGCTAACCTGTCACTTATTTTTCCCCCTATCTATATAGGTATGAATATTTATGAACAAAACAGTAGCTGACCTGCACCTTGTATCATCTGAAAAACATATGGACACTGGGAAAATGGAACAAGAAGGCAGGAAGACAAAAATTTCTTTTTTCATCTTTGGAGCACAAAATAAGCACTTTCCATAAGAATGGCATTAATGAAAAGGAACATGTTGTTCCTTATGGTAATTATTTTAAGCATCCCATCTAGAGGCTCAGGAAGCTCAGTTATTTTCAAGTCTGGCATGGGCAGAGTAAAAAGAGTGAGGAAAAGGACATGGAAAAAATAGGCACAATGTGACTGACCAGTGAGGTACCTCAAGTCCACATTAAGGGACCAAAGGCTCATGAGTACTTTTAATTTCTTCCTATTAGATACTTCTTGAAAGTGGAAAGGAATAATATGGAATTGATAACAAGACACATCACTTCCAGCCTCCACAGCAGGAGGCTGACATGGAGGGTTTGTGAACACTGAGGGCTGTTCAGTATCAAATGAGTGTCCTTCCCACTTGGTGTTTCAAAGGGTAAATATTCAGGACATAGCATGCATTGAAGAGGAATTAATAACTGAAATGCAGGAAAAGTCTCTGTGATGACCCACTTCTCTGGGCCTCTGCACTCCCCAGTCTCCAATAATTCCATCCAGTTTGTGCCTATGCAAAACATTCACAAGTCCTTAAAGAAATATTGTCACATCTGGGAGACAAAGTGCTCTTTCTGAAGGTCATGTATTTAAAGGAATTATACTCCTAACACCTTCTGTGATTATTTCCTTCATATCCTTCCAAGCCATATACTTTTAAGATAATATTAGTACCCAGAAAACTTCCAGTTTTTAGAAATGGAGGAAGAAAAATACTAGAAATAAAGGATAAAACTCTGGTCACAGTGAAATCACATCACTGGGTCTGTAAGCTTCCAGAACTCCCTCCTCACACACTCCCTGTGCCAGAACACAAACATCCTACATTTTTCACACTTCCTGATTTCTTCCTCCTCTTTAAAACATTTTATTTCATGAAAGTGTAATGAATAATGTATATAAAATACTGTTATGGGATATTGATTTACTAAGTCTGTGATGAACATAAACTCACTATGATCTACTGAGTAGAGTGAGTGGGAAACATTATAGAACTATTTTCAATGAGAAAAAAATCTGTAACACATCTCAAAACAACTCACAGAAACAACTTTCAGCAAATCTATTAAGTCCTCCAGCACAGCTCTCCAAGAACAGCATGCTTCCCTGCAGAATAGCTTTTGCCTCTTTACACAATCTACTCTGAAGTACCTCAGAAAAGACTGATACAGGGCTTTTACCAATACCTTCGGGAAAGTGCTCTACTACATTATCTATTCTCACTGTCAATCATTTTTTCCTAATATTCATCCAATCCAAATTTTCACTTTAGTAATCCCATCACATTACTCCCCTTGTGCTTCTGTGCTTTAGCATTTACACTCTTCAAATATTTATAGTTATTGTTCAGGAAAAAAACAGACCTTTTCCCTCAGCTTATCAATTTCTGCACCTGAATGCTGCTGGTCTTCCTTGGAGTGCTGTATTACTTTACAAATTCCAAATAACTGCCAGAGAATGTAATATTTGCTGTTGATGGACAAAAATAGACAAACCTCCTTTCTCCATCACACAGTTTTCTGTGAGCCAATGTTCACTGCTGTTACATCATCAAAAAAGATTTATGGATCCAACTATTCCAATTAAGGAATGCAAGGAACTAGGTATTTTACAGGGGGGGAAAGAAACCTCAAGCCTCATATAATAATTATTTTGGATACCTGGTCCTAACTACAGATGATTATTAATAGACACATTGTATAAACAAAAAACAATATATAATCAAAATACCTTGGGCAGTTATCTTTGCATTCATGTTTTAAATGCTTCAGAACTGCCACTTTAGGAAAGGAAAATTATCTTTGTTTTCCTCTCTCTTCTTTCTTCTCTAGTGCCTTTTAACTGTATTAGAAGCCCAAACTCAGCCAAACATCCCGCACCTTTCGCACATCAGAGACCATGGTCTATAATGATACAGTTACTTGACAAGTTTAAATGTCTTTAGGGACCCTCAGATCAGCTGGTCTAACCTTTTATGGGAGAGGGAGCCCAAGATTACCTAGCACGCTGTCCAATGGCATAATGAAAAATACCAGCAGTGGAGACTCCACAGCATTCCTGGGGAGGTTATTCCAGTGACTGATCCCATTTTACCAAGTTTATTGCTTGTGTCAATATAAAATGTTTCTGGTACAATGTGCACCCATTTCTCCTTGTCTTCTCCATGTCAGTCCCTGTGAAGAAAGAGCCTCTGTCCTGTTTGTAGCTGCCCCTTAAGTAATGGAATGCTTTAATGAGGTTCCCCTGAGTCTTCTCTTTACCAGGGAGAAAAGACCTTACACTGCGTTAGTCTTTCCTCTTGGGGTAAATCATTCAGCTCTTCTGCTCATCTTTGTGGCACTTCTTGGGACCCTCTCCATATTTTTTTTTAATTTTGCAGAACAGAACTGGGCACAGTACACCAGGATATATCACTATCCCCTTTATTCAGGTTAATATTTCTTTATATAAACATCTGAAGCTTTTGATAATCATCCCTGTGAAAACTGTTCTGAAGAATTCATATTTGTGTTCCTCCCCCCTGCATAACTGTCATGTTTGAGTTCACCTTCTAAGTGCTTATAACCATAGTGAGTTTTGGAGACTTACAAGTCTTGGCACATGATCTAATTCTCAATTTCATTTCCCCATTAAAGCTGCTATAAATATTGGCCTTTCATATAACATCCTTTCAGCAAAACTGAAGAATTCCAAAAGTTCATTTACTCCTAAATCAAACTTCTTTTGTAAACCTGAAGAAAAACAGTTTGTTCTTAATCATTCTAGCAAAATACACTGATGCTCCTGGATTTTGAAACTATTTTTTCACTGTTTTTTATTCCCTGTGGTTATTTTCTGTTCCTCCTGAAATTATAGCCTTAAATTAATCAGTAAATTGCATTTCTTTCTGACATGAACTCACTTTTTGGTCACTAATGATATAGTCCTCCAATTTTCCCCATTTTCATTCACTTTCATGTCAGCAAGAAATGGACTCAGGATGTCTCTTTTGGGATCCCCTACTTTCCATTCAGTGAGTCTGACTACTCTGTAATTTATGAATTTCCTTGCTAATTTGCTGAAAGTGCTACTCAACAGAGATGCAGGTAGTTAAAAATCTCCCATGAGTATCCTTTTACATGGAGTATTTTCAGAAGAGACAGAATTTCTTCAGCACCACTTGAAATAAGTCTAATGTTTGTTTTGCTTTGTTTATATTTCTTCACAGGAAAATTATTCAGCAGTTTCCTAGCATGGTAAGTGTTTTCAAATATTATGGCAGCCCATTTACTTGTTCCATTTCCGTTTCTCCTATACAAATTATGCTGCAGTAATCTATACTGATGTCTATTAAAAAAATTAGCTCATTAAGTTCATCTGAACCCACTAATGGATTCCACATACATTTTCATAGGAAACTCACTTGCTCTTTCTGGACATATTCTGTATGTACAGCACAGATGTTTCATGGATCTTTTTCTCACTTTTGCTGGGACAGTGAATGTATAGGTCAAGCTATCTGTTTTAAGCAACATTTCCTTTACTGTATTTCTTGGCTACTTTAAACACCACATGACAAGCCCCACAGGATCTGATTTCAGGAAGCAAGTAACATATGTTCTCATATATTTTCATGTTATAAATTTATATTGCTTTAGTTACTCCTCTTAGCCCGACAGATATGTAAGGGCCATAAAATCATTATAAATAAATATTCCATTCAATGCAACCTGATCATAGTCAGACTAAAGATGATGAGATTTTTCAGTCTGAGATTTTCTTTTGAAGCAACACTCTGTAAGATTTTCCCCAGTGAAGTCTTGCTATAGCTCCTACTAAGGTCAGCAGAAGTTAGTGGCAATTACATCAGCCTCGAAATCAGGGATAATTAGGCAAAAATCTGTGTATTAATTGACCTAGAAGATGAGGGAAAAATACGAAAATGAAACAGCAGAACTTTGAATATGCACACTTAAAAGCCAGTAGTTAAAATCTGCATAATATACCCAAATTCTACTTGTTTTTATATTAACGTTTATCAGGTCACTCTTCAGGAAACACTGGTGTATTCTGAATAGAAATCGAACCATTCTAATTTAAAAGGAGCTTGTATAGTCTAAATACCACTGGAAAAATCTTGCATGTTTCTGGTAGATTATTAGCTAAACATTACCATTTAGTAGTGGAATCTGCACAGAATAAGGATATTAAACTACAAAAAAGTCATGACAGAGGAGGATGAGAAATGTTAGAGAAGTTACAGAGAAGATCAGCAAGAGTGACCAAAAGACTGGAAAATATAGTCCACAGAAAAAATACAAAGTATTCAAAATGATTCCATGAGGTGGAAAACTGTCACAGTACAAAAGTACCTATATGCAGCAGGGAAATAAAATAGGTAACACAGAACCCAAATACAAAGGAAAATAAAATGAAAATAGATCAGTTCCTGCATGAACACACATTTACAACAGAGAGACCATTTAACTAGAAGAAACTTTTACTGTGAAATGTGGTAGGTTATATATATATATATATAAAAATATATATATATATATAAAATGTGGGACAGGGAAAACAGTACAATGGCTATGGTATTTGATAAAAATTACTTCAGCTAAACCCAATGACCTATTTTATACAGGAAGCCACGTTAGATTATCAGCGTTCCTTGAAAACTGTGACAGTTTCGATTAATAGGAAATTACAGAATAGGGACAATCTTCAAGACTATGAGTGTCAAGATTCTGCTTCATTTTTATATGGATATAAAGGGGTCAAAATAGCTACGGAAGTCAATGGACTTGCTTAGTGTTAGCTGAATAAATCACTGTTGCCTACTCAAGCCCTGTGAATTTTTCTGCCTGCAATAAGATAATCCACAGCTTCATAAAATATGTGGCTTCAGCCACCCCAGGATTTTGCAGCATTTTTCAACCTGGAATTATCCTTGCATATGATGCATTGTGGGTATCAGGAGAGAAGAAGCTGTAGAGAATCAAGTGTTATGAACTCACAGGTCAGGAAACAGGCTCCATCCGACACTCTGCAAAGGCACACGAAGGCTTCATGAGCCTTGCAAACCAACTTGACACTTATATGTGGAAATTTCAAGAACAGTATTCAGATAAGTATCTTCCAGACTCCTCATGACCATAATGGCTCCTTAAACAAGAGCACCTTGTTTATTTACCTAAAAGGAGGAAATACTTCCCCCTTCTTAATTATTGAGATGATCTTTGAGTGTGATGTGTTGAAGGCAGCTTTGGTTTTACGCTGTGGAAATCAGTGGAAGCACCTTCAGTTTTAGAGTGGTGTCAGGGCCAACCTCAATTAAGATCAAGTGGTGCATTATAGAAATAATGTACATAATGTAATTGATTCTAATAGGAGGCACATGAATGATACATCAGGCTACCACTTTTATTGATGACGATTCCTGGGCATATATCCATAGAAGCTCTGCCCATCCTCTGCTAAATCTCAGCCTACAGCCAGCAACGAAATTTTCTTGCCAAGGATTCACTCCTGCTAATACTAGATTTCTCACACTGGCAATGTAAATCAACCAGTGCAAGTCTGAGAGCTGTTCTGCTTTCTAAAAAATTGAACAGAAACCCTCTTTGAAAACCCAACTTCCTTCAATTCAGACTTTCTGAACTCTTCCAGATTCCTGCATGTGACTCGACACAATGAAAGCAAGAAACAGTGAAAATTAATTGATGCTGAAGTATACCAAATGCTGCAAGGGTCTGCATCCCAAAGACCAAATGGATAGACTGCTTCCTTAAGAAAAGTTTTGGGGTTTAGTTTTTGTTGTTAGGTTTTGGGGATTTTTTTTATTTTTCATGAGTAATAAACTATATTTAGGAACCTATTTCACATTTAAACTGAAATCCATGCTACAAGCACTAACAGACATAGAAACATTCCATTTTATAGTATCATACTCCTGCGAAAGAAAGTGCTGAACAACAAATTAATACAGGACAAGCAGCATTCCAATCTGTAGCAAAGTCTGCATTTGTGCACTTGCTTTTTCACTACACTACATACATGCGTGAAATTATAAACAAATAGTCCTCATACAGAACAAGAACAAAATTCTGTTGCAAATGTTTCTCATCGGTGTTGAAAAAGCAACCACAATCCATTACAACAAATGGCTAGAGAGAGAAAATAAAACAGCAATTAACAAATGGATTTTCCTCAATACATGAACACAGTGGAAAGTGAACAACTGATTGTTAGAGAACATCTACCTAGTCTTGAGAGATCTCTTCTTCATCCATTTGGAATGATGTAGCTCTATCCATTTTGAGTGGATCACTCTTTTTCATCTATTTGGAATGATGTATGTATCCTCTATCCATTACAGATACCAGATACACATACGAAGGTGTGCTTTATAACCAGGACCAATGTTTTTCTATTATCATCTTTGCTACACAGGAGCCTGAAGAACTAGTACCAACAAATAAACTGCATCAAAGCCTCAATTCTTGCTGGAGTGAAATGTGATCAATTTGAAGAAATTCACTCCCTTAGCCAAGCATTCACCACTTTAGGTCATACTACACAGTACCAATACCAACTTCAAGATTTTCTGTAAAGCACATGTATTTCAGGCTTACACATAAAGCAACATGTATTTTAATAAATTTGTTGCACCATTACACACACAAATTGCTAATAATCATAAACACTGAATATTATTTATTTCACTAGCATTCATACAGAAATGGCAGAGTTTGCATAAAACTAACTCTGTGATCATGATCGAAATATGAAGAGGCATAATCAAAGTTGGGAGGTCTGGTGTTCATATCAAAAGGGTGCCACATTGAACTGTAAATTTACTGTGCATTTGGACTATTCAAAATGTTTTTCTTGCAATTTATATGTCAGTAATAGATAGTCTTAAACACCTACAATTTATTCTTTATATAAAAACTAAATATTAAATTTACAAATTTTAAAACGCCTCTGTTAAAGCTGACTTTCTGCTCTGGTCTATGTTTATGTTTGGGTGGGTTTTTTTGTTTTTTTTTTCTTATAGCGGTAACATTTTTTCAGGAAAAAGATATATAAAATCATCAGAGAAAACCCTGGAAGTGGGGAATTCTTTTGTCTTTGTCCATATCTGGCCAGTCATAAAGCATTAATCATTTCAAATTTGGTATACTGCTAAACTAGTAAGTGAAAGAATGTTCCACAGGCTTGATAACATGTCATAACTTAAAACATCAGCAGCTTGTAGCAACAATGCTATTTCTGTAGCAAGGATTCAGGAAGGAAAAGCCAAAGCCACAAAGTGAAGCAACAATGCTGAATCGCTTCCCTGTGCCTTATTCTTCCTACACAAAGCATCAAGTTCCTCCCCCTTTTCCTCCTGCAGGTATTCTAAGGTACAGCATCTCCCCAAAACCTGGAGAGCAGGGAAAATAACTGAGTTGGGAAAATCTATATACACAGTTTCTATGGTGAGATTCTTATTGCCTCTCAACACAGTAAATCAGTCTTTTAAAATTGTCATGTGTATATTTATTTAAGCATCCTCTACACAGATTGGATTTAAAAGGTAAACAAAGGCAAATTTGAAAGTTGGTAGACCCTTGATGTCTACCTTTTCCATCCTCAATAAACTTACTTTTAATGAAAGTAACTAGTGACATAGGAAGGGTTTATGTGCCAAATATTCGACTTTATGCACAGCATACAAGACATTTCACAGCATAATCCCTCCTATTCCCTTGTACATCCAATTAGCAGCATTGGATGGACACATACCAGTACAGATTCTTCTATCTGTGAGGCAGCTCTATGGAATGAGGTCTCAAAAATCAGAATAAGCTCTACTTGTGTGAAAAGAATATCCATCTTGCACCTTTAGCTACCATTATCATTAGCACATCTAAGAGCAGCCACAATGCCGCCTGGTGAAGGCACTATTGACAAAAATGTCACTCATGGAAAAGAACTGCCATTTCTGATTCTCTGTAAGAACCTGAACTCTGTTAATCCTTCAGGATTACTCTTCACAAATTTATGATCTATGAAGAGCAACATCTTTAAAACATGAGATCTCTACTTGGTTTCACTGAAATAAAGAAACAAGTCCATTGATTAGATAAAGCTTTATCTTTCCTTCTCTTCCAAATAGACATACACTGAAATTGTAGCTAGGCCACCTTCAGAACAAATTATTGTTAAAGGTTAGAAGTTTGAAAAGGAAAAAATTAACATAAAATTTATTATTTCGCTGTCTGCTGATAAAGATTTTCTCTTCTCCACTCTGACTGAGGAAACTCCTTAAGCTACACGCAACTTTAATTCCAAGAATGTTAAAATCAGGATATGAGAGAAGCCTCTCTCATCTTATGTTAAGTCTAGAGTTACCTTGTGAGAGAGAGTAAATTTTCACTGACGCAAATCTACTTTTAATTAGAATTTCTATTTGCACTCTAATATTACATGTCTTCTTTATTAGTTATTGGTACAAATGTTATTAAAAAGATTCAGATATGATCTTCATTTCTATTCCACCATATATTTAATNGTTTTTTTTTTTTTTGGTTTTTTTTTAAACCACAGTAAGGGCAAAATGTTTCACTTTGAGATACTCCAATGCAGTACAACAGTTATTCCTGTCAAATAAATATAATTGCAGAACTTGGGAATTCTTCATACTACAGCTCCATCTTAAAAGTTGCATAAATCAGTCTGAGATTTCACTCTATTACGTATGAAATTAAGTAAGTCCAAAAATGAAATATTTTCTATACATTTTAAATATAACTATCCTGGAGTGATATCTGCTCTGTACGTCAAGCTACTTGATTAGGAAATTAATAATTAAGGTACTCATCTGTTATAATGCACAAAGCTCAGGTAGCTGTGTGTATTTCCTTTTTGCAATTCAATCCTGTGCCACCTTTCAAATCAATCTGCCCTATCCACTATCCTGAACACTAAACTGAAAGCAAAACAGATTAAATTCCTTGAGATATAGGAATTCCTCTATAAACCAGTAATAGATTATGATAGCAAGTTTTTTGAAGGAATAGAAGAATCTGTAGAGTATGAACTTAAATACTTGCCTATTTTCTTGTGGTTTATAGTGAGCAACAAAGCATTCAATAAGTAGATTTTGCTATCTCTAAGCTTACTTTTCATGAAGAGTACTGCACATATTGGAAAGAATATTTCAAAAGGCCATGATTTCACCATATGAATTTACATAACTGGGGAGGAAGGCAGGGTTCAAAGAGATCTTCGTTCTTTTTCCTACTTCTTTAAGCAAAGGACTTGTATTGTTTTCAGAGGGGCTTTAAGACTTTGTGAAGTAATTATAACAGGTTAAATGAAATAAAAAAAATAAAATATACTTTATTAAGAGTGCTCATATTCCTCATATCAGGAAGCCTGGAATACCATAGAAAGAGTAATTGTCTCTAAAAAAGTAAAAAAAAAATGGTACTAAAGGTAAAACCAAAAAAGATATTAATCACTACTGCTCTTACTGAAGGACAGAATGAGTTACAGTCTTAATTTCAGCTAGAAAAAACACACCACTGAGTGCACACCTACACTTATCATGCATTTATATATTTTTCAAAACAAGTCTTGCAATTTCATTTGAAATTATAATTTCTATTTTTTTTCTTCCTTCCTCTTTCATTCTCAGTATGATATATATAATATATTGATATCAAAGACACATGCCATTGTCCCCATGTTTTGAAGGCTCCACACCTGAGAATTTTTATCTTCTTTTAAACACTTTTCTCTGTAAAGGGCCTCCCTACAACAGAGCATTTTCAAATTCCATACAGGTAACTTAACAAAACAACTCCAAAACTTACAAATTTGTATGCCCTCCTCACTCCCAAACTACGCTTTCCTAAATAGTGGTTTCCTTGTAAATTTACTTAATTCATTTTTCATTTCGTATTCAGTTTTACAATTTACAAAGTCTGTTTAAAATCATAGACTCAGTATTTCAAGCTGGTCTGTTGTGAACAAAAAATTGCTTTTATTTGCTATGCAGAGCAAAGCCACCATATTTCAAGCTTGGTGATACTTTAACTGGCACCTTGATTAAATGCTTCAAAAAACTTTCATTCTGGTAGCTCTAGTTGAAGTTTTGTATTAAAAACCACAATACTCAGATGCATCACACATGAGTTACTTCGTTTTTCCCCTAAGCTACATGATCTTAAAGGCGTCTGATATGAATTTCAGGTGCAGTGGTTCAGCTAAGAAGTGACCATAAAAACCACTGCAGGAATTACATCTAGCACAACTTCAGCTGTATCTCAAAGTTCCTCTAGCTTTAAAATGTTTAGAATCAAAAGGTTTCAAAGGAAAATGTTACGTATTTTCAGCATAAACAGTAGGAGCATATATAGAGCACAGCATGATGCTTTCAGAAGAATATATTTATGCTGTTTTGTCCATTTAAAAATATTAATAGGCAATAAATAGACAATATTCTAAAAAGTTGGCACTAACTCCACAGGAATCTGCTAGGATTCTGTCACTTGTGACATTTGCAGGAATGTATCATAATCTAATATTTGACAAAAAAAACCAAAACAAACAGTTGCTTTGATCCTGGGAAGTCCAACAAACCCTCAGGTTTACTTTGTATGTATTTGAGTATTCAACATTTAAAAGTACAGGCCTGAAAGAAACCTCTTGCAGCTTAAAAAAAAATCTACAAAAAACAGGCAGAAAGAAAGAAATTCTTCTTTACTGTCTGAAAACTTTCCTCAGTATTTATTTAATAAGGTAAGAAAGAGAAAATGAGTATAAGAGAAAAAGAAAAATTAGTTCAAAACTCTCTGGATCAAGACTGAAACAGAAATTCAGTGTCATTATTTCAATACAGGGAACCTATCATCCACAAATGTGTGTTATTTTTCTTCTATAGCATTCCTTCACCTTTTCACACCTTTCAACAGACAAGGCTAAAGTTTTTAAAAATGCATTGTTCTTTCAGAAAAATGACCCTATTCTCTACCAATACCAGTCAAAAGGCTGATGCTCTTGCTCACATTAAATAAAACACCATATTAAAAAAAAAAAATCAGACAAATTTCAAATGGCATAATCCCAATGTGACTGACATACAAGATTTATACACTTCAGACAACAGAAAATAAAGATGTTGGAATGGCGATCATTTACAAATGCCATAGCTGATCCTCCCTCCTGGGCTCCAGAATTTGTGGTCAGAAAGGAGCAGAAGAAACCAGCTTAAGAAGCTTATTTTGCCTTAGAGTTTTTTGGAGGGTTATAAGTTACAGTCTCTGAATGCTTTTTCTTAAGAGAACTAAACACGAATTGCAACTGTTTCATACTTCAAATGAACCTGCTTTATCTACAGTGAATAAAGGAGAGTTGAAAAACCTATTATCAGGGACCATTACAAAATTGGAGCTTGAATCAAATAGAGATCATGTGGTTTCAAGATATGTAAAGATATGTAAAAATATATGTAAAAGGTTGATATCTTAACTTCCACATTTGCCTATATTATTACAAATGTTCTCATTGGGATATGGATTTGCTGTCTGTTGTTGACAGCACAGTACTCCCTAATACTGTCTATATAATTCTGAGATGAGGAACATTTCTTATACTGTGCCACTCTTGTGCTTTACGAAGCCTACGTCACTTGGCCTGCACTTGATTTGAGTCCCCCTTTACTCCCAGCTTTGTAATTCTTTGTTGGGCCATTTACTTGGCAGAAATCCAGCAATTTTGCTCGGCACACTTACTCTTCCATAGTTAAAAACATAAATAACCAGGAGTACGTGTGGACATGCAGTATTAATATTCTTGTTCTAGTTCACAGCAGCACAAACAAAAGTAATTCAAGAATAAAAGAAGTTAAAGCATTCATTAAACATGACCAATGTTGTTGTTGCACTCATCCAAAGTGATCTCAGGCCAGCTGAAACTATTTTCAAATTTAGCTTAGTGCTGTCTGGGGAAAAGAAATTAGCATTAAAAATACATATGCAGAGATGTTTACTTTGAGTAAAGTAAATTGTGATTTTGTTTCAAAAATGTGTTTAAAACTTAGCTTTTTAGTGATTTCAAAAACAAACCCCCAAGGATAAAAGAAAAGAACCTTAGTATTTAACCTTATTTTAGCCTGATGGTAGAAGGTAGACAAAGCTCCATTTGCATTCTTACTTAAATTAGTCAGCATTTTAAACAACTGATTTCTACATTGACTCAATTAGAGTCAATGTGCAAATCTTAAAGATGCTTTTTATTTCAGACCAAACTTAACAATTTCTGACTATATCAGATATGATACCAGCTGTTGAAATGTCCAAAATGCTACAGCAGGAGTTCTGCAAGGCAGAACTATCTTGTCAGTGCTGACATGAATAGTAATTATATTTTACAGAAATAAATACCTGACATCTCTATGTTGTGGCTAATAAAAATATGTGGGCCACAAGAATGACAGTAAATACTTTTTCTTCACTCATACTAGAGAAATTTCAAGGGGGTTTTCAACCGCAGCTAGGTGTTGTGGGCAGGAGAAAAGTATATTTATATATTTATAAACTAAGCATGGCGAGCTAATTTTATTTCAATACTGGTCACTTTTTATATTGAATACTAATATTGCATTGCAGCATGTGGAATTGTTTTGATAGATGGTCTCTGTATGCAAATACTTACAGCCAGTCAGGGGGAAGGAACACAAGGGTGTGAGCATTAAGCTCAATACTTACATGAACATCCCCAGGCAAAAGACAGGAGCAGTCCAGAACCTCTGTCCTCATGGTCTTGGCCATTAGTCATGCTTTTTCTAGCACTGTTGTACTAGCATACCATTACCTAAATATCAGACCTCTGTTCTATTATCAGAACAAATCTGAATTTCACACGGCACCATGACTTCAGCAAGGCAGACAGGCAGAGAATTCCCTACCGAGAATAAGCTGGTGCTGACTGTACTCACCCAAGAAGGTAGAACAGAAATTTTATTTTCCCAAAGCACCAAGCCCTCCCTCCCATATTCTGAACACACCATCATGGCTCCTGGCTGTGCTTTGTGACTGTCACTGCTCTGTGATCAGCCAGCTCCTCCTGCAAAGCCCATTGATTCAGACCTCCCAGAGCAGGAGGCTGAATGTGTGCTGAGTTTCTTAATTTCAGGCAAATGCATACACAAAGAACATAACAAGCTGACACATAAATGTGTCAGAACTAGGATCTAAGCAACCAAATCTGTGTAAGCACTCAGGAGAAGGGGGAAAAAAAACCCAAACCAATTTTACAGAATTTAAGTCAACTTCCAGCATCTCCGTGACACCTCCAGACACCACCTTCATGAACGGAAACTGACTTGCTAATTTCAGGACAGAAAGTCTGAATTTCACATATGATACATAAGTATTTTATAGATTTGTAATAGGAATAAGACTGTTATGAATGAATAACAAATGAAAGCATGTATGTGAGAAAGCAGCAGCAGAACTAACAGGGTTAAAAGAATGGCTTTTCTGGTTAACAAAGAACAGTTCTTCAGGGAAACCACTCCCAAAACATCATTCCCAGATGCAAAATTGAGAAAAAGCTGTTTCTGTTGAGGCAAGTGCTCTCACAGGAGCACAGCACAGACACCCCCTCCACAGAAGACAGCAGTCTGACAACAGGAGGATGGCAGCACACTTGCAGTCTATCACACAAGCTCATTTTCCTGCTAGTGGAACATGGAGAGACATATGGCACACGCACCTTCCCAACAGAAAACAGGCAGGGGTAGCTGCTCATTGTTTAAGAGCTACAGAACCTGAAGTAAGCAAAAATCTGAATAAAGTAACCACCATAACAACTGCTGACTTATGAGGACAAAGCAGTGGACCAAAAACTGGTTTGTCACTGTCAGCAAAGGAAGCCCAAGAGATGCAGGGAGTGCCTCACACCCAGCACACCCTTGGCTTTGTGCTGAACACCACAATTCCAGGCCAGACCACTCAGATGTTTTGATGGAAAAGTTCATGAGAGTGAGTGAGAGAACGAGTGAAATCTATGGAGTATAACTGTGACCTGCTCAAATAATTTACTTAGACATTTTCTTACTTAAAAAACCACCAAACAAACCAACCAACAATGAAAAACCTGACAAAGCAAAATCCAAACAACCAACACCAAAACAACACTTTGCCTCTCTCAAAGGCTTGCACAGTTTTGTTTAGATACTGAACTCCTTGATCAGGTTTGACTAAAAGCTAGCAAAGCCTAGGGTAAGTCTACAACAGCAGAACTCCAGTGTCTTAAACAGAAGCCAAATGGTTCTTCTGAATTAGCATCTCTGTATTTCACTGAAATGAAACAGAAATCAAGAAAATTAAAACATGATAAACATCAATTACAGTAGAACTTTAGCATGCAAAAAATCCATGCTTCACTCCCCCCAAAAAATATTTTTGTGCTTTGTATTCATAGTTTTTCTCCAGGTCCTTTCTCAGTTTCTTTCTGAAATATATATTGCTTGTTTGTTTATAAATAAGTAGATTTCTAAAAGCATTATAAAACTTCTAAAACTGCATTTCATACAGAAATCTGCTATTTATTCATTCATTTGTGTCATGCTCCAAGTACCCCAGATGAAAAACTGGCAGGCTAGAACTTATAATTCCCAAGATCACTAGAACATGACTCCTTTCACTTTTGACACATTCAATGTTCTAATGATTGCAAAGGGCTGCTAAAATACAATTCTAGGACTGGACAAAGCTAGTAGAGGACATTAAACAAATAGATATTTTGATAAAAATAAATTTCCTTTACGGAAAAGCTAAATCAGTGAAGGATTTGATAGGAAAGTGAGATAAATTAACCGGAATCATTAATAAAAGCTTTGAAGGCCAAGCCACATCACTTTATTTAGAAAACCTAAACCATGAAACTGACAGCACAAATTAAGATGCTTGCAGAGAGCTCTTTTTCCACAAGCAGAACATTTACAGAACACAGTAGCAGTTCAGGCCAGAGCTGTAAATACCACCAATGAATTCAAGAGTCAGCAGTTATTTTCATAGTGCTAGGAGTGGAGAAGAATTAAAGACAGCCTGGCTGGTTGGGTCACTGTGGTTGACATAAATCTCGAGTACCACACGCTCCTGGAGCCGAGTGCTTAATCTCAACTCAGCCAGCCCCTGCCTGATTGTGGTCAATGAAGCTTCTGAGTTGTCAAGGTGCAATATTTCAGGGGTTTGCTTATAAGACCTGTTTCTTTTCCTCATCTGTATCGATTGCTCCTCCCTCCATTATATTTTCAATAGATGTGTTTTAAATATTAAACTAAAGTTGATTCAAATACATAAAACTTTTAGTAGGCAGCTTTAAAAAGAATAAACTATTTTTAATAAAATCCAACGTGCACCCATGTCCTATTTATTGCTCCAGATGATGGAAAAGACTTTAAATGTGGGAATCCAACTGATTCTTGTCAGCATGGTGCAATACTGCACAAAAACATAGGAATCAGGAGCCATCATTTCTGATCTTCCTGAGCCTCCAAAAATGCCCAGTCGGTTCACTGTTGTATTCAGCAGTGACTTGCATTCATCTGTACCTAAAAGACTATTATAAAGCAGAGATCGAAGATACACAGCTACTTTGATGAGTGAAGGACTGACAGGGGCCATTCACAGACCACAGAACTACTCATAGCAGCTGTGAGAATGGATTTTTTTCCATACTCGCACTCCTAATTTTTCCCTACACTTTCCTGGAGTTGTACTTTTTTTCAGATAATACTCAGAGAATCAAGAAAACTTATATTAAAAAACATACCCCAACATTGTCACTTGCCTGTAAACATGTTTATGAATTAAAAAAATACACTATAAATTACCATGTAATAACTCAAAGTACAGAATGTTCTTTAGCAAAGTAGCATTTCAAAGTATGTTATCATTCTATGCATATAAATGGCAGAAGAGGCATAATGTCAAGACATGACCTTTTCAAAAGAGAAAGATAGATGCATAGAGAAATATATCCTCCCCACTTCCACATTTACTTCATATAGCCTCTCCAGATGAAGTACAGACCTTCCAACTCCAAAATACACAGAATTTAGTGTCTCTCTCCTCACTAAAAACTATGGCTCTTTCCTTTAAATTCTGTGCCAGTGACTCCTTTCTCAAAATTATATCTGTGTTCATGAGAACAAAATCCCGACCTTCAGTAACTAAGTCAGCTCTTGACAAATACCTTCACAAAGGCATCTCCATTGCAATGTTAGCAAAACTTAACATTTTAACTGTTCTGTTTTTTTCTTGAACATTGAAATGGCTCCTTACATATTAACACATCAGCTTCTCTGCTAGTCTTGGCAACATGAGATTTATTAATCTGCTATCCTTCAATACTGCTCCCCTGAGTGACTCAGGAGAGGACTCAGAACCCACAGATGTCTAGGAAAATGTTTGCCAGATATTTCCCAGGACTCAGCTTGCAGCAGATACTAAATACTGCCATTAAGTATCACATCTTTCTGGAGAACATATATTTTTCATATCCAAAATAAATATCTGAGAGCAGAACGATCACAGAAAAAGCAAGAAGCCAGATCAGCAAGCCAAAGATTGTGCGGAGAAGAGAAGCAAGATTAAAAATTAATGTGAAACAAAAAGAAGTAGTATACCCAACAAGGCACTACAAATGCAGAAATTGTGATTCTTTTTAGGCAGATGGAGGATGTCAGAATTAGAACAGCTGTAGAGAGCTGACAGTATCAAATTTGCATTAGAATTCAAGCATGAGTTTTCTTAAGATGTACAGACAGAGAGAAGGCAGACAGTAACCATAAAAATAAAAAGGGACCAAAATAAAAAAAAACCTACCAAACAACCCCCCGGTTCTAAAACAACAAGCTAATTAAAAGAAAGAAGTCTGAGAAAGTTATAAAATTACAGCAAATAATGTTTATCCTATTTGAAAATATGCATTTTCTCTGAACTTTCCTCAGGTGAGGTAGTTGCATAGAACCTATACCATTAATGAAGAGCCAAAAAGAATGGAGAAATTTTTTATCATTTTGAGGTATTTTACTCTATATTTTTCAGTTATTTCAACATTTTTACATTCTTAGTTAGAAATAGAGCTTCTTAAAATGTCCTGTTCATGTCAGAACTTTCCAGTGCTTAGGAAAACTCCTTTTCTGTTCATTTAGGCACTTCATTCTGCTTTCCAAAAGCAGTTTCTTCCATCAAACAAAAATCCGCTAATTTGCATAAAGAGCCACTCTGGAGGGATGCAGAATAGATTGTTTCAATGCATACTTACAGAGTATAGCTAAATACAGCAGTGACATGCCAGTTAAAGTAATTTGGAAAAACAAAGCCAAGATGTGAACATTTGCTGGCAGAGCAGTCACTGTTCCTGGTATAGTTCCAAATAATAAGTTTAGTCCCAGCCAGAACACTCATGATACAAGTTGTCCTCCATGCGCCCTCTCCTTTCAGCACTTCACTGGGTCAGGATGTAACTTCCCACAGAGCCAAATAATACAAAAAATGTACATAGTAGTTAACTTTTAAAACAGACAATAGGCCCTTAGCTTTCCAAAATAAAGAGATAACCGTAACTCAGGACTTCTTTTAGGTTTGAATTATTTCATAAATCTGCCACACATATTTCAATAAATGCTGAAATTCTGGTATCACCTATAACCGCACCAGCAGTCACGAACAACACATGCCATACTCACCACCGAACCTATACAAACCTAAAATCTGGCAAAGATTTAACCTTTTCTTAGTTGGGTGACTTAGTTATCTAGTTACATTTTTAAACCATGTTAATATTTTTGTCAGATTTGTCCAGTATTCACTTGATGACACTCACTGTTTAAAAAACATTGAAGATGCCGTGAAAGAGCTGTTTTAAGGCAGCTTTAGAAGGTCTCAAACCCTTAGAGCATCACAGATTATTTACAGCAAACTAGAGTGAGGAACAGAGATGTATTGAAACACTAGAGTAATCTAATTAAATTTGGCTGACTTTTTTTTCAGCGGGGATTTTGTTTTCTCCTGACTTTTTTCCTTCTTTTTGTCATTCCTTAAACCATATTTTATTCAATTTTAATAAAGATGTTAAAATGAAGACAATTTGGACATCCCAAACCATCACCACAAAATATATTGTTCTGCCTCTAGCAAAAGGATGTGTCCTCCAAACATTCTCCCTACTCACAGAAGAGCCCTCCTCTTCCTTGCTCAAAGTTACATCTCAGAGGTTTTCAGAGAAATAATATTTACAACAAAATCAAATTCTGTATTTGAAAATGCACATGCAGCTTTATGAGACTTGGGACAGGCCTGAAAGTTCTAATTTTTTATCTTTATCTTAATCCTCACAATAATACATATGTTGATCTTCTGCACCCTTGTCCATGAGAGTGGAAAACAGAGAACTTTAGATAAATCTCTAAGGCATAAGGGGGTTTGTAAGTTTAAATTTCTGTGTTAAGCATTATGCAAAGCTTTAGTGGAACACTTGTTTTTTTACACTAGGTCCAGTTCTCTGCATGCAGAAATAAAATACTTAATCTCCAGAACATTT
The DNA here is from genome assembly GCA_008694505.1 of Cyanoderma ruficeps. Classification (NCBI taxonomy): domain Eukaryota; kingdom Metazoa; phylum Chordata; class Aves; order Passeriformes; family Timaliidae; genus Cyanoderma; species Cyanoderma ruficeps. The sequence continues at coordinate 1,669,850 of VZDJ01007749.1, read as the reverse complement.
ATTTTGCCACCATCATTACCTTCTGGCATTACCAGAAGGTCAAAGTCAGAGTGAGGTTCTGTAAAAAGTAAGATAATCTTTGCCCTGAGGAGTTTTTGATTAGTCTAATATGCCTTTACTCGGCCAGGGAAGTGACTCTGGCAGTGGTGCACGAACTATTACCTGTAGAATTGGCACCATTCTGGACATATTTCCCACCTCAGACAAGGACTTACTGCAAGTTCTGCTGTTCGGCCAACATCACAGCAATGCTTTGTATCATGAGGCCTTCTTTCATGGCTGGATAAACAAAGCCAAACACCTCAATCTTCCATTTTATTTGGCTTTCAGAAATTGTCAGCACGAATCACAGGAAAACTCCCTGAGAACCAATGCTGACTGCCTCAGAGAAACAGCTATTGCTTTTTTAAATATGTTTCTGCATAACTTTCCTTAGAGTAGCTAACGCAAGGAAGTAAATGTTTAAATTGCATCTATTTGGGCTTCATTAAAACAGCATTTACCAGTTTGTTTGCAACACTGTATGGTATAAGTATGCTCTTGACTATGTCAATGAAAGCCATCAGAGACAATCTTTAAAAATGCTACATTCCTCATCCTAGGAAATGGATAATTCCAGTCCTAAAATATCTTGGAAAACTGTTTTTCAGCAAGTCTGGTTTATTAAAAGGAACACCAGATCTAAAGAAGAAAACCCCAGATCTAAAAAGAAAACCCCAAACAAATTAATAACCCCCACAAAACATATCCAGGACAGCAAAGATGATCTTGTTTCAGAGAAAATGTTAGCAGAAAATTGTCCTTTTGTCATACATATTGAAAAGCCTCCAGAAGACACTCATGCTATAGAACAACATAGTGTTCTCATTTATAGAGGTAATCAAAGCAACATACATCTTAATCATTCACAAATTATACAGGTGGTGACAGATCAAAGTCAACTAGGCAAAATGTTTGGGGAATGAAAAAAAAATTTTGCATATGGAAGTGACAACAATATTAGACAATGCAGGATTAAAGAAAATTCTTTGCAATACTGGTTGAGAACTACTGTTATTTTTAAGATGTTTAAATAAATTAGCAATATTTTATTTAAAAGTGTACTGACCACCACACAAAGAAGAATGTCACATACTAGCTACAGATAATGAGAAAGAGGATTGAACTCAAAATACAGAATTCAGATTCTCAAATATTTTCTGGTGGTATTACTGCCAGAGAAAATGATGGCAGTATGATTTTCCTGGGGAGGTTATTCAGTTTCCCAGACCAAAGTCTTCAAAAAGAAATAATCCATCCATCTGGCTCGTTCCATCCACCAGGGCAAATCTTACATCTTCAAACTTACCTACAAAAATACATCTCCTACAATCCCATTGCAGCCTCCCAAAATTTAATTCTTAGACTTCTATGTGCTCCAACTGGCTCCTCAACTGCCTGCTACTTATTGTATCTCTCTCCTCTTTACTGCAAATCTGTTAGTGCTGAATCCCACATTCCCTACTTCAGTCCTACCCCAATGCTCTGAACTTAAAGTGAATTTACAGATACTCCACAAGACAAAGAGAAAAAGGAACAGGATAACCTTTGGCAGCTCTCAAAATGGTGGCAACACCACTGCTGTCACCATTGTCTTTGTAGTGGTACAGCTACAGCTTTGTTTCAGGCGGCACAGCTTAGAAGATTTGGTTTATAACAAAAACTTGTGGTGGTTTTCATAGAACAGCACTTTGGTATGTCCTTGGACTTGGAAGCACTGAGCCCACTGAATTGACAAAAAGACACAGTGAAATCAATGCAACTGAGCACTGGTTTACTGTGCACACAGCTGACCAAGCCACCTCACAGCACACGTCAAGTACTCCAGGACCAGTCTGTATAATATATACACAGTCCATCCTCAGATGTGTGCAGAAGTTCTTCAAATGCTCTCCAGATATATCTTCTGCATGGAAAAAATATTTGGAGTCAAATGTGGACATATGGGAGATAAAGACTAACACAAGTCTGCGTGAGACTATCAGTTCTGGGTCCTGCACAACAGAAAATTTATGTCTGTGAACTTTAGAAGTAATGCTAAATATGTGCAGGTTTGTAGGACTGGAGATTATTTAGCTTAATTTAGCACTGAGCAGGGAAACAGTTTTTACATTGATTCTAGATGAACATTATATTCTGAGCAATAATAAGGCAAGCAGAAGGCCAAAACTAACACTAAATGGATTCAGTTTGGGGACATTCTCTTAGTGCAAGTCTTGTTCCTGGACAGCCATTTCCTTTCACATTATTTATGACTATTGATATTAGTCAACACCTTTCAAAGTATTAATAAAATAAATTCAGATCAGTTTTTCAGCATCACATTAATTCAGGACAACATGATTCCTTGGACATTTTTTTCTGTACTTGCAATGAAATAATATATAAAATACATATTATAGTTATTATAGTAACATTCATTTGATGCTATTTGAATGCAGGGGAAAAAAGGTCAGGGCTTCTCACTTTAAAGTACCTGAAGGAACATTTGAGTTGTGCCAAGAACCAACAGAATTTTAAAAGTATAACGAACAATTTGAATGACATATTGGGATTTGAATGTTCAATATACCTTATTCTTAGAGGTAGTTAAAAATAAAATTTGTTTAAAACAGAAGAAAAGCAGCATATCTAAAAACACACACAGCCTAAAAGAATTCCCTAGAAGGAGAAATCTAAGAGATGTTTTCTGAAAGCAGGCCTGGAGAATGAGTAAATTAAGATTAAAATCTAAGAGAAGGTATGGCTAGGACAAGAAGAGTTTTGGGGCAAAGGAGGAGAAATGATTTTGTTTTATCTCGTTTCTACAGGGGAAAATCCAACAAATTTATGCCAGGTTATTTTGAATTTGTTATTTTTGGTGAAGTTTCTGTTGATGTTTTATTTTGCTTTCTCAATTGTCTCTCATTCCTGAGCAACGGTATACAAGAGATACTACTAAAAACTCTTCTTTGAAATTGTACTTTGTAATCCTGTACACCTCCTTCCTCTTCAGCACAAGTAATTTCAACTCACAGAAAATAGTAAAGCAAAGTCAAGAAGTCGAGAAAAACAAATCCACAAGTTTTTCTAAGGATAAAATCAAAACTTTTACAACAGAAGGATGATTGTGAAAGTGACAGTTTCTGAACCATCTCAGCTATCAGACAAATATATTCTACACCTGCTTTTTTGACTAAGCCCCTCCCTAGGAAACGAAGTGTAATGCAAGCATAGTAGTCTCCTATATTTACATATTTGTGGGGTTTAGGTAAACACAGTGCTAATATTAAGGCTCCTAAAACTTTAATTATAATTCTTTGCGCATGTTATAAACCTTGAAAGCAAACCCTAATCAGTGGAGTTGAATACTTTTTGAGAGTTGGCTCAGGAAAGATGAACCCTACACTAAACAGGATAATGAAAACCGGACTTTTTGGTGACAGCTGACATAAAGCAGTTAGGAAATGTTTGACAATTACAGTTGTTCCATGATTTAGAGGAATCATTTTAACAGCAATCTAAACATGGGATCCAAAAGGCACATCTTCCCATCTGCATGATGGATTAATCTGTCTGACCTACCTAAGAATCCCAGAAGCAGCCTGTAATAACCACACTACTGCACCTGAACACGAGGGCACCACACGCTTCAAAGTCTGATGTGAGGTAGCTAATCAGAACTGAATATAGAAAAGTAGCACAGTGTCCTTTATAGCCCCTCATCATTACAAGATGTTAGTGAAGGACTTTTCTGTAACCATAACACACCACGACTGTCAAAATATTATAGCTGAGTCAACAGTTCATTCATGGACTCCTGTATTCGCAGCAGGCAGATTTTTTTTCAAAAAGCACTTTCATGTAATGAAAAATGAAAATTCATGTCAACCAAGATGACTAACATGTTTTTTCTGTATTTGCTATTGGTTTGGAAGGAGTCAGGAGCAGTTTTCAGTTCTATGTGTATACGAACTTCAATGTATTTACACTAACAACAATATGAGAGCCATATTTAAGGCATTGTTTTTATGTTTCTTTTAGCTAAATTTGAAAAGTAAAGAGCATATCCACCCTTACAAGTATCAGAACAATTTTGATCAGTTACAAAAAGCAGCTAGTCCTGGATGTTTTATACCAAAATTAACTGTAATAACGTTAATTACACGTGCAAACATCATTGAACACTGGATCAATGTTTTACTTTATCAAATCTTTCATCTTCATTATTGGATAAATATGTGAAATACATTAAATGTATCACGAGTGTACTGGACATCACCACAGACCTCCAGCTATGGGATGAAAAGGAAACCATAGGTGTCACGTATAACCACTGAGAAAACTTATCTCAGCCATATTTCCCTAACCACAAAACTTGAGTCAACAGCTTCAAACTGACTGTGAAGTGTGGTTCTTGTGAATACAAAACAGATAATTTAGAAGACACTTCTATTCTTTAGCCATTTTTATTATAAACCACTTACTCGTAAAATGTATAAAGGTAGGAATTTTCAGTTCAAATCTCCAATGTTGAAATTTCAACTGGGAATCCAAGGATTTTTTAATATATTTGAGATCACAAGCACCCTATACATCTTGTACCAGTTTGAAGGTTAGATTTTGATTCCAAAGGTGCTGTGTGGAATATTTTCTCAGTAAGTTGTGTAATATTATTTATAGCCATGTTCCAAGACAGCATGATAAACCTGCTCTGTTAAAGAGAGTGGGTCACCTTGACCTGATTCATCTCCTATTTCATTATAATGCTAAGTAAAATAGAGCACTTACACCTCCTCTCAAGATGAGTGAAGCTATTTACCAAATTGCCTATATAAATCTGTTATTGCATTGTCTCAGAATGCCTAAGGAACTAAGAAGTCCTGAAACAGCGAGTAAAAGATTGCTTTAAAGTTTGAATGCTGTTTTCTCGTGTTTGAGCATACTCTACAGACTAAAATTCTGATCTTCCTTTCTTCTTTACAGAATAGATCAATTGAAAATGAATAAACAACAGGTTCATGCCATGCCTAGAAGCTAAAGAAACTCAAGAGTTCTGCACCAAGCAAATGAAGCAAGTTCCAAAATCAAAATACTCTCACACCAAATTCCTCTCCCTCTTTAAATTAAACTTTAGTTACCTGCATTGATCCCAACTGTGGCAGGGAGATCTGACACAAATCCGTGAATACAGAATTTCCAGGCTATTTAGCACTTTGAGTAATAAAATTATCTTACAATCAAATTTTTATAAAATCTTCTACATAAACTATATCAAGTAATTTGTGGTACAGGCAGGGATTATAAGGAAGCAGCAAGGGTACATGCTCTGCCTGTCCTATTCACAGCAGAGGAAAGCTTTGCTTCCTCTTCAAAGCTTGGCTACACAGCACTGCTCAGCTGCCACTTCTCTTTTGTGGCTCAGGGAAGACTTCCCTTCCATTGGAATTCCCTTTTACTTATCACAATTTACCCATTAGCTTAGCTAAATTAAAAACTGCTACCAACCTTGTGATATGGGGCTTTTTGTGTCTTCAGTTAAGAACTGAAATGCTCAGGAAACATAAATGGAGAACCCATAACTACTATTACCCTCCTTTCCAACAACAATGAATGACAGAAAGCTGTCAGCTGAGACACTAATTTTTTTCCATCTTGTTTGCTATTAAAAGGAGCCATTACAATTCAGCAAAGAACT
>VZDJ01007749.1:1559134-1659134 GCA_008694505.1 Cyanoderma ruficeps | reverse complement strand
TTGTAATAAGAACATTAGAAATTATTAGCCTGTGTTTACTTGAAGTGTGTTCGCTCAGATTTTATGCAGGATTCTTGGTGGGTTTTTGTTTTGGTTTTTTGTTATTTTTTTGTGGGGGGTGGTGTTTGCTTGTTGGTTGGGGTTTTTTTGGGGTTTTTTTGTTGTCTGTTTTGTTTTGGTGGGGTTTTTTGTTTTGTTTTTGTGGCAGCAGCCAAATCATTCTAGACTACCATGTAAAAAAACCCCAAAATGACTGTTTATTAACTATGCTTTCTTTACAGCTCAAAGCAAGATTCAGCTGTATAGCAACTGATAGGAACACATGCTGGACCCTGACATGTTTCAGGGGAGGAGGAACACCTTGGCTCATGGTGCATAAAGGATTCACAAACAATGCATTTTCTGAGATTTCAATACACTGAAAGCAGGAGCCTGCATCTCATCTAATGAATATTTAATAAAAGCATAAAACGCTCAACAGCAAATATATTTGCTATGGGCGCTTGCTGCACGGGAATATTAAAGCAGCATGAACACCTGCAATGGAGAAGCAATAAAACAGATGCAGCAACTGGTATTTGTAGTTTTGTCCCAGGTATTTAATGACTATACCACAAAAAAACTGAAGGACATAAATGAATCAACATGCAAAATATTTATGTACACACATTATGCACTGTAAACTGCTTCTGTAAAACCAGATCATTCATACAGACCTGAAAACGTATGGAATTTAAATACATGCCAGGCCCTTTAAAAAAAAAATATTCCTAAACACAGACCTGAAGAAGCAAGCAGTCCATGCAAGAAAAAATTGAGTAATTCTTCAAGCAATACCCCTGAAGAATTCACTGTTAATTTTTGAATCCTCTCTTACTCCCTTTAGCTTCAATAATGCAGTCCATGGTATTCAATATCACCAAATTAAAATCTTTGAACAAATTCTTATATTTGCATCAAATTAGCATTCACTTGTTTAAAAAATGAATTTCACTTGAAAACAAAAAAACCTAAAGCTGAGCGCAGCATTTTACTTCAGAGGAAACATTTCAGTGAAAAAACCTGAACACTGTGGATAAACACACTAACTGCATGCCTTTCATACCAAACTATCTTTTCTGCTCACCTGACAAACCAAAAAATACCTATTCTTTGCTATTTTTACACTCTCCGTGCCATGAATTCAAACATCATATTATATGACAAAATTCTAGTTTGGTCAAACTACAAATATTGCATAAAATATTTGAAGCAGGGGAGGGGATACCAATAAAATACCTCCACATTTCTCCAGTCTTCAGAGTGATTCATTCCTCACAAAAAATTAAACTTCCCTCTTATGATCATGTGGATGAAACCTCAGGCATATCTGCCCTCAATCTAACTTTGATATTTGGGAAACGATTGGGCACTGCAACTCCAAATCTGTCTTGCCATGCTCAGCTCTGAAATGGGAAGATAGGAGGTAAAACACCCACAGGGTTGCCACAGCATAGCAAAGATTCTGGATAACCAAGAGTTACCAGGTTACAAATCTTTCTTTGTGCTTTGTCAGTGAAAACCAGACTTTTTGTACACACAGAGCAGAAGGAACATAAGTAAAAAGGTTTCAGCATAGGACAGAAAAGCCAGTAAACAATATTTGTAATCAACCCTGTATCAAGCTTTCAATATCAAAAAGATGAGCTATTTTACTCTTGATAGGAATGCATGTATTTAGAATGGACATTGAAAAAAAATCTATAAAACATTCAAATGTTTTCTGTTAAAAAAAACACTCATAATCTGTTGCTACATTTGATACCATAATTTTTGTTGATCCTTTAAGCAAATTAAAACAGACTTCATTAATAACCAGTTGTGTATACTGCTGGTTGTTTGTTTATTTTTTTCAAATTATCACTTAATGACACTTAGAAAAACCATTAAAAATGCATGGCAGTCATTCTAGCCAGTATGAAGTGTTGCACTTCATTTAATGATTAAAATGAAATTACCTGCACAGAAAAGCACAAGATACTATGAACATCATAAAGGAGTATAACATGTTTTTATTCTGAATTTTAAGTACTGTAAATTGTTGTATATTATGGCAGTGAAAATCCAGAATTACAGGAGATGTGCAAATGTAGAATGGCACAGCCTGTTTGTGTCATATTAAAGTACTTGTTGCTGCAGAAAGGGTTCGTTTCTTTGCCACATGGAAGTCAAGAACAGTTTTAATGTTCTATTCTTTGGAAGTTCATTTAATCCTTAGTCTGATAAAATATATGAAAGCAATACTTCCATTTGCCTTAGCAGATTTTACAGGACTACATAACCACTATGCTAAGCTTTATAACACATCCACCCCTCTCACTGGCAGTATTCCATCACAAACTAGGTCTGGCTGTATCCATAATAACTTGATCAAGCCTGATTTAAATCACATACATAGGACTAGATGCTTTGATCTTACTAGGTAGTAACAATGATGGAACAATAGACAAGAGAAAGAAAATTGTAGCAAGAGTAAATCAAATTTCTTTATTGATAGCTGCGATGTTCCTTTACATAAGAAGAACCCAAAAGTTTATTAACTAAACCCCAACAACTCATGTGACAAACCCACCTAGTATTACACAGCAAAACCTGGTAGAGTGCTGTCAATTTATCTGTCTGCCAAAATAATTACTGTCAAAGAGAAAATAAGCTGACACCACTGATACTCTACTTCTAAGAGCCAAGTTACTTCTCTACAATCTTCAAAACATTAAATGTGTTCTGAATAAATAAATTATGCCAAACCAGAGTCTAGTATGTTCCCAGATGTACTGTTCAGGGCTCCATTTCACAACAATTTAAAATTCAAGCATTTATCCACTACACCATCAACTTATAAAGTCTTTCTGAGAAAGTAATGCAACTTAGGAAAACTACACTAAAACAGCATGTAGACAAAACCACTAACAAGAATGACTGATACAATAAAATCAGACAGCATGAACTGCTACTTCTGTGGCACACTTTGCAGTAATAGCACACTAATGGCTTGCCATTCCATACAAAGGAAATACTCTCCACATGATGTGTGCACTGTTGAACCTGAAATGGTCTCAGGATGCATCATGCACAAAGTTTCTCAGCACACTGCTCTTTCAGGAAGCCAGCCTTTACCCTTCCATGAATACGTCACTCACTGGATCTTAAGACGAAAGACTACAAAGATTATAAATTCTCAAAGGTTATACCGAATTTAACCATTTTTTGTTTCCCAATCACACAATAAAGGATGACCAGATTGCACCTAGAAATAAAACACAGGCACTCAAAAAGAAACCAAAATAATACTAGATTAAAAAAAAAAATTAAGCATGAAACCAACAAAAATGATGGAATTATGATAAAGTCAAAGAAATTCATTCTGACAGAATGAAAAGAGTATTTTATCAGTTAGGGTTAAGTTAGTTTTTTTTAATTTTAAGTACTGCTGTTGTTATATACTAGCAGTTTTCTGTTCCTATCTCTTGTGAATAACTTTTTTTAACAGAAAAATGCTTTCTTTCATTTCTCACAATCTTTCTTTTCCAGAAACTGTACTCCTTGCCCTTCAAACAAGTCTCCACAGAAGATTCCAAGGAAGAAATTTCGAGAAAAAATCAGATTCATGATTTCAAATCCACAGCTGGGAAATATCTACCTGTTGATTTCCTTTTCTTTAATGCTCCCTTCCCTCTCCAGTAAGTACAAATTTCTGTGTCCCTTCCCTTTGTGGGGGAATAATTGGGCGAACCAATCCAAGTCTTTCTCTGGCAGAAAATATTCCACTCAAAACCACGACAAAGTAAAACTTTGGTTAGTTGTTATAACCAAGCGCTTTGGAATGCCATAATCACTGTTCCTGGAATGTACTATCAGAACATGGTTTATCTCAAGAAATATGATGCAGCTGTGATCCTGAGCACCAAAGTCTGCACTACTGGCATCCAACATAAAAGTAAAACTAGTATCCATTTCAGTAAAATGAGGTGTAAAGAAAAATTCTACCTGCTGAGAAAAAAATAACAGCATAACTGATATAAAGTCACATATAGTATCATGATGCAAAGAAACTTGGGAAAGTTTTCCAGCTCCTGTTTTGTTTCACACACAATCCTTAAATCAGTAGCCAATCACAAGTATGAACCTCTGAAGTATGAGCCTCTGATCCCTTCCCACCATTGCGGATTAGAATACAATTACAATAGTTGCTACTCATGATAAATGACTTGCAGGGAACACTAGATAAGTGATAAATTACTCCATTTTTCTAAACAGACATTTAAATTCATAACTAAAATGACTACACCATGCAATTTCCTCACTAATTTTCATGTCCTTTTATTTAATCACACAGAGTATGCACTTCAAAAGCCGATTTGCAATTGGAGAGGGAGAGAAAAGCAAGCAGGAGTTTTCAGGAATGGTGCCATCTTAGTGTACATTAAATACTAAATAGCTCGAAGGTGAAAATAAGAGAACTTTTTTTCTAATTAGCAGTTGCAACATTAATAAGTAGATTACAATATCCTACATTTTATATCATAGTGATAATGCCTCAAAATATTACTCAAAACTCCAAAGTTTAAAATAATGATTTTTAAAGATATTCTTGTTAAATTAAGAACAAACTGCAAAATGTCAAATACTCTCACATCACTTTTACATTCACAGGAGAAACTACTTTTACTCAACCTTACTGTTGCCTTAAAACTAGTTTATGAACCTTGGTAAGATGTTGGGAAACCAGAGTAGAATTATACCAACAAATAAATATAGGCTTCAGTTTCTGCACCAAGCTAAAAACTGTGCTGGACAGCCTTGCAAAGGCCTTTTCCAGACCTCAAGGCTCCCACTGACTTTACAGCTAAACTGCAAAATGCAGTTTTCTAGCTTTCAAAGGATCAGAATCACAGACTTCCAGCATCAGACTGCTTACAGAACTTGTAGAAAAACTGATGTTACAATAGAGAAAAATAGCATTTTTAATTTTACTCCCCATTAGTAAACCTGAGCAAATGAAAGGTTTAGAGTTAATTTGCTTTGAGTGATGAAACAGGTAAGGTAAATTCTTCCTTTACATCCTGGACTGGCTCTCTTCTGCTTGTATCTTACAGAGGAGAGCTGCACAAAAGCAAATGCAGTTATTCTTGCAAAAACTGAAAGCAGTGTCTGTCCTAGATAAAAGTCCATTTTCTGTGCTGCTTCTTGGATGAAGCAATAGCACCTTACCCCTTGCTGAGTGTTTTCCAAATGAGTTGCATTCGTTTTTCATTGTCCTAAGTAAAAATATGGAATAGGAGAAGAAAGAAAACTGTTTTTACTTCATTGGTGTTATACTTAAACACACATTTCAAATGAAAGAACAAGGAATAAAATAATCCCAAACTAACATATTTTGCGTGTAGAAAGAGTTAATGAGTTAAATGATCTGATAAGGAACAGTCTCAAAGCTAATAAGAAACTTCTGAGACATCAGCTGAATACCTCTCTTATGGCAACACACAGCACTAGAGGATTAGTGCAGCATGTCCTGGGGTTTAGATGCAATAAAAAACAACAAGCAATTTTCTAGTCCTAATTAACTCCTGTTAAAAGACGCCCTTTGCAGCAATAAGCTTTCCAGAGATGCAGAGGGAATGCTACTGCAATGGTATTATGTACATGATGAGCCACTGCTATAAAACCAGTTTTGCAGTTGTCTCAGAGAGGTACTACAGGAATATGTGGCATTTGACTCAGTAAAAAGAGATACAGCATGGTTTTAAAAAAGGTAAAACAAAACACCTTCCAGAGGGGATTGACAAAACTGTCACTTTTTTTTTTCTGCCTCTGTCTAAGATTGTACCATTGAAGGAATGTCTGCATAAAAACATTTGAGAAAAGTCAGTTGGATCTCTGTGTTAGTCTACAAAACATGTTTGGAAGAGGCTGTCTATAACTCTTGGTCTTCCTATAAACATGCAAAATGTAATATGAAAACAGTTGGTTTATTACATCTTCGAGCCTGGGAGGATACTCTCATTTAAGAAAGATTTTTCACATACAAAACAAAACAAAAAAGTCTTTCGGAGCTACTGAGCATACGAGGAAGACATTCTTTTAAAAGGATCCTACAGAAACAAAGGGGATCTGAGAAGCTGAAGTCTCAGCTGAAGAAATCTACTGTTCAAAATAATGAGCAGAGGTGTGCTAATGGCCTGTTGCGATACTAGAAATATTTAACCTAAACAAGCCATGCCTAAGATCTCTTTGCAACCCTGCCTCTTCAAATGAAGTGAAAGGAATCAATATGTCAGCTACAAAGAGTATAAGAACTCTTTTTGAAATGATTAATTCTGGATACAGAAGAAGCTCAAAACTTCTCAAAGACAGGCAGACCATTAGTCAAAAATACTATCTGAGTTTCATTATCTCGATTCATTGCCACGTGGAAAAAATCAGCTAAAACAGTATTTTTAACAAAAGGCTGCATATAAGTAGTAGTATCAGGACAAACGTGTCCTCTTGGGAAGCATTTGATATTTCTTTTGGTACCCTGGAATTACTTTCAGCCACCATCAGTGCCTGGGTCTGGTGTTCAAATGAGCTACAGGATCAGAAACGTTATCATTAAAAACTCAAGTAAGAATTACAAGAAATGCAATATTTTTTTTGGAAACAGTTTTTTCTTCCAAAGAATAACAAAGGTAGAAGAAATTTCATCTAGAGCAAAAGAATAGAGCCAATTTAAATTGAATAATTGCTATTGAACTCTAATATCTGATAAACATTAAAAATTCAGATAATCTTCCTTCAAATGTTAAATTGATTAATGATCACTACAATGACTAATGAAATTTTACCTTTATGAATGTAACTGATAGACAAAGCACTAAGGACAACAGAAACTTTTAATTGATGAGTACAGCACAGATCTTTAGTGGATTGGGTTAGGAACAGACAACATTCTGCTCTGGAAAGAAAAATCAACTACGTGTCTACAGTCAAATAAATAAATGTGTATTTTAAAAAGGAGGCAAATTGAAAAAATATTAATAACTATTTGTATAACAGGGATTCTGGTCAAGGTCAGAGCAATAAAAGCAGCTGACCTGTCTGTATTTTACAGACAAAAGCACCCACAGGTATTTACACAGAACTGCAACCACCTGCATACATATGGGGAGAAACATTCAAGGGCAAATCCAGAATCAGGAAACGACTATTTAAAAATTCAGATGAAACACTCAAAAGGACTTTCCAACACAAAAAAAACCTTGATGGTTATGATAGTGCTGCTACCATCTCCGGAGGCTGTGACATATCTTCCTAGAAATGTTTCAACCTATTACTTTCAGGGTTTTTTTCTGTTATTTCTGTGCTGCCCTCCACTCTCTTCTTCCCTGTATCTTAGTTTTTCTCCTTCAGAGACCTTTTTTATTGCACTGTAGTTCCTGCTGGGAGGCAAAGGTTGGCTAAGCCGTATGCTGGTCAGCGTTCTCACTAATCAGCAGTCACTGGAAATCCCCAGTCACATCTGAAGACCAGAATGAGCCCTAATAATAATAATAATAATAAACCACATCACACCTCTAGTTGTATTTTGTGTGCAGCAGTCAGATAAAAGAATATATAAAAGTAGAGTTTCAAGGCTAGGGGAAAAGGCAAACTGAATTCAAACTAATTTAACACATTTTGTTCTGGAAAAGACAATAAAGTTTCAGGAAATCTACAGAAGTGTGACAGATGTTTACACCAATGTATTGTAGCTATTTTTTGCTTTTCTGGCACGATTATTTGTTCTTAAATTAACACTTGCTTTCCAAGACAATAAAGAAAATTGCAAAACTAACTTTTTTTTTTTTAAATGGTTTGACAGGATATAACTGTTTTTCATACTCCTCCTTCCTACCCCCAATCACCATTTAGGTCACAGTATTTCAGAACACAGGAGATATGGAGGAAAGAACACTGTCCACATAAGCAAGAGCTTATTACTGAATATAACACCAGGGTTTTGTGTAAATAACAACCAGAGATATTCAGATGATAATTTCACATGTGGCAGTCTCAAAATCTGATTTATCTGACTGCAAATAAAATACATACTTTTTTTTGCTAATAATCACAGATAGCTATCGATGCAATTTGCATCAAGTTTTAAAGGACTAGCAGCAGCTACATAACAAAGAGTTTTAAGAAAAATTGTTGCTGAATTAAGTCATTGCCACTACAAAGCCACTTCATGAAACAAGCCTACTTATGGATATTCCAACTCTGTGGCATGGAAAAACTTCTTAAACACATAGCAAGACATCAAAGAAATATTAAAGCTCTGAAATCCATTCCCCCACACCTTTTTCCATGATTCTCTAATGCTTACCCCCATAAAGGAGGATACAATTAAAAGAAATTTGTTGGATATCTTAATGTGTTTCAAGTAACAACTGTTAGTTTATAAACAAGATAATTCTTGCTATCCCTTCACAGAATCACAGAACAGGTCAAGCTGGAAGGGACCACAGTGGGACACTTGGTCTGGTCTCCCTGCACAAGCAGGGTCATCCCAGAACATGCAGCACAAGTTGGGTCCAGATGGTTCTCTCCAGGAAGGGACATTCCACACCTTCTCTGAGCAATCCATCCCAACTCATGGTTACCTCCACAGCAAAATTCTTCCTCATGTTCAGGCGGAACTTCTTGGCCATCAGTTGCTGCCCATTGCCTCTTGTCCTATTGAGTAGAGCCTGGTCCATACTCTGACATCTCCCCTCAGAGACACTGAGGAGGTCCCCTCTCAGTCCTTTCTTCTTGAGGCTGAACAGCCCAGTTCCCTCAGCCTTTCCTCATAAGAGAGGTTCTCCAGCCCCCTGGTCACCTTTGGAGCCCTCCACTGGACCTGCTCCAGCCGCTCCATGTCTCTCTTGTGCTGAGGAGCCCAGAACATGACACAACACTCCAGATGTGCCTCACCAGGGCTGAGCAGAGGAGCAAGATCACCCCCCTTGATTGCTGGCACTGCACTTCCTAATGCAGCCCAGGACATCACTGGCCTTCTTGGCCACAAGGACACACTGCTGGCTCAGGGACAGCTTGTTGTCCACCAGGACCCCCAGGTCCTTCTCCTCAGCAATTCTTATTCTTTTTTTCAATAAATACCAGGGCTCAGCGACGTTCACTCTTAAACAGAGTTTAATAATGTTCTAACATACTTTCAGTAAGTTATAACAAAATAAGGCTTTCAAGATCTACTCTCGATACCAATTTTTCTTTTCAATGAGACTTTCAAAAATTGATAAGCAGGTTTCTTGGCCTGACCATAGCTTTAAAATCATATGTGCACTGATTTATTTTCAACTATGAATATATAAAAAGAGCTGTGTCTATTTAAAGGACCATTTTAGGCATTTATTTTAAAAATATAGAAGATTTCTAACTCTCTCCAAGTCTTATTATCAAATCTGTGAAAATCCAAGAAAACTTCTGCAAGTAGCAAAATAATCAGTATTATATATGCTTCACATTTAGTTTTTTGAAGATCGACTAGCCCCTTTCTCCATTAATTCAGTATTACCTCCTTATTTTTTCAGAAGTCATAAGTCTTTGAAACTGCTTGATAAGGAGGCCTCCCTACTGAGATTACCAAAAGTCTTTTTATAGAAGCCTGCAGGAACACTGTAAAAGCAAAAGAAGATTAGCAGAGTATAAAAATAATTGGACTCTAGTGCTGTATTGATATTTTAGAGGAAAGATTTGCTGTCATGACTGGGCCAAGCTATCTGCTGGCAAATTCCACTGAAGACAGCACATTTGCACCACTGGTACTTTATCCTTCTCTTTATGCAATAAATATGTCTAAGAAAATGAGATACTTAAAGTGTCATAGATAATGTGACATATTTGCATCATTGCATGGATCTAACATAAAACTTAACAACTCATTTCTCAGGTAATGGAAAGGGTAGAAAAAAGATGGAGAAAGAAAGAGTGACACTGTTAGAGATACTGCCTCATTTTACAAACATTAGATATTAAGAAGTAATTTCACCTCTCCAGGAACTTGTCTAAAATAACTGCTTAAAATACTTCAATATTTATTATTACTGCATAGGAGCTTAGCATTATTTACAGCCTTCTGCCCTACAGATACAAAACAGAAACAAAACTGTAATCATCAAAAAAACCCAGAAACGCTTACAGAAGCAAAGACAACTGAAAAAATAATTTAACATATCTTACAAAGGATAATCAAAAGAGAAAACCTGTGACACTCTACTGACATGCATATTAAATAAATTTCAAGTTTGGGTACCCTTTCAAGAATCTAATCTGCATTCAGGGTCTGAGGCTCTCATTTCAAGACACTAAGATTGTGTTCACCACAGTGGCTCGTACTTCACTAAGCCATCAACTGGAGATGGCAGGGAAAAAAAGCAATGGAGCTTGTATCCCTTCACCAAATGTTTGGGCAACTAGCATCTATTTTCCACAAATTTTTATCTCCTAGCCAACATGTATAAAAAGCAAGACTGAAGCCTATGTCAACAACAGCAGGAACCACAGGCTGGTTCCTCCTGCACAACTTGAGCATGACTGCTGGTCCCACATTAAACCACACAAGAATCAGAAGCCAGGACTACAAACAGATTGACTATTCACACACAAATACTGCAGTGTAGAACAAATTCTATGAAAACTTCCAATGTAATAAAACTCCTTCTTTTCCCCCAGAGAAAAACAAATCCCTCTACACTACAGAGTAAGTGAAATTTTGCTTCAAATCATAATTTGAACACAAATTATGTTCTTACCAGCAGCTTCCATTTTTTTTTTTCTCCCACCTGTGCCTCATAGGTCTCCTGTAATTACCCATTAGCTGTTTAGACACACAGCCCCAGAGGCTGGTTAGGTTTTACATTTATTACATTAGGAAAATGCTATCACACTAGCCAGAGTGACAAGATCAATATACAGAAAATGCTTACACTCTGAGTTACAGGCTATTAATTCAACCTTCTTCTACAACCCTACTGTTTTCTTTGTATTGCTGAATATAGTTTCGGTTTTCTAAAACCCCTCGTCATTTTATAGCACCCTGAGAAAATAAGTAAAGCCCTTTATGCACAATACACATGACATTTAATTCTGAGTAGATGCCATTACATTTCTAAAGCTATTTGATTACTACTCTGGATACTTTCAAATTAATTAAAATTGAAGAGTTCTTGACCAAACACAGTAGCATTCATCACAGAACCACCAGGTCAGTTATTATGTTCACAAAATTATTTAAACCTTTCTGAACTTTCAGGAAAGGGAATTACTGCATCTGTCAAGAAATCATTCTGTAATTATTATCTTTATTTCTCCCCAAGGCTCCTACACCTTACAGATTTGGATAAGTGTTTGGATTCAAACCTAATAGGAAGCTAATAGGAATACTATTTAAAGTATTTTAGAATCCTGTCCATCAATTCCACTGTTGAGGTAACATTATATCACAATACTCAATTAAATGATACAGATGTAAACGGTTTAATTTTAAAGGTATGTGAATCATTAAGAAATCTGCTTAATTGTCATTAAGTTAGAAATTTTCAGACTAGCAGTCCATTCTTTCTTAATTCACTTCTACCCGAGTTCATTTTCATTGCATTCCTAAACCAAAATTTAGAGTTAAAACACAATTTAACTGGAGGATTATTTGATTATTTTATTATTCAAGGATTATTTGTTTGTACTGTAGTCTGGGGCTATGGAGACAATATGCACACTGAAGTATTTCCATCTCATATGCAAAAGCAGGCAACATTCATCAGTCTATTAGCCATGAAATTAGGAACGTTTGATGTATCCAAGGGCAGCTCCTGCAGCTTTTGTTTTTCCTGCTAAACCCCTCTCAGTTATTTTCCTATTCTCCCAATATTGAGTTAATAAGCAACTTTCCATGCTGCCATACAAGAAACAGACTAATTTAAGCAGCTTCATGCTCCCCATTCTTATTTTCTATCCTCATCTTCCACGTCTGGGGGCTTTTTGCACAAGCATAAAGAAAAGCTGGACAGCAGCCAGCCCTGGCTCCTCAGAATATGGTAACACAAACAGAACTTTTCTTCACCCATCCTGTTGTGGGTCTTTTGTGAAGTGGATGCCTAGCACAGGAAATTAGCCATTAAATTACTAAATCCATTTACCCCTGTATTAGCAAAGAACTGCTTCAGAATAAAGGGAAACTGCAGCTAGAGATTCTATTAAAACTAAGGAATTTACCATGGATTTCCAAATTGGTTTCAAAATAGGCTGCATCTTGACCCATTTCTGGTGGTGCAATAATCAGCATCCAGATATTTCCCACTGGCTAGTGAATAGTGCCAGGACAAGGTAACTTTTAATATTCCTTGCTTTCTCTCAAGACTCATAAAATGACATTAAATCTTCCTCACAATGTCATCAATTTTTCAAGCCTAGAATTATGTTTGGAAAAGCACATTTTCATTCTCTTTACACTCTACTAATTTTGTAGAGTAACTTTCAGAGGATCTACTACATCCTGCGCTTACTCACTCCAGCCCAGCCCTTGTTTTTTCCTATAGGCACAGCTGACCACAAACAATGATCTATGAACCAAACAAACCCCAAATCCTCAAGTGGGCAGATGCAGGATAATTCTGTGTTTTGGCTGCTATACACCCACAGCTTTCTCTCATTAATTGAGCTCTAACTTGAGTAGTGACCCAATTTTCGCTGTATCTTTTATTGTCAGAACAAAACCAATTATGAACAGCTCCAAACAAAGTTAAATCTTTTTCACATTTTTCTTAAAACACCCTGCTCATTTGTGATACACTTAAATTTAATTCAGTCTCTGTAGGCCTCCCAATGCCTTGAATGTACACAGATGAATGCAGAAAGATTAAACATTTTCTTACTGTGACCTACAACAATGTGCTGAAACTTTAATTATTATGTTAATTCAGGCACTGGACCCAGTGGATTTATTATATCCTAGAAGCTAATACAATCTACTCTGAAGTGAGATGTAGGTATTAGCTGCATCTAAGTATTTTGTGTACAAATATTTAGGCTGTGTAATAAAAGGATATCCACTAAAACTAATTTTAAAAACTAATCCTAATTTGGGGGCTTTTTCCTCAAGTAGATGTCTAGTTCCTCAGAAAGAATCTGAAAATGTGGCTCCTTGTAGTAACAAAGGCTTGTGTCTCAGCCAAACATTATCAGTCCCAAATCCAAGGCTTTTGATGCAAGACTAGTATTTAATAGATTAAAAAAATATATATTAAACTTGTCTAGACTACCATCATAGGATAAGACTGGGGGAAAATAAACTGATCAACAACTCTTTTTTTCCCACTGCAGGACAGGATGAGGTACATCCCACTGTATTAGAACAATAATATCCAATCCCAAAATAGCGCATTTGGAGTAAAGATGGCTAATATATATAAGACAATTAAGGTTTGACCTTTTCCCTAATAGACAATGCAGGTGTTTCTGATCAGCTGTCTCTCACATCAAATACAGTTTTGTATCATTCACCAAGGAAAAATGCCTAGCGGTTTCTTTTTTTAATTATCCCCCATCTCTAGCCAATATGTTTCTTATTTTCCATTGGCAACGTGATTGACAAAAATGAAACTTATATTTTAAATAGTTCGAAGAAAAAAAGAAAAATGGAGAAACTTGATGGGGTGGTCTTGGCAGATGTAGGTAAAACCACTGGAACTTTGCTGACAACACAAACTCTTCTCAAGCAATGGAGCTGGCTCATATAGTTTTATTTTTTCTTGCTTTGCTACATCAGAGTATTTTCTATTATAGCATCACAAAAGCACCTGTGATGCAATTAGAAGCAATCTGGCTTTCATCAAGAGAATATTAAAAAAAATGTTTAATATAATAAAGGCAAGCAAAAATTAATGAAAGCTTTCAGGCTTTATACTACCAAGGCAGGGATTTTGTCCTGTGCTTGTTTTTGATTATACATTTTAATTGCTTACCAACATATTGCCTTGATAACCATCACAAAGATAATTCCAAATTACCAGATATAAATCTTTTTGTTCCAAATAGTAATTAAAAAAAAGCTACAAAAAAATCCTACTATCAATATTTTCTCAAGTCAATGTAAATAAAGATGCTTGATTTAAAGACCATGAATAGCGCAAGTATATCTTTGTATTATTTTTAAGGAATTTCCCCACAAGAATATTTGATTCCTGCATTACATTAAACATTTTCCCACAGCAAAACTCCACATTCAAGGTATTCTTATACTTGTCTACTCTACTCAAGTCTTATACATACACTCTTAGTCTTTACATGAAAATAAGAAAATGAAAATAATAAAGCACAGCTCTAATACAAACCTGATTATGTTTTTTTTGTTTGTTTGTGCGGTTTTTTGTGTTTGTTATTTGGGTTTTGGTGGGGGTTTTTTTGTTTTGTTTNGTTTTTTTTGTTTTGTCTAAATTCTCCAAGATCTGAGCTGAATCATCACACTAAAAAGATAACATTTGAACTTTAATAAATTATATGAACACAATCTAATTCCCATTTTTATACCAATACATATATATAGAGAGAGTATATTATTCCCTAGTTATGAACTTTCTTAATTTTCATTAAATTAGTTGCTTCCTCTCCATTTCAGTCATTTTATAGGCACCTCAGTTAAAAAAAAAAAATAAATGTATACTAAAAAAGACTTTCTAAAATCTACAAGTTCATCTGACAAACTATGTCCATTTTTCCTTTTTTGCTCAAAACCAAACACTTTTTTTCTTGATAGTGAAAAAAGAATGCTTTTTTCCCACAGCTAAAGAAAGTTCAAAATTACCATGGTAACTGAACAAAAAGTCACTAAGGACTTGCTGCTAAAGGCCTTTATAGCATATGAAAAATACATTCAGTTAGCGGTATTGGGAAATCTTTTAGGGTTATTTTATATACATAGAACTAACAAACTCAGTGGTGATTATTATGAACAAATGTTAAAAGTATACGTCTTGGTTATTTTTGCAGTAAGGTGCACCACTGAGAGTCTTGTTAATTAAAGGTCAACTACTCTAAGTTGCATAAGAGGATACTGGAAAACCTGTTCCTGCATGAACGCTGTTGTACTAAATTTTCTCAGCTAAGTATTGTGTTGTCAAAAAAAAAAGATAATTTAAACAAAGTATTCATTATACCTCAAATGAAACAACTCATTTCATGCCTGAGTCTGACAACTTAATACATCAAGTTAGCAAAAAAACCAGCTAAGCCATGAGGTGTGTGCGAAAAGACAGCCCTGCTTTCACATTGTTCAACACACCTCTCTCTCTATATATATACATATAAAAGCCCCACATGTTTCTAGTTTTACCTTGTAAGGTGTGCTAGAGTATTCATACATTTCTACATTAGCTGTAACTGACTTAAAATAATTAATTGGATAATATTATAGTTCTCAAGAGTCAGACCCCAAACTTCCACTGGCATTCCTAGGGATAGGTATTCCATCCTTCATGTGGGGCTGTGGAATTCAGCATAACTGGTATTTTAATGAACTAAGTTCTTAACCATTCCTCATTGCTGAAAAATGGTGTTATTCTACTCTGTTCAGGGCAGTTGTTGAGCAATTGAGTGCCTTGAAAAGAAGACAGGCTGAAATTCGGTTAGGCACTTAAATTTACTCTGAGATTTACCCAGACCATTAACCAGCAAAGAAGGCATGAACAACTTCATTCTGCTCTTCACTACACATGCTTTTATTCCTGTGTATTTCTACCAGTTGTATAAATAGTTCTTATTCATTTTTCTGAGGTCTTGCTAGAGAATGCCAAAGCCTGCAAAGTAACTCAGGGAATTTCAATTATAAACAAGTAATTGGCTGAGAGAACAAAATCCTACACGGGTGTATGCTTGCCATTGATTTCTTTAAAAGAGTAAAATAATCACATGCCTTTACTCTACATCCTATCAGTCATCCCACCTCACATACAGGCCTTGCAAATTTACACCTTGTGTTAGGGTGGACCCTAGAGCACTTCACTAATTAATTTAGGGCTGTATTTTAAGAGACATCTAGTATATTGTCATAAGCCCTTCATTGAAGTTGTGTAGAGATGAAAGGATGTTTAGGTCAACCTACACTTTTTTGAAATCCATGGTATTTTTGGTCTTTGTTTCAAGACGTTCAGACTTATCCAGCAGTAGCACCCAGTGCTTGCAGTGTATAGTGATGCACAAGCACGCCACATCACCTAAGCAAAAATTTCTGAATTCTACAGCTACTCACTCTGTGGCATATTTTAAGTGTGTGCACACCAATGCAGAACTTAATTCAGAATATTAGTGTGGAATTATCTTCCTGCTGAGCAGAAAGATGTGAAATATCAACTGCAAGGGCATTCTTGTCATATAAGAGTTGCAGCAAAACCTTGCACATACAAAGGTTTATATTTTGAAGGGTCACGTTTGAAGATTTATCCTTTCTATTGCCTAGAATGATACTTTTCTTACATTCAGGAACCATGTTAATTTAACCAGCATATAATGATGAAGCCAACTGTTCTGGGCTGCACCAAAAAAGGTGTGGCCAACAGGTTGAGGGAGGTGTTTCTGCCTCTCTACTCTGCCTTTGTGAGTAGATCACTCCCCCTGGAGTGATCCAGCCAGCTCTGGGTCCTCAGCACAAGGATGTGGACCCTCTTGGAGGGGATCTCCAGAAGAGAGTCAGAAAGATGCTCAGATGGCTGGATCACTTCTCCTGTAAAAACAGGATGAGAGAACTGGGGTTATTCAGCCTGGAGAAGACATCAGGGAGACCATTTAGGATCTTTCAGTACCTAAAGAGGGCTTATTAAAAATAATTTTTAAAAAAGAGGAATAGTGACTTTTTACACAAGCAGCTAGTGATAGGACAAGGGAGAATGTGTTTAAACTACAGAAATAGATATTTAGATTAGATATTAGGAAGAATTTTTTGCTTGGTGAGACACTGGGACAGGTTGCCCAGACAAGCTGTGAATGTCCCATCCCTGGAAGTATTCTGGGCCAGCCTGGATGAGGCTTTGAGCAACCTGGTCTAGTGGGTTGCACCCCAGCCCATGACAGAGGGGTTTGAACTAGATGATTTTTGAGGTCACTTCCAACCTAAACCCTTCTATGACTCTAGGTTTTAGTAATTTATCAATCCTGAAATAGTTAACCCCTGGGGATTTTAGTATTTCTTTTTACACTACACCCAGTCAGTAACAGAGCAGATGGGAACATACTGAGGGGGCAATTTATGTGCCACAGCACATCTTGTGGTTCTATTTATTTAATAATCCAGACTTGGAACCCATCTGGATCACTTGCAGCTCCATGTTAGAGCCCATGTCCTCAGTTTTATCTCCTTCTTATATGTTGTGAGGGACGAGAAGAGATGGCACATGCCTAGTTCTCACCCAGCATGGAGTTAAAATAGGACTGAATCACCCATCTAGACCCAGTCACTGACAAATATTTCCAGTTCTCAACGTTTAGACTTCAAGTTCAGAGCTTATTTGTTAAATATTAGTCAAATGAAAACAATATTTTCTAATAATTTTCCACTGTCTTCCCCCCAAAAGATCATGAAATATCCTACATGTAGTAAATGCACTAAACTTAAGAACTGCATTCAAACCCTGTAATTTATTCGTGGCACTTTGCATTTCACTTAGATTTGAAAATGACAAGCTGTTGGCCCAATTTTTGTCAACATGTTTTTAATTAGTTCTGAATTTATGACAATTAAAGCTCACTGTTGCTTTTAAAATGAAGTTACTGAATTTGCCTTAATTTGTTTTCATTGCTCAGCAATGTCTGCATTTTAATTCAACATGGAAATGTTCCATGCTCTCTGCTTTCTGCAGGGAAGACACTACTGTCAACATTATCATCATATTTTTTCCTGTGAATATTATTGACTAGAAAATAAACTGAAAACACTAAAACATTTTTTGGGAATGCTGGCCATGCTCCACATTTGACTGGCTCCATCTGTATCTCAGCTGACTCAAAGAATCCAATATATTCCCAATCTTTTCTGTGGGGGGGGCGAGAAGAGGAAAATTAAATATTTCACCATAACACTGAATTTGTATTTCTTGTGTCTGCAGCTGTAGATTTGTTTTTAGGTAAATAATGTTTATTATTCATTAATGTAGGGCTATATACATCACAAAAAATGTGAAAGATGCACTTCACTTAAAAGCTGAGACATTACACAAAAATTAATTGCCACTTAAATTTTTTGGGGAAAAGGAAGAGGGTTGAAGTATGACTGGCATTCTAACGAAGAAATAATTTTGGCAAGTTCTTAGAGCCTTAATAATAAATGACAAATTTCTATATATTAGAAGAGCGAGGTTTAATCTTATATGCCTCAACCTCATTCCTCCTCACTTGCTTTCATTTTTCATCAGGAAAGTAATTTTCTCTTCACAGGTCCTCTGTGAATTCATATTGTTTATGCACCATTTCTTTTGTGAATGGCTGTAGACTGAACTATACTTATATGAGCATCTGCAGACTACATGTCTCAGTCAGAAATTGCAGCAGAATCTTCCAAAAGAGCACTTAAAAAAATCTGAAGTAACAGAAGCTGAAATTATTAACCAAGAACATGGAAGTCTAACAACAGAAGTACAGTATGACAACCTGTTTTCATCTATAGCTATCATGAGTTTGCTAAAAAATTTAAGTACTAAGATCATTTACCTTCATAAGAATTCCAAAGTCAGTTTGGTTGTTGAGGATTTTGTTCCCCTTTTAACTTATTATATTTTCTCTTTTAAGGTAGCTTTTGTATACTGTAGCAGTAAACCAAGAATTAAACAACAGTCTTACAAGGAGATTTTATTATGAGAAAAAGTAAAATTTTTATTACAGGCTACGACATTTCTAGTTTGACTATTAAAGTTTAAAAAAAAAAAATCCTTGCTCTAATATCCAATTCAAATTACTAAATAATAGAGAAAGCTGAATGAATTCCCCTGAGTCCCAGCTGTATCTCCATACCTAAAAAATCCATTATCATAAGTGAATCCCTAAGAAATTATGGGAGAAAAAATTAAAACATTCATAAATTCAACTCTAACATCTGTTAGTTTTCACAGTGAAAGTTCAAGTAAGTTAAATATATTTTTTTCTTTTTTTACTCAAGTAGATTCAATGCCATCACTCCCTGTCTGTTTTATGCTAGTAAAAAGTTAACCCTCTTACTAAGTCGACTCTGTGTCTCAGTTGCTGTGTGCACCCTATTTGCAAGGTTTAACAATCTTTGTAACAAACAAACTTTTTAACTTCTTATAACTGCCTACAGATGCGGCCCAGCTCAGGAGTAAAGGTCCATCTGGTTGCCAAAGACACCAAAAGTTCAACAAACAGCGAACATTCTTCATCAAAACTGTACTCACTTAACATCTAGCTTGTGACTGCAGTCCCTAAGAAACACTCATAAATCCCCTCCACCCCTCAAATCCTTCTAACCAGAAAACAAACCCATTAAAACCACATCCACCTTTCCTTTCCTGCTAGGCATCTCCTATTTCATCATGTACATATTTCAGCTCTACCAGAGCCTTTCTAAGACTTTTAGGAGTGGTTCTGTTCAGGGCCAGGAGCTGGGCTCCATGATTCTTGTGGGTCCCTTCCAACTCAGCACAATCTCTGATTTGGTGACTTGTAATTAAATCCCAACAATAAAAGGTGATAACATCACTTTTCTTTAAATTTCCCCTTTTGTGCTTGTATACAGAAACATAATAGCTCTTGATCACTTATCAAAGAGGACTGTAAAGTCAACAATGCACTTGCCCCAGCACACAACCCTATGGGAAAGCCTCCAACCCAAGAGCATTACTGCCTTTTGTTCATGCCTGTCCTATAATTGGTGCAGTCAAGTCAAAGTAATGTGCTGGAATTCTGTTGTTCTCTTCAATGCCTCTTATCAGAGCCAGACTTTGTAATGTGTTTGAAATGTGGATTACTTGTTCAGAGAGGGAGGCCAAGTGGAAGCTGAATAACCCTGACCTTTCTGAGCTTGGAAAATCAAAACAGTACCAAAAAAAATAAAAGAAAAGAAAGAGCATTCATGACTGGAATGAGATCTTTTCATCCTTTTCAGCTGCACATTTGGTGGTCAGAGTATAGTCTAATTAGAAAAAAAAATTAGAAAATTGTTAAACAATCATTTTGCCCAAAGTATATTGAGAAAGCTGCAAGAGTTCCAATGCAGTCATGCCACCAGTGATATAAGAAATCCTGGTAAACAGTGAGGAGGATAGGCCTCTACATTAAGTCTCTTTCTATGGTTTTCAGATACACACATCTACTCATCTCTGAGCCACAAGTTTGCTTTCATAGGTTTGATGAATGTAATCTATGGACTGTAAATCCAGTTTCCTGTTGAAAAGGCAAAACACTTAACAAACACTTGGAACACCTTTGTTATTGTTGTTATTGTAAATATCAAACCCACCTTAAAAATGCAGCTATTTGCCCTCAGAGCTGAAATTGCTTGTGGTATGAGCCATACCTGTGTTTGACACTACCATTTCTAACCCATCCACTGAATAGCTTGAAAGACCCTATTTACTTCTCCATTACTGACCTTCCTCTCAAGGAGAGCCTTTGCATAACCATTATCTTGACATTCTCCTCAGATAAATCTTCTTTACAGTGGTGCACATGCACAATAAAATCAATACTTTCTAAAAGGACAGCAAACGGGAATAGGTTTTGACATGTCATCTACAAGATTTGCCCAAACCTATTTTACCATCTTTGTTGTCATCAAGAGACATTGGAAGCATTTCAAGCAACCTTCCTGTAAAAGCAGACCTAAAGCTGACAACGGTTATGCAGGACACTGAGACCACAGCTCATATCCCATTTATTTGTTTTCTTCTATCGTACTTATAACAGCAAAGAAGCCTCTACCTCAAAGAGACTGATACTTGTCCTTTTCCATAGCAGAAAAGGGGCTCCTTAAATAATGAACTAATTATTAACTATCTATTAATAGGGTTTCTGGGTATTCTAACAGTACAAACAATAACAGCATTGATGGCATAAAGCACATGATTTCATAATACCCCAAGAGGAGTATAAAACATCTTATTCTCCACATGGCTAAACCCAGCAGGCTCTTTGCTCCCATTCAGTATCCTTGCACCTCTTGACTTCACTTTCCTAATTGAGACATGTTGTACTTACATAAGGGTACTTCATTCTGTCTTTCTCCCACTTCCCTCCAGTCTGTTACCTTTCACAAAGGCTTTGAGGCCTTGCAATAGTGCCACAAGATCTACTTAAACCTGTAACAAGCAAATTTGTTTGGAGTTTTACTCTCCAAAAGCAACCATAAGCCCTAGGATTTTTTTTTCTCTTTTTAATCATCTGTTAGTCATCTATCTGGATTTAATTGCTTTGCAGTCACAACAAAGATCACATTGCATGCATTCATCACAAGACAGTGACTTTCTGAGGGGCTGTGACACAGGATGCTATGATACCAGTTAGAACAGAATCGTTAGCCCTATTAAGCACCAGTGCCTATCCAGAGCGATGACAATACAAGCACAAAACTTGAGAGCAGAATTAGTCATCATTCTGAAAATCAGGCTTCTCAGCTTATATCAAAATCAGACTTTAGTCTGGCACAGTTAGTGTTTAATACCACTTTTACTCTATATTACACCAGAGGTAAAAGGCTCTTAAAAAAAAAGAACTAACAAGCATGACACACATTATTGTCCTTGTTACTGGGTTATAACACTACTGTATTGCTGTGGTCTGGCAGGGGCTGTCACTTCCACTTGCCATTGCTTCCAGTTGCTGTGGTCTGATGAGACATGGTGCAAGATCACATGTCATATCTCTTAAACTGAAACACTAACGTAGTGATTTGCTTAATACAGAAACAGCTTCATAAGGAAATTTGCATGTACAAGACTTTATTTTCTTGAAAGACTGGAGGGAAGAGGAGGAGATCATACATATGCCTGAAGTTGACAGGTTTTTCTTAAACCACATAATACTGAGATGGTTTGAATTCCCTGCTCCATGCTCTCTCATTTGCCCAATGGCTGCAATATACACAAGTCTATTTTTTACATTTGCTTGTTTGTGTTTGAATTTAGAACACGTACATTCAATTAAAAAAGAAAACCCCAAACAACACTTTAAAGCTCTGGTACAGTTATTGCAAATCATTAAATGAAGGATTTCTACATATCTTTTTATGAGATAAGAAAAAAATTGCCTCTTTCTTTAAATAATCTTTAGAAAGGTAAATATAACTGCAGTCTTTCATAGTATAAAAATCTTCCATTCTTCTAGAATCTCATAAAAGTGTGGGTAATTCAGCTGACCAGTACCCTGCAGGTCACACTTTGGTTTAATTTCACAGCATCAAGTTTTTGGCCTATATCTGTCACATGCAGTAGCAATCTCACTCTGCAGCGGCTACAAGGCATAGAGTTCTGATAAAACACAAGTTCACATTTCCACACCAAACTAAAGAACTATGTAGCTGTACTCTTTTTAGATGTAATTCTCCACTTTTGAAAGAATTACTTTCATTTCGCTAGCAGAAACATCAGCTTTAAACCTCACCTTGCTGAAGACTGCCTTCCCTACTATCCAAACGAAACAAGACATCAGGGACAGAGAATTCAAAATAAGATGTTTACTTCTGTCTTGGATTTCAAAGTTACACCATGAGCAAGGACAAGTATTTCCAAAAAGTAAGCCAAATACTGATTTGGCCACAGACACTAAGTCATATATAACTTTTAAGGAACTTCCAGTAACACTGCCATGGGACAGCAACAATGCAGCAGATGACCAAGGAGTAACTAGCTAAAAATGTTTCAGTGAATAGCTGGGACATTTTTCAGGCTGTCATCTTGACCCAAGGCCTCTGTCAGGGTGCTTATCTAATGTCAGCAGAATCAGGCCTGACTTTACACTGGAAACTGGAAAGTTTTAGGTATACGTGTCTTACCTAAAAGGCATTCAGAAACTGGAGGAGATTTGACCTTAAGTTCCACTGATTCAAGTGAAAGAAGCTGCAAGTGCAGAATTGTTGATGCATGCAAAGCTACTAGTTAAACTACAGACATCAAGAGCATTTTCTTCCTGAACATGTATATTCTGTAAGGTAAATGAAGTGCTAGCTGATGAATTGGCATTTTGAGTTGTCTTGTACTTGAACGCTTCTTAACAAGGGTATTTTTATTCTATGTCACCATGAACATTATTGCCATGTGCTTGTTAAACTACTTAGTGCAGTCTCTAAGGAGTTAACCATAGAAGTTACCTTTCCAAAAAAAGGAACATGTTGTGAATCTCCAGTCACTACACACTAACAAACTTGCCACTGCACAGTTTGAGCTTTACACTTTAACAGAAACATAGACTTGCATTTTCTACATCACTACCAAATATCTTTGATATTTCACTGATTCTTTTTCCTTAACTATTCTTCAAATGCTTGTTTGCTTTAAGGTATTAGAATTAGTGCTTAACAGCTGCTAATGAATCCTGCAGCAACCATGCGCAATTTCAAAGTTCTCTGGAGGAAGAGCCAAGAACCTGCATGTTTCCTTCTGCTTTCTGATTTTAATGCAAAACACAGAAAGAGGCTACAGGTAAACTAAGATTGGTACATGATCTGCAACAGCAGATCATGTACTATGCTGAAATTTTGAAGGGTCAGCCTATGAAAATGGATTGACTGCCCTACCAGCACTATGGTGGCCACATTTGGAGTCTGACCACCAAGAAAATATTTGGATAAGGAATGGTAAAATATTAGCATATAGAAATGAAAGGAATATTCTATTCTCTTAGGATGCACATATCATCATTCAGCAACATAAGTCCCTTTATCAATAAAGCAATTTTCTTTGTGAAATACTAAGTAGAAAGCATTTTAGTACTCTCAATCTCAGTATTCTTATGCCTGAGACTGACAACCTGAAGGTATGCTGATTATTTTGTTATTTAGCA
Source organism: Cyanoderma ruficeps (assembly GCA_008694505.1). Taxonomy (NCBI): domain Eukaryota; kingdom Metazoa; phylum Chordata; class Aves; order Passeriformes; family Timaliidae; genus Cyanoderma; species Cyanoderma ruficeps. The sequence continues at coordinate 1,635,086 of VZDJ01007749.1, read as the reverse complement.
GAAGCTACTTATTTTAGCTTTCTATTTAAAAAACATTTGAGACTAGTTTCTAAAGATTGCACAGTATCATTATCTCTACTACAATCAACAGCACGTTGCTTTGTGTGCAATTCAACATCCAAGAAATATCTCTTATGTCCATCTAGCATGACTAAATTTTGCCAAGCAGAATTCTAGTTCATTCTTCAGCTTCTATCTCTTGTCCATGAATTATTTCACTCATGATTGTAAATGGTCTTTGATTTATGGACTAAACTCTGGATTGAATTTAAGAGCAGCTAACAATGTAAAACTGTGCATATTATATATCCCCAGTGATATTAAAGTCACTAGATTCAAAAAATATCTCTGGTCTCTTTTGAAGTCTCAGCTCAATAGACAAGAATGGTGACTATTGAACACTGTCTACCTTTGGGACTTCTGTAATCAAGAGTGATTCTTAAACAGTCTCTTGAGGAAAGTTCAGACACTCAAACTGGCTCCCCTTCTTTTGTGGAAAGTTTAAACGTATTTGTTCAATTTCTACACCAAATAGTTTGGAGATGGAGATCTCAAGGCTCAGCAAATTCTAACAACTTAAAAACTGTCACAGAGCTGAAACACGAGTGGAGGTGGGATGGAAAGACCATTGAAGTGATGAACATGGCTTCTTGCTATTGCTACACAAAATATTTCAGTGGAGCAGAAACAAAATTAATTTCTTTTAGACAACATACAGTTAAAGATAGCTACAATTAATATGCCAACAATTCTAACTAAGCTTTAGGTAGGACTCAAACTTGCTGTTGTATTCAAATGTTGAAAGAAATTGTTGCAGTGGTGCTGGAGTTCTCATTTCAGAAGAACGGAGATTTGTTCTCCAAAATTATTCCTTTAATTTTTGGTGAACTTTACTGTATAGATGAATTAATTTAAAATTCTTTATGGTGAAGATGAAATTTTATAGATTATTTCAGCTCTAAAATTTGATCCTAAAATATCCATGATGCCGTAATAGACAGTGGCAGATAAGAATCCTTACTTTTTAGGGAGCCACGCATACGACCCTATAGTTCTCTAGCATCAACACTTAATATTTAGGTGAGATTATTTTGGCATCCTTAGAAACAACAGTCTTCAAAAAGAATGAGTCACCTTATCATGAACAAGTAATAATATCATGAAAAGGCTATTTACCATGTCAAAAATTATCAACATCATCAGTGCATATACAACTCTATGTCCAATCCCCAAAACACTGCAGAAACTGCAGTTTCAGGTTGACTTCAAGTATTGACAAACTTTCATATGGTTTCTAAAAAATGCCCTATACTCTGGTGCTCTGAGGGTGGTTTTAATTATAATTAAGATTTTGTTCAGCTACATCAAGAGCAAAACAGTAGGGAAAGGTTTCCCCAATTGGTGTTTCTCCATGCTCACTACATATTTTATTTACATTTGAATGAAAGAGAAAATGGAGGTGTATCATTAGACATTCAACAACAAAACGAAAGACAAGTAATAGTTACCTAACAAACAAGTTTACACAGCCTATAAATGATTTTGTCAAAGAAAGTTTTTGAACTCCAGCCTTGGGAAGACACAAAAGTTATTGATTTAGTCCACTGTCACTAAAAGTGCCCTGCTTTGATAAAGAAATGTTATAATAGAAGAGAAATATCTTCTTTTGCATTAACTGAAGTTTCACAACACTACTAAAATCACATCATTGGAAGAACTGAGCCCTAATATATTGTCTGAAAACTATGTTAGTATATTCATTTGTTTCAAACATGTTTCACTGTTGTATTTTGACCAAGGATGGAACTAAATTGAGCATTTAAACACAGACTGTACCAGAGAACAGAAAGGCTAGGAAAACCAGAAGATTTTATTTCTAAAGAGATTTCTGAAGATGACAGAACAAACTTCATGATTATTCAATTTAAGGGGTATTGCAAAATTAAATTACCAAAAATAGTTACCAATTGGAATTTAGAAATTTTAAAGTAAAAATATGAAGAATCGATAGAAAAGTTCCTTCCAGCAATATTTTGCAAGAAGAAAATGCTTGGCAGAGTGTTCCACATGCGATAGGAATATTTACTTTTACCCTCACAGCCAGAACTAATTTGATGTTTATTCAACACCCACATTTGCAAGCAAGAATTCTGTGTTTATGTCCCTGGGATGCTTTATTTCTTTCATGTGGCCCAAGTATATTAGAAAGATTAACCACTGAAAACAAAATTATATCTTTTGCTTTAGTACTAAAACCCAAATACTACCAGAACTTGAGCAAGTTTCTCAAAAATAGAATAAAATGGACAAGTTGGCTTGCTGCCCATTATGGTTCCACAGCTACTTCTTAGCTCAAAACATGGCCTCAGTTTCAGATTTATTTTTTATAACCTAAGGAAAAAACAGGTTTTCCAGGGCATCACTGTATTGATGTTATGTGCATATATTAAAAATCTTCAGACCTATTACTGGAAGTAGTGGATTGCTGTATACATTTTTCATTTACTACATTTAAAGGCACTTGTCAACATTGTCTGATTTGAACAAATATGTCATAGACATTATCAGATTTGTGATATTTTATACCTAAAGTTTCTTGAAAAACAAAACCAGCTAAGTATTTGGTTTAATGTACTGGTTTGGCTGCAAAATAGTTTTAAACCTGACACCATCAGTAATTTGATCTAAATGGGAGAATGCTTCAACTTGAGATAATTTGAAAACATTGTGTAAGAACTACAGTAATCAAGCTGTGAAATTCAGACCTCACCATTCAAATCTTCTACGTTCACAAACCCAATTGACATTCTGCAAAATATCCTTCACTGCCCACATCACACTTGAGCATTTTCAAGTAATATCTACTAATAGAATGATGTAGATGATAAAATAGGTATGTTTACTGAAACCTTGACAATTTTTTCAATTTTCATAGGAAACTGCATTTTGTTCTGAAAAAGGAGAAGAATCCTACAGAGAAGTCTACTTAAGAGGTAAGCTGTAGGTTAAACCCTGCAGAAGTAACTGCCTTGTCTTTCTACTACAGGACCATATAACAAAGACCACAAAGTATATCTCAGCTGATAATGTCAACTGAAAAAATTGAGTTGTGGGTAAGACACTCGAAATAGACTTTTATCTCTCACCTGTGGCTAAAGTGGTGCAAATTACAACAATATTTTTACAAAAAAAGTCATGAAAAACCATTTATAGTTTTAAAAATTTGTTGATGTACATGTGGGGAAATTGAAAGCAATGTTCCCCAACCAAACAAGCAAATCACAAACAAACAAACCCCAAAACAAAAACAAATAAAACAAACAAAAAGATTAAATGTTGTCTTTGTCATTGGATTTACACTGAATGCTCCTTCCAAGCACTTATTTCCCAATTAAGCCAAGCTTATTAAGGGCAATGGTCATTCATAAACCATAACTTTTTTTTTTTGTTCTTTGAAACAAAGTTTCAAATAGCAAATGTAAACTATATATATGTAAACATATTCATTTCATGTTGACAGTCAGCATTATGTTCACTTCAATCAATACTGTAGCCTGAGGGACTCTCCCCATTTGAAAGTATATGAAATCAATATATGCACTCTTACATACATTCTAGCTGCTCAAGAGAGAAACATAGGAGAGATCTGCTTCGTAACAACAAATTTCAGGCTGTGACAATTTCCTTTTTGTTTAGGGCAGTAATGGAGATGTTCCTCATTTTGCAATTTTGCATTCTTTGCAGTAATGTCACTGAAATGTATTTCTGTGATGTAGTACATTTAAAACAAGATGCTAAATTTGAATATCTAAAACATTAACTTCAGAAACATTTAGAAATATTTAATAAAAAGATTCCAAATGTCAGTTGTTCCAGGTCCTTAAAACCCTTAATTTTTATGGTAGCTTAGATTCAAAATAAAACTTAACTATGTCGAGAATAATTAGACTATGATTTCTTGCTGATAGATCTAAGTGTCTGACTACTATGAATATTGACCTTTCATCTACCCTTTTCTTTATTCTTTTGTTTTCTTACTTTGTGAACAGTACTGCACTATAGTATTTTGTTCTAATAGCAGATGATTTTCTTTCTATTTTACACTTGTTCTCATTTTATCTTTTTCAAGGTCAAAGCACTCTCTAAAAAGCTGCTTTAGAGCCTTTTTAAATGTTATAACTACTTCTTTGTTTCTTCTTAATTCCCAGGCATGTTTAAAATACTAATCAGACCGCAAAAAGATACACTCTAATTCAATCTAACACACTGAACAAAATTCACCCATCTAATAATACTTTGTTCTGGTTTATTTTATGAAGCCTCCACAGAAAGTTAATTTTGCAAGCAACCTCATTACATTTGTAAGTAAAAACAGAGATAAGAAAAGAGAGTGAGATTTATCCTTTATGATCTAGCCACTCAGTGTTTTACTTAAACTCCCACTCATTACCAACAGTTTGTTCCCGTGTCACAGTGCCTGCTTCACTCTCTGCAGTAATTCCCTCTCCACACAATGTTCTCGAAAACTCTCTCACACTTACATCAGTATCGAGCTTTTCCACTATGAAATTTTGGTGTACCTGCCATTGTTAATATTCTAGGATATTGCCAGAGCTGCACTGTCAATTCAACAAATTTGAAAAAAAAACCATGGAAATAAGGGAGGCAGGTTTCTAAAATCCACCACTCCATTTCCATCAGCTTAAAAACAATCAAGATTTCCTTTCTGCAAACTCTCCTGGCATTTCTCATGCTTTCCTTTGATAAAGCTCCCTTTCAAGCATATGATTTCAGAATACCATAGTAAGTAAGTAGTGAACAACCTGCTAGTTACCACACTCAGCTCCACCCCACAACCATACCACTCCAAAAAAAAAAAAAGGCAGTGGATTTGCAAGAGCAGTTCAACCCCCTTTTTCAGAGGTTACCTTTAACCTATATCCACTGTTCACTGACAGCACACTAAATAACTACCTTTGGGGGATGTAGGCTGGGTAAAGGTCAAATCAGCAAAGGGGACATGGCACAGTGTGGTACACACCCTTATTTCTCATATCCAAAATGACCAGATTAGAACATGGGGTTTAGAAGTGGGAGCTACACTTACATTTCAAGCACCAAAATAAGGATACACTTCAATCGAAAACTAATCTCCCTGCCTACACAAATATACTTTCAATCTATATATCTTCAGTTAAATCACAGCCATGAGTGTAAAACCCAGCACTAGTGGGGATTTTTTTTAATTTTGAGACACCTATTTAATATCTCTTTTCATCACTGTATCTTCAGCATAGCTGATCAAGACACCTTTTCTGATAAAAAAAGTCCATAACCCATGCTGAATATAATTTGCCAATATGGAATTGCAACCATTTTGAGCAACTAAAGATTCCTCTGCAAAAGTCAGTTAGCATCGTGAAAAAACCAAACCTATTTCATTTTAAAGAAATCCAGCATGTGAGAAGACGGGACAGACGGAATCTCACTTACAAGTCTCACTTGAAGTTGCAGGTGGCACGCTAAAGACAAATGCAGAATACTTTGTGGCAGATGGCCTGCCTTTCAATCAGCGAAAGAAAAAGGTACTAGATAAAAACCTTTCCAGCAGCAACATGACATTATTATCCTCGCTTTACCTGTACACAAAATCAGTAGTAAGTTTCAAAAATTATGTAGGATTTAATACTTGTTTATACAAGCTGGACAGTTATGAATATTTTGTTTCTCAGAAGAATAGCATTTTTAAAATACAATTTTACAACTGAACCCATGTCCTGGCATGATGCTGCAGTTTTACTTTTCTAAAGAAATAAAATATTTCATGTACTTTGTACGCTTGGCTTGCTTATCATTTTTGCAAAGCTATCTGCAGCTTACTGTGCATATGAAATAAAGTTAAAAAAATTATTAAGGAAAGAAAATGGACTTGTCATTATTTATTTTTGCAGATTTTGACCTCAGCTTCTCAGTCAGACATAATAAAATATTGTTCCTAGCTAAATTTTTAGATTCTAGTCTTTAGGTTTAATTTTATTCCATTATTTTCATGAACTCTTGATGTTAGTTAACTAGTTATATATATTACTGCAGACCATTTTCCTATAACTTCTAAATATTAAAGATTTTATTATAAAACAAGCCATAATTGCAAATCCATGGAAACTCTAGCTCAGAGCTTCACTCGACACATCCTCTCTCAGCTTGGCACACGCATTGGCTGGTAATATTCTGATTTTCTACAAGAGTTCATATCCTCATTCATATTATCTTGAACATCTCTGAATAACCACACAAATGGTAGACTTCAGGTAACATAATAAGACATGAAAGGATTTCATCAGGCCTGCAATAAAAATCATATCATGCTTGGCATCAGATCCATTATGCCTCCCTGAACATTTCATGGGAGAACTGGTAAACCGCAGCAGTGGTAATGTCTGGGTGAATTTCTTACCCTACTTTGTCTTTTATCATTTTCATTCTCTGCTTCTCAGCTCCCTGAGAGAGACACACACGGCTAAGTGAACTCTCAATTCTGCCCACAAACACTAGTCATACAGTAGCAATTTAGAATCCCATTCTACAAAGGGCTAAGCACATTCTGGCTCAGGTCCAGCCAAGCACTTATTGCCTAAATACTCCTGCTAACAGCCACATGGCACATGGAGCATAACCAGCAAGCTCAGGACTTCAGCTACTGGTGGGGTGGTTAGGTTTAAGGTACAGACAATTAGATGGGATATTTTCTCTGTGTTGGGAGAGGGGGGGTATGTGTTTTGAACCATAAACAACCACTAGAAACTTGCCAGACTTTTTAGTGTTATCATTCCAAGTAGCTAATTATGTCCCTTACATATCCCAAAAATCAAAACTGCTGAACTTCACGTATGTCAAGGTCTGAACAATTTCAGTATAGGATTTATTTACACAAGGGTGAACAATTCCCAAATCTGCTTTTCAAGAAAACTTGGCATACAGACATGACTCCCCAGTTACCTATATATTTCCTAGCATTCTGGCAATCATTTATTTTGACAAAAGTAGTCAAAACAAAGGTTGTGTTGCACTTACAAACCACCTTGACACACAGACCATTTGAACCCCACATTTGTGCAGGGGCTTGACAAAATGTTTCGTATACAGAGAAGTAGGAATGGGCAGGCAGAGTGACCAAGTGGCAAGGAATGTCACGGCTTTCTCCCAAATGTCCTTTTCCCCATTTTGTTGCTACATACTCTGCAAGCTCAGAGACAGTCAACAGACCCCTGCACCTTCATTTAACAAGTTATTATAAAAAAGTATATTACATATATATTCACATATATATACACATACATACATATGTATACATGCACACACAGATATATATATATAGTCACACACTTTTACTTAGACAACACACTGGAGTTCTTTGCATTGGCACCCCTGCCCTCAGGAGAGACTTGGCTGACTACTCCCAAGTAGAAGAGGCAGGTGTACAGCAGTGTGAACTAAGCAAAACCATGTGCAAGCTCCTTTAAAAGTGGACATTTTTTTCCAGGTATCTAATTTTCATCTGTTGACTGCTATCACCTCAATAATGCCTAATCAATAATGCTCTTATTATGCTCTTTTAAAGCTAATTACATTATTTACTTTCACATACTCAAGTCTACTGCCAGCTCTTTGCTGGAATCCTTATCAGGTAACAAAGCATTAATGAATACAAGCAGATTGAAGAGCTACTGTACTGTATGTTTCAAGCTAAACAGAGAACCATTATAAAAGCTAAAAAATCCACAGATGGGAAAACCTATTCTCAAGATAGAAATGTTATGAAAATATATTCTTAGTTTATGTCTGAGCAGATAATTTCAGAAATCTTTCTTATTTGTCTTGTAATTTGTACCAGTTCCCTCAACAGTTCATTCAAATTCAATTGAAAAATAATTTTTCCTCATTTTCAAACCAATAAAAATATTGAAAGCAAGGCCCAAAAGCTCAAGTCCTGCCTTTCTGGGGGTGGGAATTGCACACTTGCAACAACAATGGTGAATTTGATGTTTGTGTTGGGGAACAAAGAACACAATTTAGGTTTGTCACCCAATAGCTCAGAAAACCACTATTTAAGCAGGATTTCTCACTTATTTCCTCAGTTCATGACTACTTAGGATATTATAAGCCATTACATGCTGGAATACATAAGGTCCTGCTAATTACCTCATGTAACTTAACAGAGAACAAGAGAATGACTTCCAAAGTGTCATGAAATATTGGCTTTGAAAGGTTTTTATTGTTTTGTTTTAGAAGTTTTAAATTTATTTTAGATTTCATTCTATTTTAAAGTTTGCCTCTAAGTGTCATCCATTCTTATGGCTTTCTGGGGAGGTTCTCAGCGCCTTCCAGGACTTGAACATTGTTTCATTTTTTCACATTATCATCTGTGTCCTCTGTGCCTCCTGCAAACACTGAGATACTAAATCAAGAAACTCTTGAATCTGAAGCAAACAACTGATTTTTGACATTTAAAATACTTGTCTGGAAGAGCCTGACAAATAGAGTTTTTCATTTAATTGTAAATAAGGTGATATTTTACTGCAGTGATCAGAGATAAATCTTTACAGACAATTTAAAGGTCTGTGTGCAATATTGCACATCACATTATGCAGGAGAAAATGGCATTTCTCTCCCCATCTGTCAAAAATACTCACTAGAAGCAGATGCATAGGAAGATTGTTGGAACAGTGGTGGGGAGTAAAATTGACTTCTCTGACAAGAGCAACTTATTGAGACACACTCAGGGGCAGTTTCAGATCTACCAGCCCAGCAAATAGAGGTTTAATTTCACCAAAGAGACTTTTACTTTTTCCATTTAAAAATCTTCATTGTGAAACTCTAAAAGAGATAATTATCCAAATTCCTGAAACACACTCACACTTGCACCTGATTATCATAAGGACTTCTCATTTCAGAACATATAATACATGAAGAATTTAAGAATGAGGTTTTCTGACACAGAACACATTGTGCTCTCTGATAAATAGATATCTTATTTATATATTCTTCCTTTCTACTAATAATTCTTCATGGTAGCAACATCAGACACAGGAGTAGTTTAAAAGTGAAAATAAAAAAAACCCCAAAATTATAGTCTTTAAAAAAGGAAAAGAAAAGAAAGGAACTTCAAAATAGTAATGAAATAGAAACCCATTCCTCCCATGGAAGCTTTAGTGTCCAAATCATGCATCTGAAGCCCAAACTCAAAAGAAGGAAGCTTCTTCCCAGCTGCATTTCAGCAATATATATATACACTCATTTGCATCTATAGTTATACCCACAGTGCCAAACTTTGCATGCACAATCTCCCATAAGCACATTATGTCTGTTTCTGACATGATTTTAAGATAATAGATAAGTTTTACAAACATCATAATTCTGTATGTTTACCAGAAGAATATACCTCCACGACTATACAAAACATAAGAAAGTGTTTTAAGAAAAAAAAGCACAGAAATACCCAGAAAAGTTAATTCTAAGAAAGATTGTTCACTGAAAATTAGACTGAAAGATCATTTTCAGAAAACAACTATTTTTGGGGTAAAACTTGCCCCTATGGTTATTTTTTTAAGAACTGTTCTAGTTCCTGATTTCCCTGATGGTAATTCTCTATTTATTCAGGGTTTTTTAGTATGAAAATCTGTTTTATGTTGTTTCAAACAAATTTTATTCAAATGAAACATAGTTAATTCAACACAGTCGATAATCACTTACACTGCCAGTAAATGAGCATTGAAGCAATTTTAAAATTTGAGCAGCATCCCCTAATTTTAAAACCAGAGTAGCATCCCCTAAATGAAGCATTATGTATCAAGGTACAGTGATGGTCACACCTATGCATGGACACACAATACAGAAACATTTAGCAGTTTCTAAATATGTGCAAAATAAGAGTTCTGATGCAGTTATCTGCTGTAAACAGATGCAAGATATATGTGCTTGAAAGTGCATTTCAGCCTTTAAATCCCCACTTTTTGAAAAGCTATTGTCACTGCAATTGATGCCTAATTCAAGCTTACCTAGAAACAGAGACCAGACAAAGTTTAAAGGATAAAAGAGGATATATATTTAATAAAAGCTCTTCAGGTACATTAAGGGCAGACAAAGCCTCCCCAAGGAGCTTCACCCAACATGGACAATGGTCATGAGTCTTTCAGACACATTTAAGTGTGGTCGATTTACACATCAGGCTAATGCCTGATTATCCTTCAGTTAATGAAGTCATATTTCCCCAGTTTGCTCCCCCCCAATTCACTTGTTTACACTTTTTGGGGCCCGAGGCTATGGTGTGTTCTTGGATCACAGGCTCAGAGGGATTGTTTTGCCTGACCAGAATGTGAAGACAGTTAACTACATTTTATATGGAGTTTAGAGTTAGGCACTAATGCAGTATATGATTCAAAAAATATAAAAGCTAAAATCTTAAGACATCATGATAAAACATAGTTAGTAGTATTTTGGAATATTTGCATAAATATTTCAGGCCAATCCAAGACAAAAACCAAAATGTGGTCTAAGGGACAGCATGAGAAAAAAAAAGGTAGAAAACACATCTACAACAATCCAAGGCCTTCCAGAAAACAAACAACAAGAGACAGCTTGATTCCCAAGTATCAAAGCCTGAAATTTCTTTGTTAGACTGGATATTACGATTTCATGTTCAGATTTCCAAATACTGAAATTTAACTGCTGTACTCCAGGAAGGCTTTGTCTTGTCTAGTAATTCTCTATCAGCCTCTCTCTGAAATGAACTCTAGTCTTGATTTTACACATATTAGGTTTAATTTTCCACATATTAGGTTTAATTTTCCTTCTGCATTTCCAGAATCAGTCATTTTGCATCTTCACAGTTCACGTGTAATATGTATCAGCATTTTCTGTAACATAAACTGTTCTTTATTTACTCTCTATTCTACATGCTTATGCTGTCAAATAAGACACTTATTTTTTTCTACCAAGAAGATCTGGTGTTTTGATAATGAATTTGGTCAACACTTCAGTCACGTGGCCTTTGGGAAGTATATTAGAGGAAGCTGGAAACCATTCCTAATACAGTTTCCTGGGAAGTGACGTTATTTCTTTGAAAATACTTGGCTGGAAGGTGTTCTCATCTTTGCTATTGTTTGTTTGTCTAGTTTAAGGTATGTGTGTGTGAGTGGAGGTGTTTATACCTTATAATCCATTTAGTTCAGCTCTAATTTTACTAAACTCTAGCAAGACTGTGAATGCAACTGCTCAGCTGTAAAAGTTCTTGGGACAATCACTATTTTTCACATCGGTATTAGGGATCCATCAGGAGGCTGCTCCTGTTTTACAAGCAAACTTCTTTCTTTAAAAATTTGTCTAAAAGCTGTTTGAACTCCAACTAGTTAAATTCAAAAGAAACTGCACCTTTAGCACTGGGCTGGAGAAGCTGCACAATACTGGGCACCACCAGACTTCTTTAGAAGGTTCTGTCTCACCTGTTTTAATTCCAGTAGGAAATGAGGAGTTATCTTGGCCTCACAGCCTTATTTTGATAAATACATTAAAAGTGCTGTTTGACAGGATTTTTAATCATTATTCTAAGAAATACAGTTTGAATTCAATCATGTTCATCCAGTCCTGGAATGCTGTGGCATCTTTGCTACATCTGGGTATGAATAGACCCAATTATTCATATTTTTCCATCTTGCCAAGAAGTTACTCCCTAAACCAAATTAGGTTGGTTGAGAGGAAGTAAAAGAGAATGAAAATAATCCAAACAGTGACTGACTGCAGTGTTGAATTCATCTCTCCAAACAACTCCCCATATGTATTAAACTGAAAGTTGGGCTGAAACTGCCCAAATGGAAAACTTCCTCAAAGAAGAAAGGCTTCTCAGTCTTTAGTTATCTTTACCTATATTTCAAATTCATTTCTTACATATAACAACTGGAAATTTATTCCCTTGCCATACCCCTGCCCTAATAAACACTGTCATGGTTTGGGTCTTTTTGGTTGTGGACGTTTTCCCATTGTATAGAGAAGAGCTTTAAAGAAAGAAAATTTTTGGTCTTTTCTTCCTTTATTCTCTCATCACCTTCCAAATCAACATGTTTGGTAGGGCCAAGTCTGTTCCTTAATATTTTTATTCAAAAAAATCATCATTGCTTCCTGAGTAAGCAGGGGAGCTTTATTTAAATCTCTCCAAACTTTTCTAGCCGAAAACTAAGTTATTTTTTATCAAAATTATGCCATAGATCACACCTGCAGGTACAGCTCTGATCTACTTCCTACGGACATCTTTGGAACAAACTATAGTTGTTTTATATTTCCAGTGAGGAATCATCATTATAATTCCTAGGGCATAACCACTGGAAGTGACAGAGAAAAATGCTGTGCAGGTTACGATATGTGAAATATGTAAATACCACAAGAAATAAGTAGTTCTGCTCTATTTTGTTCTTAAATAATGGATCTGAGAAAATTCCAACACAGATTTTTGCAGTAAGTTTATAAAAATAGAGATAGAACAAGACACATGCTCATATTACAAGAATAAAAGCTGCACAAAATGAATAGCAATTCTTCCTATACAAAATTATCAAAACATTTGAAACATCAGAAATGTCATTTTCACAGAAATATTTATCTACTTGCTTCCATATTCATACTATTGAACAGCAGCACAATCCCTTTTCCTGCCTGTTTTTAAAATGCCCTTTACTACTTCTCTGCAAGAATAAAGAGACTTTGGTCCAGAGCCTATTTTATTGTGTATCAGAAGATTTTTTTTTTCTGAAATCAAAACCACAGAAAACCAAAAGACATCGAGAGTTATCAGTCTCCACTGCTTCTCTTTGCTGTTTTCCTTTTCATTAACTCTAGCAAAGACTTTTTGACAACGATCAGCTGCAACATTCAGCCAACCATTCACCCTCTCCCTCTTAGAAGTCTGTTGAGAATATTTTTTTCTTCCTTATTGCTCACTTTCCCAGCAGAGCACTCTGCTGAAGCACCAAAATAATTACAATGTTCAAAAGTGCAGAACCAGAGGAGAAAAGCAACAAAAATATCAAATGCACATCGACACACAAGTTATCAGTAGGGTCCCACAACAGGATGGTATTACAAAAGATAGAAGATGAGCTGCTCAGGTTCTCTCAGTATCAGTCTGTCCATGTTAGGAGAGAAAAGTAGTTCTGTTTGAAGAATTTAAACTGTACATCTTACAATGAATAGTGTCAGAAAGAAAAAAACCAAAAAAGCTGAGATTCCCACCAAAAAGAGCAGCAAACATTTGTGGCAATAATTCAGATGCTTGTTCTCAGCCCAGATATAGGCCCAGTACACTGATATCAGTTCAGGGATTACCAGCAGTAGCGTAAGTGCACGCAAACCCAGCATCACACTCCTTGCAGTAGTCAAAGCGACTGAAGAAAATGCTAATACTAAAAATCAATATCAGTAATTAGTTTCAGAATAGTCCTTCCCCCAACCAAATCTTTTTGACATCCCACAACTTCAAAACTGTCTGACTAGTGTTCATTACACCAGTAAAAAACAACTTTTTTTTTTTTTTTTTCCCAAGAAGTTCTCTTCACAAACTTTTCTGTATTCCTGGTAGTTGCAAGACTCATGATGGGAAGGCCAGATACCAATTTATGTTGCTTACTAGAAAAGTGAATACCATTCTAGCCTCTGTGTTTTCTCTATTCTGATATTGTATTTTATTTTCCTGTTTTCTAATAGATTGAACTACTTCAACTGTGGGTTTAAATCATAATAATGGTTACTTTACCCTTATGGCACACAAAAAATCGCTGAAACACAGCAGACCAGACCCATCTTTGAAAGAACAAAATATTTCACCTTCATTCTAGAATGATTTTAAATCAAGGTTATCTAATTTCTCTGCAATGGTTTAGACATATTGAAAAAAAATTGTTCTTAATGCTAGTGGACCTTGCAGATTACAGGCAGAAAAATCAGCAAGTTTTCTGACTGGGAGTAGGATTTGAAGGGAAACAAGAATCAGAGTTCAAAAAATCTGGTATTAGAAATTCATTATCATTCATTAGTATCTGCACTCAGAAGACCTTTGTAAATGTTTTGCTATTCCTGCAGAAAGGTCTACAAGTGGCCGTACTATTCTGAAGTCAACTATAAAAAGTACAAAGGGTTGCAAAAGGGTCTATTGTCAACTTTATTTCTCATCATGTTTAATAAAATATGAATTAAAAAACCCCCTTGAACTCAGTTCAGAAGCCACATGATAGGTCTGAAAAATTAAATCTATTTTTAAGGTGAAAAGCAAAGTACTGGGAAAGTGGCTAACAGTAGTCATCAGCAGTAGAAACTAAGGGAATAGTATCTTTGGAGAAAAAGCAGGACATGAAATGCATCTGACCCCATTTTCCAATTTTCCAACCCACAGACACATTCGCAACCATCATCTCAACAACGCTTTGATGAATTTCTACTCTATGTTAAAAAAAAAAGAGGAAAAAAGAGAGCTTTTCTTCACTTGTAGCCTTGGTAACTGGTAAGTCAACAATGCATTGGATGTGGGAATATCTTTCAAAGCAACCAATAATTTACAGTCTGAGTCAGGTCAGGTGCAGGCAGTTTTTATTATTTTCAGTGTTCTAAATACACTGAGCAAGAGAGGGAAAATGGTTCCCCAGTGTAACATGAACTAAGAGAATCTATTTCCCAACATGCTGTCAATGCAAATGATAGCTATTGCATATGTAAAAAAAACCTTTACCTTTCATAATATTACCTCTTGATTCAACTGCATCCACTCTGCAGCATTCTAAAGAGTGTTTTCTGCCAAATCCTCCTTGTCCCATGAAAGATTTCTTTAGGGCATGACTTACAGTAGTAAAAAAATTAGGGACGACTGCTCTGAAATCAATGGAATTACATCACTGGAAAACCAGAACTGAAACTAAGGAAACTCACAAAGGAACACTGATGCAAGCACAACTTCTTTAGCCCAGCTTGCCAGCATTCCATGTATTCTTTACAACACAGTCAAGAGCTAAATTTTCCAGGAGAGTAAAGAAAAGAGGAGTCCATTGATGCACTCGTCTCTCAAAGCTCTTAAGTTTTACTTTTAATTACTCTACAGCTGTATGCAACTGTACAACTACAGCTATTAGGAAATTGGATATCAGCCATCCTTCCCTGCCAACAAGTATCTGAGAAAAATTACTACATATTTAATGCTCTTAAAAAGCTTTCATTAATATTCACCTTTCTGAACCTCTGTATGCTTTTGCATATTTAATAATAAAAAAAATAAGATGACCACCAAAAAAAGATTACTTAAACCTCATTTGCAAACTCGTATGTGTTTAAAAATGAAAAAAAAAGTGCATACATATGTATAAATATAAAATCAAAACACATTTATTGCAAGGCCATAAAATAATTTACTTCACTAAAACCCGCTACTAGAGAAAACCGTGAGAGACTGATTTCCAGGTGATGCAAGCCTTCAGAACTCATTCCAGGTATTTCAGTGACAATTCAGAAGGCTCAGCTTTTACCCAAGGCACATGTGCCAGCATGCCTCATTAGCGGTCAGCTCAAGGGCAATCAGCCGTGCCTGCATCTATTTTATTATCCTTATTATCCTTACAGTATATTCATACTTCTCTTTACTCTCCCTATAAACCTATGAATGAATAGGTTTTATCTGCTTGAATTCCTCATGCTCGAAAGGAGACTCTTGCCTCCTCCCACAGGAGGATGGAAACTAGTTTTGAGTTTTGGCAACAGAACACACTGGTCACACTGCAAACTGTACCAGATGCCAGAAACCACCATTTTCCAAGTAGTGAATTACCTATAGAACCTCACAGCCCACACTGTGCAGCAGTTATCTTCTGAGCTGGGAAAGGCCTGCCACAGGAGCTCATGGCCATTAATTCTATCAATTAGGTGCACTGTGCAACTTTCTTCTTTTACAATCCGTGTCTAAATCTTCTTCTGCTGTTCCAAGTTATTACCTTCTTACATTTGTTAGAAGTGAATTTTGCATAAGCTCCTTTGCCCTCAGAGTTTGTGCCAACTCTCCTACTTGTCCTTAAGAAGAGTTTGCTCTGCAGTGCCTGATTTCTGGTTTCATTCAGAGAGACTGGGCTGACTCCTCCAAGTGCAACTCTCGACAAAATACTTCTAAAATGTAAGAAATTCATCTTTACGAAACAGCCTTTCATATGACCACTGAGCAATATGCATTATTTAGTCTAGCTCCTTGCTAGTCAATCAGTCAGGGGTTCTACAATCAGCACTACTGCTGTAACCAACTCAAGGTATGCAGAGCATTATCATCTGCTTAGTCTTAACTGTCTTAGCTACATTTTTGTCAAGCCCACATGTTTTCATCGCATGGGGATGAGAAAGAAAAAGTGATGCTGTCTTTCTGTATTTAAAATATCCTTCACCACTGAGTTACTTTTGCCTATTTGCAGGCATCTTTAACAGAATAGGATGTGTCTAAAAAGAAAAGCAAGCACAGGAGATAAGGTACTTGTGGGAATCAGACTCGGTAACAAGGAGAAAAAGCTCATTTTTCTAAGTACTTAACATGAATTTTGCCACCTCCTCCCCTCCATGCTTTCTGTACATCACTGATGTTCTGGTACATCCTTTGTAACACACCACTGGAACAAAGAGTGCTGACAGAGAAGACAAGGAAGCTTCCCAAAATTATGTTGCCATGCTTAAACCTTTAAATGTGATTATTATCCTAAATTTATTTCTACCCTGATTGCATTTGACTGATAGAACAGCCAACCACGAGGCAGCTGCTACAGTGGCTAATTTTTGCTGTCATCAATTTGATTTTTTGTGGAATAGCAATCAAAGGGACATGAAGTTGCAACTGGACTCTGCATTGTTTGAGGAGAAATAAATAACATCTTCCTGAAAACCTCAACCAACAACCCTGAGATCCTCCTCCCAGTATTTCTCCTGTAAGTTCTAATGTTTACTATTTGGAAATATCAAGGGAAATCAGGAAGTATGGAGCCAGAAACACTACAACCTCACAATCTGACTCTCATGAAAGCACTCACTAAGAGATAATAACTTGCAATACTCTGCATTGTTCAGCCAGACTTCATAAAGAACACAAAGCAACTGCTCTGGGCTTCTCCCCCTTCAGTCTTTCCTTTCCCTTTTTCCACACATTAATGCTTTATCACAGAAAATCTTCATTATGGTTTTCTTGAAATAAAACCTCCTGATAATGGAAAAACCTAAAAGGAATGTCATTGTTTTAAAAATATGGTTCTATTTTGTCAATACAACATTTTGGCTCCAAAGTCATTGCCAACTCATTAAAAATAACTCATCAATACACTCCAATCTCACAGCAGCTATGCATCAGGAATTAAGTCAAGGCCCTTCTCTGGTAATTTACTGCCAAAAATAAAAGTGCGAGGGAACATAAGAATCCATCAACCACACAATTTTCTGTTGTTAGCCAACATGTCATTTAAAAACACAGGAGAGGACAGCCAGTCTTTAATGAAAGAAAGCTTCCAGTAGCTACATCATAAACATACCAAGCAAGGTTGGGTACCAACCAAGAAAATGTCTTCATACTCATTTTGGCTGCTAATCCTATTTTAAGACAAAGCACTAATATTTCTAGAACTCTGGGGTTTACTGTCACATAACATAAAAAGATAAAAAAGGTGTAACACAGAACAAATTCAAGTTCTGCTGCTTATTACCTTTATTATAACAAAACCTTTAGGCATGTTTTGTGTGAATATTGGTAGTTCACAAAAATTTATATAAGTTATTCCGTATTATTGTTTTAATGCAATAATATTTTTTAGGAATGAGGATATATTTTTCTGGGAAGATGTGATGTAGACAAGTTGGTAAATTTCTGCATTTGGGAAACAAACAATTGGGCAGCTTTCTATGAATACATACTTTTCCCCTTCAACAAAAAAAAAAATCAGAAAGAAACAAGTCTGTGCAGACTGCATGACTTAAATTGCATTTTGCCTGCAATGACAGGAACTGCTCCACAGAAATAGCATTTTATATATAGAAAGTAAAGGAATACAGAGAAACATCTTTAAAAAGACTTACACCAACACCACATTCTGGCATCCAGCCTCTTTGAGAGCCGTAGGACACAGCCCTCCCAATGCCATTAGTGGGACTGATTTAGGAAGCAGATGCCCAGCCACACAGCACTAATTGTTAAATTGCAATTCCAGAGGGTACAGATTTTCAGGAGATTTTTTTTCAATTTTAAAGCAAAGCAAAGCAAACCAACAAAAAAAAGAAAAATCCTAATGCTTTTGGTTTTAAAAAAATCTCAGTCAGGAGACAGATGGTTTCATCCCTCACATTAAAATTAATTACCAGAAATATTTCAGAATATAGCTCCCAAAAATCAAATATCTATGAAAACTAGAATTTATTACTTTTTTGTTTGCTCACTGCACATATTCTCAAACTTCCATAGATTAGTAAATTAAACAGTACGTACACAAAACCATTTCTTTCATATATACAGAAGCACATGACCAAACCATAAATATAAATATTTACATAATGCCTAAATTAAAAGTCTAAATTTTTGCTTGAGGGTTTCTTGGACTATCTAGAATTCACAACACTGACAGATTTTTGTGGAACGTTAAACACACTGAATTTTTGTCCCTCTATAATTCCTTACAACTAATGCTAAACAGCAATCTCACAATTAAATTTGAAAATTGATTATTATGTATCTCTAAAGATGACAGAGAAGCTACATTCACTTGTTCCAGTCTAAGAAGTAGTTCGTAAACTAACAATGCTTCTAAATAATATTGAGGTGTTTGAGATGAGACCCTCAAGTTTCACAACAAAAACATCCTTCCTGAATAGTAAGGGACCAAGAACTTGGTATTCTGCACCACAAGCCCCACTTGGTGTGTCTCACAGCAGCCAGGGTAACCCAGCGGTGTCCAATTAGACATTGCACGACTCCTTTTCTCTCTCTTCCCACCAAGCCTTAGATGCGTCATTACACCTCCAGAGTAGGTCAGTTCCTCAGACTTAGGCTTTCTATTTTTCTTCCTCCTTGCTTTTATTACCACAACCCATCTTACTATAGAAGAGACGTATCGTAAGCCCCAGATTCTACAGAAGGAAGAAATGAATCATCTCTCTGATGAGCCTGACTGCAGCCTGACAAAGCTTGTGAGGGTAGGAGTAAATTAATCATGCAGAGATCCATTCTGTCATGGCTGGAAGCTTTGGATACCTGAGGTGGCTCAATTGTAGCTAGTTAGAGCATCCCCCTACTACACTCTGGGCTGACAGGCAAGCATGCCAAGAGACAGCAAAGAGGCTTCTCATAAAGTAAGGAAACGTAAAAGGATGCAAAGACACAAAGCTATTCGAATCAACAGGAAAACTTAGAACTGACCCAAGAGAAATAAATCTTCCAGCAGCACAAATTGATCTGCTGTGTAAGGCAGATCAATTTTGTAATTTTGTGCCCTTGTGTCAGTTGCTGGTCTCCAAACCAACTGCAATTTTTGCAGATGTGAGTACAAACCTACCACACTGAAGAAAATTCTTCCCCTTTCTCTACCTGCTTACAAAGCAACCACATGCTTTTCTTGTGAAAATTCAAACAAAGAGGCATTCTGCAAGTGCCAAGAAGGGAAGAAAGGAGAGAGACATGCCCACTCTTAGAGATTAACAAGCTGGTTAAAAAGACTTTGCCTTTAAAAACACTCTTAAATCAAAACCCCTACCTACAGCTTCAAGAAAAATGGCCTTTCAGAGAAATAATGAGCAACACAGACTACTGTCCATCACAGTATTGTTCATTTTAATTCTGCTTCTTCTAAAATTATTTGGTTTTGCCCTTACCTGTGTGTTTAAGCCCTTTCCAATTTGAAAAAAAACCAAGAAATCTGTGATCCCTCATTTAGATAAAAAGTTATTCTCGTATCCATTTTCTTAGAGGATAACTTTATAGCTTAATACTCATAGTGAGGTAAATTTCCATGAAGGCATCACAAATATGTAATTTTAACACAACAAAAGATAAGTATTTAAAAGTGGCTTGCAATTTTAAGAGGCTGTATAAAGACAGCAACTACCAAGTCGTATTGAAAAGGTGATTTTACACATAAAACCAAACCAAGTATCAAATGCTAAGCATTGGCATCTTGGGAAATACAGGAATAATGTCAGCACAGGAACAATGTCTAGAAAGGCTAAGAAGCAGCAGGAGGGGGAGTAAAGACAAACTGCAACAGCTGTGGGCAACAAGACCTCATTCTTGCTGCCTAAATCCTTTCTAGATGTCATACAATGGTTTGAGTTGGAAAGAATCTTTAAAGATGTAGTCCAACCTCTGCGCCACAGGCCCTATCCAGCCTGATCTTGCATACTTCCAATAATGTGGCATCCACAACACCTCTGGACAATCTGTGACAATATTTCACTGTACTTATAAAAAAACTTCCCCATGACCAAATCAAATCTATCTTGTTTCAGTTTAAAACCATTACATCTCATCCCATCTTGATACGCCTTGGCAATAAAGTCTCAATCTCTCTCATTAGTCAACTTCGTATACAATGAAAGGCCATAATGAGGTCTCCCCAGAACCTTCTCTTCCCCAAGCTGAGCAATTCCAACTTTCTTCTCAGGAGAGGAGTTCCAGTCCTCTGGCCATTTGCATGACCCTCCTCTGGACCTACATTCACCCAACATAGCAAAAGTAACTTGTAAGTCAACTTTAAAGCTGTTTTAAGAACAACAAAAAATATTTGTGCTCATTGACTACTTGTGAGTCAAAGACTTCATTATATTCAAAGAAAATCCCATTACAAATTTGCTCTGCATGAATTTAAAGGTATGGTATTTAAGATTGTTAGTTTTAACCAAAACTATTTGTTATTCTCATGAGAAACACGGCAAAACTACCTCTTACATTCTCCAGCTACCTCAATTAGACAGGCCAACATGCTCCATGAATAAAAGCTCTAAGTCACCCATGACAGCATATATAAAATAAATGAACTATGAACAAGTGCCCTCTATGATTATGAGTAACAGGTATTTAAAATATTTCATTGCAAAAAATCTATCTTATTCCATAAGCAGAGAGAATGGAGCAAAGGAGACAGATTAAAATTTATCCAAGTTATACCCCAAAACAATTTCAAAGACCCCAAGTAAATTATTAATGCACTCAAATCAAATAATTTGGCAACAATTACAGCATTGATGCAGCAAGATTCCTTGGTACAGAGTATAGATAAGTTTCTTCCATTCTGAGTATCATCCAGCTTGGATATAATGCTTTTGTAACATAATCATCTAGTGTTTTGGAGAGAACCCCACAGTTAAGATCTCCTACTAGAGAAAATTATTATTCAGTGAAAGCTATGGACTTCAGATTAGGTCTACCAAATCAGAATCTCTCTCAAAATCTGTAGGAAAACCACATACAACATCTTTCCTATAAATTCTGGCATTTACAGATGATACTGAGATTTCTGAAAAGCATTAAAGTTCCAGTATTTTATAACTAAAGTCACGACAAAGATTAGTAGTTTCTTCTCCAGCAAAACAAGTCTCAAAATTTCTTTATAGAGTACCCTGTCATTATACCTGCCCAGATCTAATTTAGAGTCCACTACTACTTGTGCTGCGGGCCTCCCATGTTTCTTTTTCAAGGTTTACTATTACTTCAGTGCCTTATTTCACCATATTTAAAGATCAAATGCTACAATTCTCAGGAGGCTTTTGTTTTCTCTTTCCTCATCAATACAATTTTCCAGAGGATTTTAACTTCTCCCCTTGATGACACACACACAAAAATCTAGCAGCTCCTCCTAGCAGTGTCAGGGTGTAGCCTGACAGGCAGTTAAACACTGCACTCACTCTCTTCCTCACCACAGTGGGATGAACTGGGGGAGGGAAAAATAAAATCTGTAGTTTCAGATAAAGACAGTTTAATGGGACTGAAAAAGAAAGCAAAAATTATAATAACAATAAAATAATTAGAATATACAAAAGAAGTGATGCACAATGCAATTACTCACCACCCACAGGCAGATGCCCAGCCTGTTCCCCAGCAAAAACCCCTGGCAAGCTCTCCCCCTAGTTTATAGACTCAGCATGACATCACATGCTATGGAATATCCCTTGGGCCAATTCAGGTCAGCTGTCTAAGCTGTGCCCCCTCCCAGCTTCTTGTGTCCCCCAAATCACTCACTGGTGTTATGGTGTGAGAAGCCAAAAAAATCCTTGACTGAACATAAGACCTGCTTCACAAAAACTAATCCATCAGTATGTTATCAATCTCATGCTCATCCTAAATCTAAAACATGGTATTATACCAACTATTAGGAAAAAGTTTTGTATCCCAATCATCTGTCCTGTTCATGCTGTATATTGAGTTCTGTGCCTTTAAGACTGGTTCTGAGAGTGAAGCAGGGAGAAGCAGCAGCACATGGTTTGTTTTGAGAAAACTGCCTGACTCCTACACATTCCTGCTCTGAGTGGTGTTGGTTGGAGGCATGGACAGACAGCAGCACAGGGATCTGTGTTAGTTAGATCTGCGTTAGAGATCTACTCTTAGTTTTAGCTGGCTGAGGCAGAGAAGCTCCCTGGACTGTTAGTTCTTGGTTTGTTTGGTTTTTTGTGGGTTGTTTTTTTGTGGGGTTTTTTTTGGTGGGTTTTGGTTTTTGGGGTTTTTTTTCCTTTTTTTGTTGGGACTATTTAAACATGCTCTGGACTGAAAAGCCCAGAGAGACACCCGGATCTGACACCTGTGGCACCCCAGGCCCCAGGACAGCATTTGCCAGCACTGGAGGAACTGATAAGAGACTGAGCGAGCTGAGCAACCCACAGCAAGGACTTTCTGAATCTGCCATCTCACTTCAGAAAAACAAAAGGTTTTATTGTTTCATATCATTCATTTTCTGTGCTTGTGGGCACTTTTTTTGTTAAATAAATAGTTTTTTCCACTTTTCTCTGAGGAAATTCTTTCCCTGACCAGTTGAGGGGAGGGACTGATTGGGTTTGCTCCCCAGAGGGACCCCATTCAGAGGTTTTCTCCCACCTTTGCCCTAAACCAGGACACCAGCCAAAGGCTGAGCTTTCGGAGGGGTGAGGAGAAGTGTGATTTCCCTCAGTCACATAGTTTCTTTCACTGAACCAGCAAGAATAATTTTTAGCAAATTAAGCTAAAAACCCACTGCTGAGCCCCCCAACTTCACTTAACTTTGGCTGGAATCTCCTAAGAGTAGCGCCGAAGATGACACACCATGTGCATCACTCAGCCACAACAGAAGTTGAAATTTACTATGGACACCACAGCTTAGGCACCCTTCCCCTGTTCCAGTAACTGAGTACTGAGGCTCAGCTTTGAAGCCCGAACGCTGCTCAAATACCAACTGGCAGTACAGAGGTCCTCTGAGGGCTCACAGCTCTTCAGCTATTCTTGTTTCCTGGCACACTGAAATTAAACCATTGGGCTTAATTTTTATGCATGCATATGCAAACTTTTAAAAAATATATATTAAATATCAGCTGTTGTATCAGGTATTGATTGTCTCTAACAATACTACTTGGAAAAAATGAATGGATAACACTCAGCCAGTACTAAACCACTGCATTTGCTTAAAACACGCAGGCTTTATAAGCAAGAACAAATGCATACATGTAACACAAGTGATTTCTTGTTTAGATTCACACCTCAGAGATAAATGGGTATGCACAGTGCAAAGGCTGACACCTATATATTTAAAACAAAAGCAACACCTTGCAAGAGTGACGCACTTTCCAAGGACAGACAAATAAAGCCAATATGTGAACTTAGCTATGTCATAAGTTCCTAAACCAGAGGGAATAAAGAAATTCTATTGTGATAACTTTCTGATGCTGGTGGGTCCTCTCACACCACCTTTTCTTATCGTGAATGTGCAGCATCAGCTTTTGTAAACTAAATAGTCATGTCTGCATTTGCCAGCAAAACAAAAACCATTGTGTTCAGGTCTAGGCTTCTTAGTGCAATAGGGTTACAAAGCTACTGGAGAGAGTCAGACAACTGAGGCATTTAGGCTGAGAGAGCATTGACTTAGGCCTAGAAAAGGCTTGCAGAGGATCTTACTAATGTATATAAATTATATATACAAATGAATATAAACTTGAAGAAGACTTAGAAAGAACATGGAGCCAGTTTCTTTTCAGTGTTGGCCAGTGACAGGACCAGAGGCAATGGACATAAATTGGAACAGAGGAGGTGCTCTCTGAACATCAAGAAACATTTACTGTGAGGGTGACTAAGCAGCCCAGAGAGGTTGTAAAGTCACTATCCTTGGAGATACTCAAAAAACCACCCAGACATAGACCTAAGCAACCAGCTTTAGGTACCTCTGCTTGAGCAAAGAAGCTGAACACTGTAAATCCCCTAAGGTCTCATCTAACCTCACTCATTCACAAAAAAGGAGAACCTGCACAGATACTCAATACTCACATCTTTCAATATCAGCTTTCTAAAAGCTACAACAGCCACAAGACTATGGTCTTTCCACAGACATTGTTTCCACAGACATTTTTCATCTCTTTTCCTAGCTCAGTTCAGGCTCACTCAATAGACTACATACCAAGAAACAGTACTAGATCATCTTTATTTTACATTAAACTCTTAAAGTCAAACCCATGAGAATTAAAAAAAAAAAGAGAGAGAAAGATTGTATAGCAATAGAAAAATATTTGACATTTCAGTCTACATACAGTAAGCTCCACTATTTTTATAAAAGATCAGAACTTCTCTTAATAGGCTGCCTCTCCACACTAGGAGAAGCATCCTGGTTAAGCATGCAGAGAATAATGATGCAATTACACTGAAGTACCTGAGTTTCAGTGACATCTTAGTACTTTCAGAAGGAAAGGAAGATTAGACAGAAAGGAATAGATCTTAAGCTATTGTCTCTTCAAAACAGGCTCTCTGGAATATTTTGTTCTTCTGCAGATCAAAATACATACTTTTCTAACCACTTAACTCGTTCACATTTATAGTTCCTGACACTCAGTAAGATCACAAAGTTCATGAAGCATAATGGTAGGGCATGCATCTAATACAGAGATTAGAGAAAATGGACTCAAAAGAACATTTGACCAAGGTTAAACAAGTGATGAGAATCCTTTTGTCATGCAGTCCCCAAAATTGCTCTTATAATCTGAGATTGATGGCAGATAAATTGAAAACATGTAAATATAATACAGATTCTGTACAGCGTATAGCCTCATTTTCAGAGGTCAAAGCTGAGGGATTCACAGAGTTTCCTTCTATATCAAGGATTCTATTTATTTCAGAATTTTTCCTATTTATTATTAGAATTTTTCCTCAGGTTCACTTATGCTGAATTTGCCACTAAGTTTCCCACTTAACAGTAGTAATATTTCACATAAATTATTTGCAATATATCCTCAGTCTCTCCAGCTCAGCCATTTTTTTTTCTGGAAGTCCAAGGCTGCTTTTCTCTATAGACTCATACTTTGAAATACAAACATCTGCTGTAGCTTTCTCCTCCCCATAAGGAACAACTGTTCTCTTCTGGAGCTTGATTTCCCATCCTGATTCTGCTACACACAGTGCCAATGATATCAGTGCTGTCCCTGTAGCAGCTGCCTTGTCATGTGCAAGTCTGCTTTGGGAGAACAGAGGCAGGGACAAATATTGCATCAAAAGCAGCCCTCAAAATGCTGGCTAAAACAGTAGAATTTGCCAAATAAATTATTTCCATATCTCTAGTATAGGATATTTCTATGATTTGATACTTGTATTATTCTATCATTCACTAAATTAAAATATTTTACTTAAATAAAACAGAACAGGTATGAAACATACATTTCACAGGAATCATTATCATTTCACTGATAATTTTTCACAGTACAGCTACAAAGAAGGGACACACTTAGGACTTTAAAATGACCCAGTAATGAATTCCCTCTCTTCACTTCATTCTAGTTACTCTTTCATAAAAGGTAAGGGGGAAAATCCCACTCCCACATCCCTAGAGAGGTATTTGGTTTCATTTGGAGTGGTTACAACATTTCAGTTTGGATCTTATTACAAAACACAAAGTAAATGCAAACAAATAGAAAACTATGGACCAGGGAGGAGAAAGAAGAGAATCTTTTCTTACTTTCAATGTGAGAACTCAGGAGTTTAAATACCCATGCAAGAATAGGGTGCAGTTCGCCCCTGTACCAAGGGTTAAGTCACCTCTTAGGATTCCTAGAAGGGAGGGTGGTTCAAATTCAAAATCTATGGAATATGCTAGTGTTGAATGCACCCCATCACTTCTGCCAAAACTGTTCCATTTTTCTCAAGTAACCACTTCCTTGAGGAGGATCCTAAACAGAAACCCACCAAGAACTTCTACCTTACTCTTCGTATCATTGCTAAGCATTTTATAGGAACAGCAAGGGGTAGGGCAGGCTCCATCTTTGTGGTAGACATACTCTGCAGACAGCAAAACATCTGCTGTCAGTATGCATCTGGTACCATTCTTATAAATGGGCATTTGACAGTTCACATCACTGTTGGAAGGATTCTTGTTATCCCAGCTCTTGTGTTTCTGTCAGCATGGAGCTTGACTTTAAAATACATTTTTCTGTTTCTACATGTTATGCAGTAAGATAAGCTGCAGGTTTCCATGTTGATAAGAAAATACTTCACTACTTGCATGATTCTTCTGCTACAAATAAATTAATGCTAGGATTTAAGCAGATAAAAATGTTATTCTCATCCATCATTCATTTCATCCCACTATAGACAGAAATAATACGTATAAAAATAATCTAAACAAAGGATTTGGGCTGGTTTATTTTTCACAATAACTCAGGCACACCTAAAGTTATTCTCAGTGATGTTCTACAGGTGAGGATTATTAACAGGTGGCATAAACAATTTTATGTGGGGTTTTTTTTGAGTTACGGATCACAAGAAGTTTTTTCTTAAATCCATGGCTTATTCACAGTGCTATTTAATTTCACGATTTCTCAGCTTTTATGCTTATATTTGAAAATAAGGAGTTGTTTCCACTTGTATTAAAGCCATGATTAAAGTTCAATGCAGTTTAACATCTCTCTTAGATGAGATGTTTTGATATTTTCTAGGGGCTTTATGTATAAAGGGAGTTTTTAAAAAGAAAATCAAGGTAAATTATAGATAAAAGAACTAACAACTATCAAACCTGCAATGAAACCAAAAAAAAAATTGTTCTAATTAAAAAAACCCCAAAACAACAAAATCCTAAACCTTTATAATCTTTATTTAGCTAATAAAGCAGGCTAATAAAAAATTATCAATGATCACATGCTATCAAGACATTATCAGCTACTTCATTTTGGCTGGGCACTTCCACTGCCAGATCTGGCATTTAACTGGGAGTGTCAGTAACAGGATCAGGACACCTGCTACGGGCTAGGAATTCTTTTGGACAGAAACCACCTCTTGCTCATAGAGCACACAGCATGCAGAGCAAACCTTCCTCACTGTCCATAGCCAGATTAACCTAAAATAAAATGATGTCATCACTGTCCAGAAACACTTGCTGCACATGTAGAAAAACAACCTCTGCACACAGTTTATCTGTCGGTGAAATATCACCTCCCCAGCTTGGAGAGCCCTCAAACCCAGTGTTCAACACATGTCAATGGAAGTCACATCCTGACTGAGCCCTTCCATTCAAGGTTTAGAGTGTGCCCACTCTGAAAAACTGCATCTGGACATCAAACACAATATTCCTGCCAAACACTAAGCAGAAATTCATAAGACCCAAGTGGAAAACATCCAGTACTAATGACTCAATTCATGGAGCTGATTTTAGGAGATGATTCATAACTAACCTATAAATTTCACTAATTGGAAACCCCTCTCACTGCTTACACTCGAGGGGAAAAAGGAAAATTAAGACACTTCCTGCATGCTGGTCAAAAACCACAAATAAGGCAACCATTGAGTTTTTGGCACAGACACCCCTCAATTACATCTAAACAACCCAAAGAGCAGCAATACATATATAAACATGTATACACACACAAACACAACAGAATAAAGACTGAGTATTTGTAGGGGGAAAAAGTTATTTGTTTCACTTCCTTAAAAAGCCTCAGAAAATAATTTAAACTCTAAAGAAAGCTTTAGAGGATGTAACAGTAAGGGTATTTAGCAAATCTCAGTAATTACATATTTGATATACTGCAATATAAGATAATTTCTAGAAACAAACAAACAAAACTGTTAGGATTTCCCAGTGCATTACCAAGTCAAAACACACTCAGTTCTGAACAAGTCACTCCTGGTTTTGTGAAAAAGGGAGGGTGGGACTGAATGTGTTTGATACTGAAAGCTTGGTTTATAGTGTTGCTATGGTCCTAATCCAGAGTAATTAATTCGTTACAAAGCAGCCAGTTCAAATGAGGACATTTCAGACCTGACTCTCCCTGTCTCCTTGACTCTTGCCAGACCCCACCCCTCCATACACTCACCTGCAGACCAGGATAATTGACCCAGCTTGTAGCCATGCCCCCTAATTCAAAGGGCATTTGCCTCACGGAAGCTCTGCCCTGTTGAGTTACTCTTCAGAGCATTTTTTTCATGCTCTGCAGTCACAAGAGCAAGACTCTTTGATTAAAAAACAAAACAAACCAGGCTAATAAATCATGAGCCCATGAGTCTGGGTCATAGCCAGAGACCTGTAATGTGGGTTAACATTTGACCAAACTGTGAAATTAATTGCAGCTTCTCCTGTAAATCTTCTCCACTCCTTCCCTGTGTGACCTGGAACATGCACCTCTATGACAGACCTCTCCTCTAAGTCTACTGGGGGATTTCAACTTTGTCATATCCTTTAGGAAAAAAAAAAAAAAAATCCAATAGCTTTATGTAATCCTTTTTCAAGAATCTNAAAAAAAAAAAAAAAAAAAGTGTCCATAAAGCAAGCCAGTTCAAAAAACCCCTACCACTAAAAGGAGTTAGGTCTGATTATTTCTTTGAGGAACCAAGAATAAGTGGCAGCAACACAATTCTTGGCTACTGGCAGGAATTGTCACCTGTGACTGCGCATGCAGAGAACAGCAAGCCATGAAGAACAGAACCTGAAAAAGGACACTTAGCATTTCATTTCCTATTTCTCATATGTTTATAAATTTATAGCATTTAGCATTACTGAGGTAATTGTGGGGTTTTTTTCTGGAGAAGTTTAGAAATACTTCATTTTGGTGTGGGTTCCTCCCACAACTCACATTAGATAAAAATAGACTCGAGACCTGTAATGTGAACTGGAGAATACTTAAAATTGGGAACCCATAACTTTATTAGTAGCTTTTGCAGGATATTTTAAAATGCAAGGAATAAACATGTAAATCCATGCAACAACTACAATGAAGTGGATCTGCCAGCTCTAGAAATCCCATCTTATACAAGTTTAAAATGCTCACTTACCTTCAAGCTACAGTGTATTTTGATGTTTCTAAAAAAGGTGAGAAATAGAGATCTTGGCAAAGGTCAGATGTCATATGTAAAACAAAGAACAAAATAGAAAGCTTCTTATCCCACCCATATTGAAAGGCCTTTCAAAGTATCCCATGTATAACTCTCAGCAGGTCTTTTTTTTCCCTTGAAGACCTGAATATCAAGATACAGATCACTGTGCTGAAAGCCACTCTTTCCAAAAATGAGAGTGCTTGCCAATAAATCACAACTGTTTTACCATATGCCACATCGCTCTGCCAAGTATCACCAGTCTGTTCTACTTTGAAGCAAATTTCATTATAACATAGCTCAGAGCAATGCTCATTAAAAAGTATACTGAAAAATGTCAAGTTGTTTTTATATTAAAAATGAGACTTTGTTTTCCATGAAGATTTCACACTGGTATTTATTGAAAAATCTGGTATTTCTCAGAAAAATCTGAGAAATTTCACCTCAAACTCACCACTCACTCCTGACACTAAGATGACAACCCTGTCATCTGCTCCATCATTCACTAATGTTGATTTTTGCTTTGAGGACTCCAATTTCCAGCACTCTGGTGAGACCTCCAATCTAAGCCCACTCATTAATCACTTTCCCTCTTGGTGTTATCAAGCAGGGGGGTTCAGGACACAGTGATTTCCTCGGATAAGTTTGAATAGGTGTGTTTACCCTTCTAAATTAGAGGCTCACAACAGTCAGCTCCAAGAGTCTTCCAGGAAATCATGGAGCCCTTTGAGCTTTTTCACAAGCATGTAAAACTCAGCAGAAGGTTTTCCATGTAACAGCTGACAAGACTGGTCTATAACTGATGAACTAGCCAGAAACTAGTCCAAATGCTGACCTGATTTAAACTCTGATCTCACTGGACTCATGGGGCTGGGAGAGTATGCAAATCAAACCAAAATCTGGCTTTAGAATCTCTTTGATTTATCCTGCCCAGAAATAAATCAACTTGTGGTATTTTCACATTTTTAGCTTGATGAATCATTGCTAAACCTATCACAGGCTAAAAAAAAATAAAAATACTGTCATTATCTTTTCATTAGAAAAAAGTCATTATTTTTTCCATTTACTCACAATTATTTCTCCCATTTACTCACATCCAATATTTCTCATGGCCAACAGTCAATCAAGAAACATCCCTCCTTCCTGGCACTATTACAATTTAGTGGATGTTATAAACTACCTATACAAAGTAAAATTGTCAAATTTCAAGATTTTTTTTTGAAAAAAGTGGTCACTTTCAATTGTGGCTTAAGCACATGAATCACAGTACAGGAGTCACACATGTCACAGTAGTTTTCGCCTAAAAAATAAATAATATTTTTTTCCAGATGGCAAAGAATGATTTGAAGGTTCTACAGGCTTTGGTCTACATGTTATAACACATTTCCAGCTGCTGACTACAGGTTACTGCCTGCCACTGTTCATCCAGAAAAAACATGAAAAAAATTAAACACCACAAAAATTAAATACCACAGTACAGACTCTGTAAAGCCAGGTAGTTCCAAGGTCACCAGGGTTATCTAACTGATGTCCAAAATTCAATTTTTATGGACAGATGAGATTTCTTGTATTTCTTTTCCACTGTATATTTCCCACACATGTTCTTATATGCCCTTCTCCAACAGCAGGAAATTTCTAAAAGCCTTTCTGTTCTAGAGCTATGATTTGTTTCTCCTAGGCATTTTCAGTCTTGCTGCCCCCTTCTTATATAGTTTTAGTTCAGTTACTCAAAGTTGAGACAACACTATTACCATTCTTGTTTAAAATATTATACTTAAATTAGTAAGGGCTTTAGGGACAAAGACCTTATCTTTTCAACCTGCCATTTAGTGTTTCTGTCCATCCACATCCTTTTTACCAGCCCATCAGTCCCAAGAAGGTGCCTATGAAGAGCAACATTTAAAACAGCTCTTTTGCCCTCTGCTGCTGAAAAAGCAAAGCAAATAATTTTAGTATTATTATACTGAAGTTTCATTCTGAATTATATCGAAACACTCCAGAAATACAAATTAGGTTGTTTAGCCCATGACAACATCTTTTTTTGTAACACTTCCTTCTCATCCCACTTATAAATACCTCAGGCCTACTCTGACTTTGCATTTGGAATTAGTTAGGAATGAATCCTCTTTATAATAGCACATAGTGGAAGGATAATTGCTAAGAGCCTATTTCACTGTGCTTGTTAAGTTTCTCCACACCTTTCCAGAAATTAATTAATTGGACCAGAGTCTCCAAAAATTCAAAGAAACGGTAAGTGCTAAGCACTTTAGATCTAGATCAAGTGCCTTTTCATTCTTGCCATTTCTATGAAGAGGTTATACTCTCAGAACCAGTTTGGCATTCAAGATTCTCCCAATACCTGAGGAGATTTTAGATCCCTAAAATTGTATTGTCAGTTACAATTGTGTCTTTGGCAACACAAGTTCTCCAGTATTCCCTATAAGGGACAATGAATTGTTGAGCTGTTTCTAAACAGGGTTAGGCACAACATGGCTTAATGCAGAAGTTTTAATAAAAAACTTTGTGGATCTGGGAATACATTCGGTACTCTTACAATGCACAGAAGGCTTAAATAACACAGCAGAGTAGTAACAGCTGAACAAAAGCTGGGAACCCTGTTTGCCTTTTTTTCCCATCTCTATTGTGGATCGTTACTGAACCAACCTGGGAGTTCCTAGACGGCATTACAGGTCAGTGACTCAGATTTGAAACAGTCTGATGCAGCATAATTTGTATGCATCTCTGCAACACATACTAATGCCTGCATCAATTTCTGCGTGTCACTTCAAAAGGCTAGCCAAATAAACTAATTTTAGGGAATGAGAGTGTTGTTTCTACTGTACAAGTATAGGAATGGAAACAAAGGGCACAATAAATCTGCGTCAGAATGCAGACAGAAGAACAATAGTCAAATTTTAGTCTTGCACTAGAAATAATAATAAAATATAAGTTTATAATGGCTTTTTAGTAACCAGATAACTACAGCTGAAATAATATCCACTTTCTTCCCAACAGTCACCCAGCACAAAGAAATAGATGTAGGTGGTGCTGGAAGTCAGAGTACAGCATTGCAAATATGCAAAGGTACACACTTTTTAACTCCTAGTCCAAGGGAACTTTCCAAGTCCTTCCTTTTGAATGAGGTAGTTTTAGTTACTATTTAAATTGCCACACCTGTTTTGCAATAGTGTCCCACAGCCCATCAGTAATTCATATCAGGCACAAAATGCAGCCAGAGTTTTAATTGGGACTTCCTCCCAGTCTAAGGCTCCATTCCTCAGAGTCTGCCCTGTTCCTAGTGGTAACTTCTCTTGACTTTTTAAATCGGGCAAATTTACAAGAACACAGGTTTACACAGCAAGACTTACTGCAATGATTTTGAGTGAAACATGCAGAGATTAAGAGGACCAGGGCTATAGCCAGATGGGATGGACAGGCACTGTAGGAACCTGCTTTGCAATGTTCTTCCAACTGTTTTAATGAAAAAGTAAATCCTACTTAGCTTTCCGATGCCAGACCTTGAGTCACTGTTAATCAAATCTAGCTTTCCAAAGGAAATGTTAAAGATGCTTTACATGAACAAATTCTACAATTAGAGACTGTATAAACACATAATCAAACAGCTCTTTAAGAAGAATGCAAAAACCCAGACTTTTGTCAACGTTTCAGTCAGATGCAAATTAAGAAAGTATTCAAATGCCTGTCTTCAAGGATCACTCTTGAAAGAACATGGATTAATTCTAGAAGAAACAGAAGATGCTACCCTGGCTCTCTAAGTGCTGTAGTGGTAAGTGATGAACACTGCACTGAGAGCTGATGCGAGCTGTCTTCTAGTCACAGACTGTATTCTCCACTGTGTTTGAGTGAAACCAGTGCACTGTAGCTGGACCACATGATGATGCCTTGGAGTGGCTACCTAGAACAGACTGGGCTAGACAGAGTTAAGAGAATAAAGTGAGTATTTATTAAAGGCCTTCAATAGGTACACTTGTGCAGTGTAAAAGCCTCACAGAGGCCACAACCAAGATGGACAATAGTCCCAAGTTTTTCAGACAGATATAAGTTTGGTCTATTTACATATCAATTCTCAAATGACAGCTTCAGGTAATGAAGTCATATTCTCCCAGTTCATTTCCCTCCAATTCGCTTTTGTTTTTGGGGCCTGAGGCTGTGGTGTGTCCTTGGATCACAGGCCCAGCAGGATTTCTATGTCTGACCAAAATGTGAAGTCAGTAACACTTGATATGGAATTCAGAGCTATGAACTAATGCAGTATAGGATTTGAAAAATAGAAAAGCTAAAATCTTAAAGCATCACTACCAACAGCAATAAAAACACTGAAGAAGTCAAGGGCCACCTGTGATGTCTGCCTCTTGTGAGAAGAACTCCAGGCAAATTGTCCCCTTCCCAGCAAATTTGAAAGCTAATGAATCATTAATATTCCCCACAGGTAAGCTTTGCAATTTCCAATAATGTCAACTAATATTCAGATTATGAGTGTGTATTTGTTAAGTACAGGGAGAGGCATTATTTCTCTGGTATTTTTTTTTCTACTATGATTTGAAAAAGCCCATTATTTACTCCAGCAAAAAGAAAAATAGAGCTGGCTTGCAGCATTGACACCATGAGCCACTTTTAGTAAATTCAGCAAGCTTGGAAGAAACACATCATTGCCTGTGAAAAATATTTTTTTTCAAAATAAGAGAATCCACAAAAACTTAAACATAAACTAAGCACAGTGCTAAATGATTCACTTACTACTTTTTGCAGATATTCTCAGAATAGCCTTATCTGATTTACCTTTACATCAGAAGAAAAAAGCCCTAGAGCTGCCTACCTTTTAGCATTTGGAACTACCTATTGGCAGAAAAAAACCCTTTATGATAATATGGAACAGCATGGGCTGCACAGAGGGTCAACTTATTTCTAGAAGAAATTTAGAGGTGATAACCACACAATAATCCCCCAGTTTGGACTGGAGAGAATTATGTATGCAGTATACAAGCACAAGATTACCCTCTTGCAGAGTCGCAGAAGTAGTTTTGAAGAGTGAATGTCAAACAATTTTACCTTAAATTTACTAATACAGGCTTTGAAAATGCAATGTAAAGGGAAAGAAGATAAACACCATTTAGACTAAACAACTAAAGGAAAAACATTTTGCAGAGAGGATGCAATTGCAAACTTAAGCAACAGGCTGGGGTTAACTCTCAAGTTCTCTGCTTATCACACTGACCTACAGGTTAGTCTGATTTAGTTGAACTTGCTTCAAGCAGAGATTTGGACTGGCTGACCTCCCAGTACCGCTGCTGCTTTAAAGAAGGGACAGAGCTCTTCATTCTGCAGTCAGAAATCCTTCACCACAACCAATCTTCCCAGTGCTGTAAAACAATACTGTAATGTTATGTGACAGAGGAAGCTTGCCTTTTGTGTGTTGGAAAGAGAAGATTACAGAGGATACAGAAGTCTCCATCTGTTTTCACAGCTTCAGCAATTTTTCCTGTTCTCTTGTACCTCTGTATGTAGACAGAAAGACCTCCCCACAGTAAGGTGGAAAGCTCACCGATTTCATTCTGTTTCAGGTCAGGAGTCTTCCAAGAATCACTTCTTCTCCAAAACTTTCCACAGGAAGGACTCCACAAAGAATATAAAGTGGATTTTAAAAAAAGATTTCACCTGGAATGCTGTATCCAGCTCCAGGGCTCCCAACACAAGAACGACATGAACTTGCTGAAGCAAGTCCAAGCAGGCCACCAAAAAAATCAGAGAGCTGGAGCACTTCTCCTATTAGGAAAGGCTGAGAGACTTGGGGTCGTTCAGCCTGGAGAAGAGAAGACTTCAGGGAGACCTCATTGCAGCCTTCCAGTACCTAAACGGGGCCTACATAAAAGCTCAAGAAGGATTTTTTACAACAGCATGTATTGATAGGACAATGGGGAATGGCTTTAAATTGAAAGGGAGTAAATTTAAATTATATATTAGGATGAAATTCTTCATCACTAGAGTGGTAAGGCTCTGCTTCTGTTACTCCAGAGACATGGATGCTCCATTCCTGGAGGTGTTCAAGACCAGGATGAGCAATCGAGATGAATAGGTGTCCCTTCCCATGGGAGGGGAGTTGGACTTGGGTGATCTTTAAAGTCTCTTCTAACCTAAACCATTCTATAAGTAGATGAATTACTTATTCACTCTCTCTCCTGGCTTTTTTCCACCCCCGTTTTTACTTAAGTGTAACAGCTGCGACTCCCAGAGAAATTGCTTCCTGGCAATAAATTACCATATTGCTTGAATTTATTTACAAGTTAACTTCACTGGATAATCTACTTGGAGAGGAATTTTTGAGTGCACTACCTGCATACAAACTCTTCAATCAGTCAAGTTATTACATACAAAAAAGAAATATAGATATATGTAAAGTGTAGTAATTTGACTATGGCAAAAAATAGCATGCTCATCGTCATGAGGGCAACATGAACCTCTTAAAAATTTTTAAGATCTATCATCATCTTAAAAATATTTAATACCCCATTCTCTGTTGCTGGGGAAATTAAATATATATATATATACATATTCTTGCAGAAAGAATTAAAAACCCCCAACCAGTTCTTACCACTGAAGTAAATTAAGCCTTACAACAATATGCACAGTAAGTTAATGCAAAATACCATTTATGAATACACCAAAAATTGCAAGGAGTGCTACTTGATGGCTAAGCACAAGGTGTAACAAGGGCAAACTTCCTCAGTTTCCTTGCATTTTGTCGAACCTGACCACAGCCTCCAGGTTGTGGGGTTTTAGGTACTGTTATGCACTAAGAAGGAAAGCAGGCATGAAAGCCTGGGAAAAGCTGCTGATTGATCACATCACTTGTGTTTTGTGTTCACCCTGAAAATTTTAATGCCTTTAGACTGCCTTATCAACTATAAGAAAATGGGCAGTAGGCAAAAGATGTTAGGTTGTAGATACAAATACATAATTAGGTCTCAGATTGCCCTTGAGAAAATGACTATTCTGAAAGACATTGAAATCAGCAAAATGTAAAAAACCCTTCATTCCAAGAGTTTCAAAATCTCCAGCTACAGGCCACTGTTTCACAAACTGTGTACTTGCACACAGACAAAATAATGGAATTCTTAATTATATTACACCTTAATATTTTTAAATGTGCAGCTTCATTCATCAGTTCTACTGATAAAAGATTTGTTTTTGGACTGGAGCACACAACCCATTTAGAGTAATGCTGGCAAGGGCTTGTCTCTAATGGCCCACCCTTTCATCCTGCACAAAATTCTGTTCAATTTGTGCAGGATGAACAAAATTCTGTTCTGGCTTACATGGTATAAAACATCATAAGGAAGATGACTGAAATTACTTTTGAGAGACATTTGTGTAAAAAGCCCATCCAATTTCCTCAACGACATTACAGCACTATATTTTATCTAGTCTGTGTGAGAAGGCTGACAAATACTACACACCCTCCACAAGCTCACATATCAGAGTACTTTATTCCCCAAGCCTGATAAGAATCCCTAGATAGTAAAAGAAGGGGGCAGCAGCAGGAGATTAAGGGGAAGTGAAGCAATCACTGTAGCCAAATTTACATGGTAGGGAGCATTGCTAGGAAGTGCTTCTGAGAGCACCTTGTGAACTTGAGTGACAGTGTATCAGGGAGCTGAACTCCACAGGAATCCAGCAGTTCTACCACGTTTCTCTGCCATGGCATACTTTAATCCACCATTTTCCTGAGAGAAAGCACAAGTAGGCTTGAACTCCTTCCCCCATTTGGACACCCACATAAACAAAAATACACTAGGGTTGTGTTTTTCTTCCTTTTGCTCTATTATTGCAAAAGATTATTTCTAGCTCTTTCATACTGGCTCTGGGAATTTTAAATGAAACATAGAAACAAAACAGGGCTCTGGGAACACTGGTATGAAGTATTAGAAAAAATAAGGATGTGAAGGCAATACTGTTAATTTCCTGGTCATTCATTATCATAATTTTTTTCTCTATTTCTTACCCTTCCAGTTCAGGTAAGTGTATATTAAGGCACCTACTGAAAATTATGGTCTTCCCAGAGCTGACAGTTTTACTCTAAGAGTTACCATATTTTAGGATATCCTCCAACCACAGTATTGGAGGAATAACCAAGACAGACTGATTTCTAAACAGTCAATTAAAAAAACTAAGCCAAATTTTCTTCCCATTCCTGTAACTTCCAGTTATAAATGTTCCTGGCATACCTGCATGCACAAAGAAGAAAAAAATTCACCCTCCAGCATTTCTGTTTATTTACAAAATATTTTTACTGCTAAATCAAAGACAAAATTTAGCATCCAACTGAAAAAACCCCCTACGGTTTAATAATCGAATGCAACAGATGTATTTGTCTTTGTAATATTACATAAAAAGTTTAGAATTGTTATCCAAAATCTTTTTAAAGCATAAACATATTTGATAAAACATTTTGCAAGTTGATTTCAATTTTTTCCACACTGTTTTTGTCAATAAAAGCCATATCAAAAAGACTGATTTTTTCAGACTGCTCATGTAATTTCTGAAAAATATGTAAAAAACCCCTCTAATAATACTTTTGGTGCCACTTAAAAAAACCCCCACTGAATACCCAATTAACATTAGACAATAATTTCTGACGTTCCCTTTGACCTGATGTATCCCCATATACATTACTCACATCAAATTTCCCTGAATAGCCACTGAGCAGAATTTTCCATATAGAATTCATAACAGAAAGAATCCACCAGCATATTCTCTAACAGTGAAACACTGTTAAATAGCTCCAAATATTTGTTTTTCAAACACATATCAAGTGAGGATATTCATATACTACATGACTCTTTCCATAGAAATGTGTATCTCCAGAAACCAACTGCTTTCCATCATTAAATCTGCATTGCAATTTCAAAAAAGTCAGTTAGGAACAAAATGAAATCACCTATTTTTAAGAACATAAGCTGGAGAGTATAACACATGTAAATGAGGAACAGCAAACTGTCCTGACTGCTGAAAACACAGACAACTGTGTCAAAATGGAAACTGCAGCAGCGTGAACTGCATAACATATCACAACATCCTTTAAACCTGTACAAAGGCCTCACAAAATGAGCCGCAGGGTCTCTCAGGTCAGCACAGTGCTCACCTGGCACTGGCCAAGCCTGGGGCCTCACACATCTTCACATTTCTGCACCATTCTTCATAACGCAGAATGGCTGGCTCGCATTCATTTAAAGCGGTTTTGTCTTAAGGTACACAAGTATTAGCAACTAATTGCAGCAGTGAATTGTGAAAAAATTCCATCAAAGCATGAAGCTATCAAACACTGGAGAACAATTGAGAGTCAATATCATTTAAGATGCATATGAAAGTAGGATGAGCACAGGCAAACCAAACCTCAGGTTAGGAAGAAAATTCAAAAGGCTGAATGCACAAGATAAGGTAATGCATGCAGCTGGTCTTCAGTTAAATTCCCTTCAAAACCTTACTTGTGTTTAACCTGCAGCAGTGCTGAAAAAAAAGGGAATACAATAAACAGGCAAGGTTAAAATGCAAGAACGAACAAAGATTGCCAAACAGGTCATTGTCATTGTGCAGCTGAGCAACACCTTGTATCCTAGGAAACACCAAGATATTCCAAACACTTTCATGTCTCTTCCTCAAGTTACAATTCAGCATCACTAACCATGTCCTCTTTGCTCATCTGTTGAAGACTTTAGGTCCACAAGGCTTTTGTCATATTTAGGAAGGCTTCTCCTTAGCCGCTTTTCTTCTTATGCCTTTCCTGTCCTCTCAGTAAGAGACTTCTCTCAATTTTATTATATATAAATACAACAATACAACTCTCTCCACATATAAATCAGGAACAACCTGAATAACCCAGTAAGGTAAAGTACAGGAAACACAGGATAAGGTAGTTTTTCATCTCCTTTTCCTACTATCAGCCTTCATTTAGACATACCATGAAAGGTGCATTCAGAATCTCTATTATTACCCAGCCTCCTTGAGCTCTGTTTATCTAGTCACACAAAGAAAAATAAAGATAGAATAAATAGGAACAAAATTAAGCAGACTGTGAAAGACTGAATTGGGCAGAGAATATATACTGAAAAGACAAAGAAAAAAAAATCACTGAGAACTGAAATCAAGAAAGAGAGACGAAAATAAAGGAGGGACTGGAAGACAGAACACAAGAAATATCCTATGAACATATTCACTGGGCATCTCTTAAAAGAAGACTGTTGCTATGCTACTTGGTGTTATGGCACTTTTCAAAATAAGATCCAATTGAATATATATTAGTTCTGGAGAGTTGAACATGCAACATTATACTTGAAAGCATTTGCATTCCTATTAATTTTTAAATAGGATATTACCAGCACATTCATTGTCCAAATATTCTAAAAGGGAAACTCGGAACTGATGGCAGATGCCTTACACAAAAAGGAACTTTGGAGTGGGTTTTCCCCCACCTCCTCTTTCACAAACAGGTAATCAAATTTTACTACCAAAAAAGAAAGAATAATAGTGTTTGTTTCTTCCTTCTACCAACATTACTTTAGCCCTCAGCTAAAGTTTCTTCTTACCAAACAAAGCCACATACATTGAAGATTCTCCCTGATTAGTTTGGCTGGTTTTTTTGCAGAGCGGAAGAAAGATGTTTGAAGGTAACAAAGGTCTGATAAAACTAAGAAATGCAGATTAAAATATTGGATTCTAGCTAGTTTAAATACATTGGGGATCAGGTTGACTTCAGGGACTGTATGCTGAAGATTTTACATTCTACTACAAAAATAACATTGCATTTTGTGTGTATGTGTGTATATAAATATATATATAATGGGTTTCAAACTAGAAATTAAAAAAATACTTGCAAAGTGCTTTTACAAGGTACTTTGAGCGTTCATTTTAAATCTAATTTCATGTAGATTTCTCTAAGGATTAATCTGAACACATTTTGAACTTGTCTACTGCACTTTCTCAGCAGACCCATATCCCAAGGGCCAAAGTTCAGACAATAGGACCCAAGAAAATAAAAGTTCATTTCCTCACTTAAACATGCCTTTTCAAACAGTGAACAGAAGCCATTTTGGGTGTTTCCCCTTTCTCAGAGGGAAAGTGAAACTCACCC
Organism: Cyanoderma ruficeps; assembly: GCA_008694505.1. Lineage (NCBI taxonomy): Eukaryota > Metazoa > Chordata > Aves > Passeriformes > Timaliidae > Cyanoderma > Cyanoderma ruficeps. Next base: position 1,594,386 of record VZDJ01007749.1, on the reverse strand, counting down.
AGATAACCAAAATTGACATCCTGACTGTGAAGCAAAAAAAAAGTTTTGTCCTTGTTCAGCAACAAGAGTGTTTCAAAGGAGAGAACAGTTCTTCTCCCCTGTCTCCTTTTACACTGCACCATTCATTCATTTGCTAACCAGGCAATTAGTTTTTCAGACCTTCTGGCAACATGATGTAAGCAGTGCCAAAAAAAAAAAAAATCCAAAAACCCTGAAGGTTAATCAAAGAACAAGGGCAATGGAATACATACACACAAAAAGTAAATACCAAGACTGAAGATGGTTGTCAAAATTTCTGAGAAACAATAGGTCAGCATTTCCAAATGGTGAGACAGTAATGCAATAACAGAATCTCCAAATGATTGCTCCCTAAAGTTTTTAAAGTTTCTAAATTACTAAATATGTTTTCATTAATAAAGGTCAGAGTACTTAACTATCCTGCATGACATCATAGTATTCTTTATATTAATAAATTTCCACCCTTCTCTATAAAGTTCTTGTACCAAATCCACTATAGCCCTGAAATAAGGCAGCCTTGTCGTAGGAGTGGCTTTATAAGAGCATGTTTTGCACAGTAACTGAGGTTTAATTTAAGTATTCAGAATAGCACTTCATATTCTCCTCCCATTAACTAGCTTTGTACCTAATAAAGCAAACGGCTCTACTGATTTCAGCAAACGTAGGACCTGTTAATGTTAACTGGACTTTTCTGCCTTCCCTTTGCTCAAGTTTTACTGTAAAATCAATGCTGAATTATAAGTATGCATGCCAATATCTAAAAATCCCACCAGGAATGCCAAGGGTACTTTAACCGGCACAGGGATTCTTATAAATACTAGACATTTTCTATTTTAAAAGTGTATTTTCTATATTGCTTTCCTACAACACCTGAAGAATTTTTAGGACACTCAGGGGAGCTACAACAGAATACCCATTCTAATAACTTTTCCTCTATGTGATACTCCTAAAAATCAGGATCTAAATAGACATAAAAAATAAGCCTTTGGTATACTCCCTTGCACTAAATTTACTGAACAATTCACACCTTTTAAAACCAAAATATTCCTTCTCTCCTTCCCTAATTTGAAAAGACTTATTTTTGTAGCCTTCTTTTTCAGTCGCTACTTCATAAAGTTTAAGACGTGCAAATCTGAGAGCTGAGACTAAGGAGATCACCTAGAGACCCTCACTTCTAAGTCTGTATCAGTCTATAGTTTATACTTAGGCAGGAGAAATCATTCCTACTTCATTCTCCATAGAAGAGGGTTGCAAAGGAGAGACTGCAAGGAACTGCACATCCTCACAGGTGAGAAAGGCTTTAAGTAGCACGAGTTTTGTGACACTAAAAGAACTCTCTGTTCTCAATTCCTCAGTTACTTTTTTTCTTCATATCATCATTGCAGCTTTACTCTTCTCAAACTTTCCAAAAACCTCCTTTTGGAGAAAAGAAGAACCACCTTTTAAACCAGCTGATCCCTTCAAAAACTTGAATACTAATAGAATATGCAGTACTTTGCACTGAGTCTTTGCCACCTCATGCTTATATTTATTTAAATTTTAAAACTTGCAGATGACAGTATTTACTGATTGCTAGTATTCCAACAATGTAATCTTCATTATTACTGTACAATCTAGAGACTAATATAATAAAACTTTTTTTTTCCCTCTGTGTGGTAGATACAATCTACCATGTTCTTCTTTCATGTCTTTTTCATGTGATACACAGTAGTTATAGGTTTTGATTTATTATTGTACATCTTAAGTTTCCATGAAGACAAAATAAACAGAAATACGCAATTCATAAAATCTTTAAACCTTACTGCTGAGGCTTGCATGGTTCCAGAATGTTGAGGTGGTATCAATAAGCGGTCTGGAAACTCTCATGGATTTGAAAGCTAATTAAACACCATGACATCCATGGTTCAAGCCATCCTTCCCTGAGGGGTGGATCATCAGACACAGGAATCTTATTCTGAAAAGCTTCACTACATGTTTAGTCTTATTTTTTCTCTGGGTACTGATGCTGGGCATCAGTAACAAAACGTGAAGGCTAGAGACATTTCATCTCTGGCCCAACAAAGACATCCTTAAATTAGAAATCATAGCCTATAATATGGTATTAAAAATATATAAATCTCTGCTGGGAAAGAAACAAACACACACACACACACTGTTGCATGGTTGCAGACATTTGTTAGCAAACAGACTGACTCAAAGAGACACTTCTACATTTCTTTGTTTCATTACTATCTTAGCTGGTCATGCAAATAGCAAATCTGCAAAAAGAGCCTGACTTCATGTAGTTACTTTAATTCACTTATCTCCTCTGGGTGGCCTTTATTTTGAATTTGTATGCACCACAATATTGGCCCAGTTTAAACTCCCTGAGTAATACTGCACAAGAGTTTCTGGCAAGATTAATGGGAAGTGGATTTTTGGAAAACCCTTTAAGCACTTTCTTTGTAAATGGCCACAGGATGCTTAATGGAATAAGAAGCATTTCTCACAAGTCAGCTTTTCTGTGTAGTTTTCACTACTTGAACTTGAATAGAGGTCTAAGATCCTTACGTTCCAGAGGTTACATGAGGATTTTGCCTTGGAGTTCACTTTCTGCATAGGGAGAAGGCTTCAAAAATAATTAATCATAGAATCATAGAATGGTTTGGGCTGGAAGGGACCTTAAACAACATCCAGTTCTGACTTCCCTGCCATGGACAGGGACACCTTCCACTAGACTAAGTTGTTCAGAGCCCCAGCCAAGCTAGTTTTGAACAGTTCTCCAGGGATGAAGCCTCACAGCTTCTCTGGGCAACCTGTTCCAATGCCTCACCAGCCTCACAGTGAAGAATTTCATCCTAATGGCCAATCTAAATCTACACTCTCTCAGTCTAAAGCCAATCCTCCTTTTCCTGACACTACATGCCCTTGTAAATAGTCTCTCCATTAAGAGATCCTATCAAAAACATTTAATTCCTAAGGTTCATTTTCAGGAGTTTCCTTTTTTAAAAAAAATAGCAACTGGCTCAGTTGTAACTATCTCTAAGCAGAAGTATTTTACAAAGTTACTTTGCAATGTATTTCCATTGTGGAATCCATTCAATGGATTGTATTTCCATTGAAATGCTAGGTTTTCAAAATTTCAGCAAGGACATGCTCACTCTGACATCACACCTACTTCCTAAATGATCAGAAAAATAAGAAGCAGCATCTCAGCCCCTACACCTTTATTCTCTTTCCACTCTCCTGAGCTCATAAATGATTTTTCACTTCCATTTACTTACTAGTGTCTCTTTTAATAAAGAAAAAGGAAAAAAAAGTTTAAAATCATGAACATAATTTCCTACCCCTATTAATTGTCCCAGAAATATTGTTAATTATTTTGGGACAGATATTTCTGAGACAGGAAACATACTTCATCTGTAAACCCCCTCACTGGAGTCAAGAATGGATTGTGAGCACCAGAAATTTCACTACAGAGTCACAAATCTCAAGAAGCAAGAATTGCAGCCATGTCCTTACAGTTATCNGTAAAATCTCACATTCAATAGTGCCTGGAAATCAATTTTAGAACATCCCTCCCATTCAGACAGATGGAAAACACTTTTACCGGCAAGAAAGGATGGATTGATTTTTAGGTAAAAATATAGAAATCTGAAAAGCAGCTATGTACTGGATGAATCACACAAGAATTGAGAATCTGATATCCTGTGGTTTACTACAATACGAACCTGATCTGGAATTTCCATATAGACTTTTGTCCTCCAGCAGCAGAGGACCATCTCTTGACACCAGCCAGTGATCAATTAGAAATATCACATGGCATGGCAAATTATCTACAGAGCACAATTAACTAATGGCATACACAAAAAACAAAACAAAAGCTTTGTTATTTACTTCCACAGCCTTCTGAAAGGTCATTAAAATGTAATGCTGTCAGACTCACTGCTTTCAAAGGAAAATCAGCTAATTTTAGTTTATGTTACATTCAAGAATGCATTTTATGAACTAATGATGGCTTTTACCAGAAGAAAATAAGCAGGCTCCATACCTTGACAGTAAACTTTCATTTGATCATTTTAGCAGAAAATTTCACTCACTGTACTCTGTAATGTGATATAATTGTCTCATATGAAATAGCAATGCCAGCTTCTGCTGTGTGGTCCAGGAAGATGAGAATTGGAATTCAGCTGCATAATGAGCTACTCCTACTGAAGAACTTTACAGCCTCCTGAGTTATATGTCGATATTGTTGTAAATGTGCAAGGGAGACCAGTATTTACTTTAGTCCCTGAGTGCTCACATAACAGGGATTTGTAACTCAGAAGAAAAACCCATTGGTGAAAACATTAAGGTGAGCTACGGCTTCTAGAGAAAATAGGTGTCAAATACATTCATGATGTAACTCCAATTTGGATCATTCTGGAAGACCACAGGGTTCAATAAATTACAAGCTGCACAAGTAATTCATCTTGGCTTGGAGCACCAGTCCCATTACCTCCTGCTAAAGAAAGATTCCTTAAGGCTAACAACATGCTCTTTCTTACCTCCTTCCCTGGTAGCAGAATGTTTACTTACAGGTAGATCATTTTTCACTGGTTTCCAATTTCAGAAGTGCATTCAATGAGCAAAAACCCAAAGACTGCATTTTGTCTTGCATGCTTAGTCACCCAGCAATCAAATAAGCCATTGGCAAACTGTCTCTGAAAGAGCTATAGCCAATAGCAAAATGTTTAAAGAGCCAGTACAATCATCCTGGCAAGTTTGTAGGCATGTTAAAGAATTATGAGTTATCAGTTGTTTTGACTAATAAATAAAAAAAAATTATCTCCATTTGCACAAAACTAAATACTAAATTTGAACTTGTAGTTCAAATTTACTCTCATTACTTTTGAGCAAATACCAGAGTTTCTGTGGTTAAGAAATACAGATCAGAAAGGCCAGGTATTAAAAGACTTTCAAGGACTTCAACCCCTAACAAGGTTATTAACACCCATACAGCCACAGTTTCATAGGCTGCCTAAGCAGATTCAGGAGTGTTTGAGAGCAGGCCGATCTGCCTTCACCACATAATCACAGCATCTCCTTTCCTCCTACACACACTCTCATCCTGCTACATGGCAACACAGGCCAATGAAAGGGCTGACCAGGCCAAGATTAAATGATGATTAAAAATATCTTTTTGGATCTTGGCCTGGTTCTTAAGCTCACCCACTTAAGGGGAAGCAGCATGGATATGCAGCCACTGCACAGGGGGAAAAGTATTTCTTGGGCAAGAAGGCCCCAGCTGACAATTGTAGTGTTTTTAACTCACCCAATGATAGCAGCAGCTTGGTCCCAGTGACATGGTGTTGCGATTACACAACAGGACAAGACTACTGGTAAGTTATGGAAACTATTAAATACTGTATTCACTGAGCAGCTGTGCCATAGACACTTCCGAGGGTCAGGTAAGTGATTTTTATCCCTTTATGCAAGTGCCCAGTTTCTGAGATGGTGGCCATCACAGCAAAGCTAGTTTATAGACTTTCTCCTTATTTTACCAGGACAGCTGACTGAGAAACTTCACTAAGTGGTCCAAATGGTCCACATTAAAGAGATTACTCATTTTTCCTAAGCTAATTGCTCACAAGGGTGAACAAACTAGATGGCATTTTTCTTCTTGAGCAGTGTAAAGAGAACCACACCTGTTGACTCTCCAGTAAGGGACAAAATGATTGTTCACGAACACTTGTACTAGAATATAATTTGCAATAAAAATTATGTGCTCACAGGCTCCTTTCAACACTAGCTCTAGAATTTTAATAAAGATATCAGGTAATATTGCATTTCTTGACCATCACATTTCTCCTAATTAGGTTTTTTGATTTATTTTTCAAATCATTGTCACCAAGTTGAAGTCAAGCAGTTACAAACTGGTTATTTGGCTAATTAAAGGAAGAAATGCATTTGCTTCCCCTTTCCCCTCCTCAAAGTCTGTCAGTCCATTTTACATATGTTTAATCTTCTAGTAATCTCTCAAGTACTACAAACCTTTCTATCCTGAGTGGTAGCAATTTGAGTTCAAAACTAATAACCTTTCCCTTTTTTATTACTACCTTCTCTTGTATTTGCTGCTTTTGTCTTCTTCAAGAAGACAAAGCCTAAAACAAGCCTAGCATTAAGAACAAACACTGCTTCGTTGCATACATGTATAATTATGAAAGGTTTTAAGCAGTACCATCTATTTCTGGAGAATGCAGAAATCTGACCAAGCTAATAAGCATCCTGCACCTCTTCCACAGGTACTACTTTAACCAATTTCCCCCACCACAACATTTTCAAGCTTTATCAACACAGATTTATTGCAGTATTGTGGAAAGTGCAGAGTTCCATCACATGCTTACCATCATACAATCACTCTTCAAAAAGACTTAGCAAACGTGTTCAGAACCGCTTTCAGAACATTTCTCTTCTCTCAGTTTTCTTCCTGAATACTCTAAGGAAGCGTATCTTTTTAACACCTAGAAATTAAAGTAATTTTGCCAAACCTTCCCGCTCCAAGATCCCCTCTGTGCAAGTATGCCTGAAGTCAGTATAGCATCCAGCTCCCTCTGGGTGCTGCTCTGACACTGCCCAACAAACCACTGGATGGAGACAGGAAAGGAGGTAGAACAGGAGAAAGATAAAAACCCTCTGTCTCTTTTCTGCAGTGGTTGTAATTAAACTTTAATATTTTGCCTACAACTGAGGCAGGGGTAATAAAATATTGGCCTTATTCCCTGAAAACATAATAGTCCTGTATGAAGTCACTCAACATTCACATGTGACCTCTTTCTTGAATCCCCAAACTTAAAGAATAAATATTGATACTCAGGCAGATCTAGAAGCAACAGCGAAAAATAAAAGACTTACAACGGAAACTGGAATACTTAAGCAAATTTAATTGCCTTTTTCTTCTTTCCCCTTAGCTAAAAAACCATTTAATTAAACCCTATTACAAAGCAGAGTAGAGCACTCAAGCAGTTTTCAGCAGCTGGTTATTCAGCCTCACTCTTGTGGACCTAGCAACAGGTAATAGCTGTGAGGGTTACCTGAGGAACAAAACCATTCAACTGGAGATGGCAAAGGGACAAGTAAGTTCCTGAAACATCATCACAAACTCTTTTTCTGATCTCTAAATGTAACTTCTTTCATCTGTGCCTTATCACACTCACATGTAAATGAGTAAAATTTATATTTAAGCACTACAACATGTAGGCACATGTACATGTTCACCCTCCTGCAGCACATTTTTGTATATCCTACCTTTGTTCTTTATTTCCTTTTCAAATTCCAAGGAGTTTATCACCAAAATCTTTATATTAGCTTCAAAACAGAGTAGCTAAAATAATGGAATAAAAATACCTCTTCCACATTAAAATGCAGTTTTAAGCATTTCAGAATCTTCAGATCTTCCACCTTTATTAGGTAGATCAGCATTATGCTTATTAAAGCTTCAGGATGTCTTTGAATTTTTCTTGCCTTTTTTCCAAAATGACCAGAATATTTTTTCATTGATATGCATTAATTTTCAACATACATTACATATGTATTGAGCCAATGTATTCAAGCTGATCAGACATCAACTAGAGATATCAGTTTTGCTGCCTTTTTAAGTCTCAGAGAGCCGACAGTGTTTCCAAGGCAATCATTCATAATCTGAGAGTCTAGGAAGCTCCAGAATCAGAAGATTGGGTACTATGGGTTCCTCCATCCCTTCTTTTTAAATTCAGGTCATTGGAAAGATCTAAAGAAAACCATGACACTATAAGAGATACTGCAATGGCTTGAGAGCTTGGGGTTTCTTGAGGAAGGGCAGAGGGGGACAGATATGCTACATCTGGCTTGGAGCTTTATGTTTTAGTTTCTTGTTGTTTTGGGGTTTTTTTATTGTTTTGTTGTCCCCCCCCCACCAACTTTTTTTTTTAACATTTTTGAGTCCTGTGTTCCCCTTGCAGATGCTGGCAAGAATCCCCACTTTCTGTTACCGGTAGGCACAGGGGAAAGGCTTCTGTGCTTTTCTAGGGACTCCTAAGCAACACAGTGCTTTTGAAGAGTCATGATGCAACGGCCTTAAGTCTCCATGCAAATAAATAATGTATTGCTATGCATATAGAGGAAGACAAGCATTCCATTCAGTATGTATCCTTTTACAGCCTCAGTTAATGGCTTTTGGGATCATCATTAGAACTGCACAAGAACAGCATTTTGGAAAGATGAAAGCCATTCAGGAATGAGTCAAATCTCTTACACCATTTCTTAACAAATTACAAGTCTTGCTGCAAAGAACTATAATGCACCTCCAATTTCAATGACAGGCGTAAGGCCTAATGGAAAAAAGAAAAAATAAAAAAGCTCTGATTATGTCATTTACTCGCCTTCCCTCAGCACAAGAAAGGAGCAGAGAAAAAGCAATCTAAGACATCCGTGTCTTTTAGGCTGTTATACATCACATTCATGGACAGGAATCAGAAGTAAAGCCATATTTGACTACAGAGTATTATAGTATAATCACACAGTTTGTTATTCTTGAATAAGTCTTCCAGGTATCTGGTATGTTCCTTAAAATTTGATGGAGCTTCCTTTCCACCTACTTCACTACATTACTCCTTTAAGTCTAGAAATGGACATTTTGTTATTTACAATTGATTGGATTATCACAAATTATTAACAAGAGAGTTTCAACACCATCATGTCAGATAAAGTAGAAGACAACATGGGACTAGAAAGGACATCCTGGGTCACCAATTTCACCCCCTCATATTAGAAGTAGTCCACTTACTTTCCTTACTATAGGGAGCGCAAAATTTTACACACGGGACATTACGACACTCCAACGGTCTTAGCAGTTCATAAGGACAGAAAAAGAACACCAGTGCAAAATCCTCCACTCCACCCTCCCAGTTTGTCTGTGCCTTTCATTACTTGGTCTATGCATATTGATTACAGAAAGGCTTTAAAGTGAGTACACTACTAGATGTTCTCATCTCAGCATCCACTTGCAAAATACAAAGTAAAGGTACATGTTCAGCCCTCAAAACCCTGTCTGCTTTTATGAGTCAAAAAGAAAATTTACTTCTCAGAGTTAAAAAGGTGTCTTCAAAGACAAGATATTTGAAAGCTCTTCTCCCATAAATACTCTGGCTTCCATAGAAGTTAATATTTCAGAGGCAGAATGCAATTAGTCATCAGTAGCATGTTTTCAGTTTTCTTTAAAACAGGTTCTTTTAGAAAGCCACTATCCCACAACAAGGGTAGAGACCATTCTGGATTGCCCAGCGCTTCTCTCTGTAACTGGATACATACCCTATCCAGTTAAAACCATGTCACCACAAGACACTGGAGAGACTGTCCTACTCTTTGTTCAAACAAAAATAATGTCTGAAAGTATGTAAGGTTAAGTTTTCCCAAACCTCAAGTTCATATAAATATATATTTACTGATGAGGTTGGTTTCTTTTTGGAATCAGCCAACTGGTTTCATGTTCAAAATACAGTTTTATTCTTTTAAAGACTATTTGACAAAAAATAGTCAGAAAAACACCACAAAATCCTGCTTCAAAAGCTGTAAGACAACAGGAATTATCAGCAGGAATTCTTGTCTATTTATTAATACAACAAACTCAACAGAGATTTTTTACGCATTTGGAGTTGCTAGGCAAGCGTTTTGAAGGGTTCAAGTGCAGAGACACCAGGCAATGTTTTCATGATTAAAAGCCTTGTGTTAGTTTGAATGCAATATTATGCTTGCAGACTTTCTGTATATTCCTTTCAGGAAGTTAGTAAGTAAAGCACACACTATAAGTAATAAATATGTTTTTGATCTGTGTTAAATCATCAGAATGGTTTTTAAAAAAAGAAAAGCCATTAAAGACATTCTCCTCTCAAAATCATGTTTTATGCCTGAAGTTTAGAGTTTTTTTTAATTTTTGCAAATAAGCTATCAAATACCAGAAGCAATCAAAGAGCTCTGTATTAATGAACAAAGCAGACAGTAAGAAAACTGCCTAGATATAAGCTGATAGCATAGCAGCACAATATCATATATTCTGAACAATTATTACAAAGTTAGCAGCAAACCTACACATTATACTTCCAAAACATTCGTGCACATGGTGTTTTAAGACCCTGTTTTTAAGGTAATTCCTATCTATCATTATACAAAGCAACTACACTGTTTTTACATATTACAAAGGTAATGTATATATGCATACAGATGCACTCACTCTGCATGCAGAAATGATCCTTATAGAAGAAAAAGCTGCAGAAATGGTCAAGGCACAAAGGAGCTTCAAGTAAGGAAGCTGCATTCATTGACACAGAGATAGAAATCCTTTGGGAACAAAGACAGGGGTGAGGAAAACCACGTCCAGCAAGGGGAAATACAGACACCAACCACCATCCTGGTTGTTGCCAGGCACCAAAATGCTGTATTATATGATGGTGAGAAATAATTAAGGGTAGTAACTTTAAACTTGAATGGCCAACTTCGTGTCACACAACAAACCAGCTACACAAACAAGAGCCTCTGGAAGTGGGAATCAGCTCCATGTCACCAATAAGCAGCCATTATCTCTATCAGGAGTTTGCATCCTTTTATTGCCAAAGGATGTTCTACTGGAATTCACAGAGCACCCGGCTAATGAATTCTGGAGAGCAAGCTCAATCTGCAGAGCACGGTATTCTCTGCTCCCTTTCTGATCAGGCACAGTAAAGACTTGTCTTCCAAGAGGGATCTAGAAACCTGGATGTGAAAGCAGCAGAGCAGCACAAAGGCAGAGGTTGTAAATGAGCGTAACATGATGTCAACTCCAATTACTATGAAGATATTGTACATTTATTCCATTCAATTGCTTGTTATTCATTCAAGTGTTCATTCTCGAAAATACTGAGATTTAAATAGCATGGATTTAACTGCACAAACAAAGGTGGGAGATTTTGGTTGATTACCATAGCTCAGCCATCGCTTTCCAGACAACTCATAAGGCAAGATTCCTAAAAAAAAACCCCCAAGTGCTCTAGAGCTGCTTATCCCTACCACAAGAAAAAAACAATCAAAAAACCAAAAAAACCTGACAGGGCACTTAGTGACTGGTTGAAAATTAATTTGGGTCACTCTACAGTACGGTTGCCATGGCAACCGCATGCCAAATGTAGTAGGCATGCTCTTCATCAATGTTAATATAACATCAGCTATTCTTCACGAATTTCTAATCAATGTAAAACAAAGCACATTTCATAACCAGATATATATTAAAATAAAACTTCTATCAGCATACAGCTCCTCTCAAGGAAGGAAGAAATGTCATCAACTCTTTCTTGTGCATACAGTAATCTGTCACATCATCTTAATTTCCTGAGAAAATTTCCACACCTAAATGTCACAGAAAAATAAGCACATCTGACTAGAAGTAGCAGGGGAAGGGTCAACATGAAGGAAGTTTTATTTTCCTGGATGAGTGAATTTAATACCTGTGTTTTTTTACAGTAAAGCTATGGGCTAAAATTTAAATTCAGTAACACCAGTTTAAATCAAAACAAATCTACTGGCTTTACACAAGTAAGACACAACTTTATCTGACCTCTTTTTCAAGCATTTTACAATCTGACCTCAAAAAGACATACTTTTGACCAGATGTGGTAAGAAGCTGATGCCTGGAGCAAAGAGCAACTTTTACACATACACACCAAAGATCTTAGCTTCCTTTTGTATTCTGATTATTTATTTTTAAGGTGAACTTTTGGTGCTTTAGAGTCTGTTTCAACTCTTAAAACTTAAATGTGACTGAGCATTTTAAGACTAGACCTTTCTGTCAGATACAATTACATTACAGAACCAAAAATGCTTGAGCAAAAAAAAAAAAAAGGTAGAAATCACAGTTTTACTCAGACAATATAAGACTGGTTTAGTTTCAGATCTTACTCCAAAGATAGCAGAAAGTAGTATATTTATATAAATATATAAAAATAAAGAAATCCTTGATGTTACACAAATCACCACTCCAAAATCAGAGGATATCCCGCTCCCCGTGAAAAAAAAATCTATTTCCTCATTCCCACTAATTATATCATATAGGTATTCAGACCAGCATAAGACCATTTCACTGGCATTTTACGTTTCACAGTATGGCTACACACCACAGCAGGCTGGTTAAAACAGACTTTTGCAAAAGATTATTATCTTTGAAGCCTCTTAGAACATAAACTGAGACACCAGAACACCATAATGGTGGGTTAGCATGAAAGATTGCAGTGATTATGGGGCTTGTTCAGCATTTGTGCTGCTTCAGATTATCACTTCACTGAAGGCAACTGTGTCACTTGATGTTTCACACAACCTGAATGTGATTTTGAGGTCTGGTAGCTTCCTTCAAGACAAGTTTGTAGAGTATACAGTTGATTGAATCAAAAAGAGATGCTTTTTAAAATAGATCTCCACCTTCTTTTGACTGCCTCACACAAAAACCCTGGGTTTGAACTGTAAAGTCACCAAATGGCTGAAGTAGATGTTGATACTTAAAACCTGAATTAAAAGCTTTGTATTTGACAGAGCTGCCCCAAACTACAAAGCTGAAATAGGACAAAACTCTGTCATTCTTTGGTGTTAGACCAGGCATCAATATGCCCCCATATTACAAAACAGGTTCAAGGGTTTTAATCTGTATTAAAAAGTAAGAGTCCCAGTAACCATTCCAAGTATTCATTCATTTAGCTATTAAGACACAGCTAAATGAAGTGCTCAGATTTTTCTTTATTTTACAGGAACTTGAACACCAACACCATAAAATGTGTTCAAATTCCAAGTAAAACAATTGAAGAGTCTATAGTTCCTCCTAACTCTTGAGGGCAAGAGAGCAACTACAAGATTTCTTTTCATTTCCTCCTTTTTGAACACAGATAACAAACAATGTTTCAACTTCTCATCTTTCTCATCAAGTATTTTGGTTCTGTAATAAAGAGAATATCATCAACAGATTTGCAGAACTTGTCCTAGTACTAAAACAGTGCATTTCAGTGCTTGGTTTTTAAAATATGGTGGGCAGAGTTGTGCTTGGTTTGTTGTATTTTATTCTTTATTAAACACTAAGAGATGAGAAGATTTTGCTGCTGTACTGCAGATCTGCCATCAACTAACAATAGATACACACCACAGAGGATTATATTTTTTTTAAAAAGAGTTGGATATTAAATATTAAACATCTATTAGCTGTCCATATTTTTTTGCATCTGAAAATGGTTTAATGTTTGTGTATTTTCCCTCTTAAAAATACTCATTGTGTCAGTACCCACTTGATAGAGGAAGAACAGACTGCAGAGAACACACAGCTCAGAGCTTGAGAGAGTCGGAATGTTATTCTAAATCCCAATTTCAAACTTAGATTGCCACCCTCTTAAGAAGCATTCTAGTGAAACAAAAGTAGATTTTTGAAAAAATACTCAGTTGAAGACAAAAACCTACAGTTCAAAACTAAAGAGACAAAACAAATTATATAAGCAAATTCTAGTGAAACAGATGCCAAGTGGTCATGGCTGATATACCGCACTTAGGTTTTGAATTATTTGGATGAAAAAGATGATATTTTCTACAATGAGATTATTGTCCAAGTAGATAGCTTCCAAGGCTGTTTAATTATTTCATAACCACAATAGTTTGGCTTTTTAGGTTAGCAAATAATGTTTTGAGCTGGGAGAAGTTGAGAGCAAATAGTTTCAATTCAAAAAGTTCTTTATCAGCATGAAAATTTTCTAAATGCACAAAAAGATAATATCCCCTGAACCTGTCATTATGAGTCCTTGCAAGAAAAAACACCAGAGATTAAAGTTTCAGTTCTGGATTCTCTAATAATTCTCTAACAGTTGTTTATCCATTCCTTGTTTTATGGCTAGGAGATACATATCCAAGTATTTTAAGTTATGCATTTGCTACATGGAACTACATGTGCTATATGGAACTACAAACAAACAGCTCAAACAAATCCAGAAAAACAAAAAGGCCCTTTTCTTTCCACAGAACAGTTTTTAGTATTCAGATTTAAAATTCAATTTAGCTAACCCAGCTGACTGGAAATCATTCACAGACAGTATTGCTGTCCTATCCCCTAAATAACCAAAATCCTATGCTCCTCATTGGAGGTGCTTTCCAAATCCTCTTTGTTGAAGCTGTTACATTTCCACACTGAAGCACTGAAGAGCTGAAATTAAATTCAAGTCCTCCATGGCAACAGTATAATTTGAGACTATGTCTGTCATATTTTATGTGAACCTTCTTACAATTAAGCAATTTATATAAGCGACCCAGGAAGGATGTTGTACTCTAAGTTAACAGGCACCTTCAGACAAGGAGGGGAAAAAAAAACCACCACAACACCCCATGTCTTGAAATCTTATCAAGTTTTAGTCTTGGCACTAGTGAGTACTTCAGCATCTGAGGTGAGTCAGATTAGGGCCAGAAGCACAACATAAGGCAGCGAAGGAACATGAGCATTAGAAATTCAAGCTCTCAGAGACTTCTGCTATATGCAGGGTATGAGGCAGTTGAGCAGAATTTGATGGTCTAAATCTGAGTTGCAGGCAAAGATATTAAAACCCCCTAACAAATATCTTATAGGTTTCAATGAAATTACTTTTTCTGTACTGCAGAGACCCAAAGAGAATGAATGTCAGTATTTCAGAGGGCTGATATAAAATAAGCATAGTACACCTTATATAGTGCTCTAATGACTAATTTGGTCAGAGGGGATATTCAGGACGAATAAGCTGTCTTAAAAAAATGCAACAATTGAGAGGTTTCAACTGGAAGCAGCCTGTATTTTTGAGCAAATTCCTTTTAGTGGTTCAGAAGACAAAACTTTAGAAGGAAGAAATAAAATCCAAACCTAACAGACATCTGGTACTAGGTTCAATATCTAAGGACTAGCTTAGCATATGCAATGTATTCAAATAACTAATTTACAAATTCTTTCTGATGAAAGTGAGTAAATCAAACAGCAAAGTTCTGCCCCAAATCTAGTGCAAGACTTGTAGCTTAACTGGCGTTGACTTCATTTAAGCACTGGAAAAAAGGTGATGTGCAAACCCTAAGAAACATCAATATGTTTCATGTTTGATGCAATTTGCTTAATACAGTGCTTTAAGCTCTATGTGAAATAAGAAAAACTTTATTGTGGTCAACACAGCATCTTTGCCTTGGGTTGTGGAGCCTAATTGTATATTCCATTTTCATCTGCTGAAAACAGTTGGGGGGTTGTTCCTCTTTATCTCTTGTTTACTCTGGAGGGAGGGGGCTGGGTGCCTTTTGATAATGGCCCAACGGTTAATACCAGCTAGGGCATTGTTCTTATCTTTCTCCACGATGGGCCATTACGACTCCCCAGGCTGGTTTTCTTCCCCAGGCTGTTCACCTTCCCAAAATATACCCATATTCCATCATCCTATTGTGAGATGCTCCACCCAGTGGGGGGAGCCAACCGTTCCTACCTGGATAAAACTGGGACTCCGAACCAAGACGCCCTTCTTGCTTCACCCGATTACCAGAGGAAGACTGGACCCTTCTCACCACCTCTGGACCCTTTTGGCTACAGGATCATCTCTACCTCAACAGAACCACATCTGCCACTCCAGGAGGACTTACTTTTGGACTGCTTCCAACACCCTGACCAACAGGGCATCAGGTTGTAGCTCTGACTTTGTCAGGGCTTTCCAAAATTGTTGTTTGTTTGTTTGCTGGTTTGGGGTGGTTTTGTTTTTTCTACCACATTTGTATTATTGATATTCCTAGTAAAGATCTGTTATTCCTATTCTCAAATCTTTGCCTGAGAGCCCTTAATTGCAAAATTATAATTTGGCGGGGGGGGTGAGGGGTTTACATTCTCTATTCTAAGGGGAACCCCAGTTTTCCTGGCAGATACCTGTCTTTCTAAACCAAGACAATCTTTTCTGTATTATCTTACATATTGGAGGGGAGAGGGGATGGTTAATAATTAAGGCACACAGAACAATTAAGTTCTTAAATTGGAAGCTGAGTAAGTGTCTGGTAGGACCTTATTTCCTGATGCTCATCCTGTCCCTCTGTTTCCAACTGGAACTTCCGTTGCCAATGGCACCTCTACAGTCTCTAGCTCAAAACTCAAGCTTTTGCTGTTCCTCACCAGCGGTAGTCCCCAAAACCTCAAGATCCTGCACTGTATCATTCATTTATTCAGACAAATAGTTTGAAAACTTTAAGAAGAATGAATGTGTTCGTTGTATTTACAAAATTAGTGACCTTATTAACTTGGCCCTTCAGACATTAAATCCTTATCTTTACTCTTCTTCCCCAATTCATTGCATAAACCACTTAGCATAATTATAGTTTAGCATAGTTGTAAAATCCTAACTCCACTGTAGTTCAAGGCCTGCTGGCACACAGATTATGGGTTTTCATTCCAGAGGAAAAAACGTGATGATAAAAAGCTAACCTGGACTGACACCTGCCAAGAGAGATACCTGACTTTGAATCAGAGTTCAGATAAACAACCATTCATTTTTAAACAAAACCTTAACACCACATGAATTGGGTAAGCACATTTCCTCCCTCATCATTTTAATTATAATACTACTGTTGATACTACTAATGATATAAATAAATACATACCGAAGATGCTAAATTCTATATGAAAGCAACCATAAATGATGCCATTATACATAAAAGCCATCAATAATAATAAAATATCAAAAAAACCCCGACTGTCAGGCTCCTAGTAAACAATCAATGCCAGTTAATGGCATATTATTAATTTATACCTATTCAAGAGATACAAAAAAAAGAATGTTATAGATACTTTGTGATCAACAAACCCAACACAAACCTGCCTTAGTTTCACATTGGGATACTCTCTTGAATTTTACAGCTACAAGTAACTGAGGAAATAAAAGGAGAACATTTGTTCAACATTTGAAAAGTGATTAATATATGTATTCAGGAAATATTTAAAAACCAGAGGACACTACACTGGCTTACATTACTAGTCACAACTAAACAACTTGGACACAATTTAGAGGCTCCTGCCAAAATATCTGGGTCAAAAAGCTTCAAATCAAATAAATGTAACAACAAATTTAAAGTGGGTTTATCAAAGACATATAACAAACTGAATATAATAGTCATTAACAGAAGAATTCTCATCAATATAAGTGATGTCAAGAATGTATAACAATTGTTGCAGTTGAGTCCTTCATATTAAAGCACGCTATTATCAAAGACCATTAAAACACTTGAGATTAAAATCTTACTGGTTTTGCATTATTTACAAAACTATATAAGACAGATCAGCTGCACAAACTGCCTTAAGAGCTCCTTAATAAGCAGGAAATAAAAGAAAGAGAGGTTTTATTTAAATGTCGTATTACTGAAAAGACTACAGGTAAATTTTCACAGCAGACAATATCAGTCTCACATGATAATAAACCAGGCCATTTCAAGCAGTTAAAACGACACACATTTGTAACAAACCAGCTCTGCACAATCACGGTGTGTAGTAGTCTCAGTTAACAGAGTTAAAGCAAGCATTCATAGATTTCAAAAGCAGGAACAAAACTGCTTAACGTTAGAGACAACAATGGCAATTCCAGAAAACACTTTGAAACCAATAACTCTTCATCCCCGCACCTGAATCCTATTTTCCTAAAGAAACACAGGTCTGCTCACATTACAAGGTTTACCGGGTAGTGCCTGTGACACCTAAACTCATCATGCAGGGTCGAAATGGCAGGTCCAGCTACCTTAAAGTTTGTATTTCAAATCAAGGGAATGCTTTTCGGGTACCTCTTCTGGTAATCCCTGTACATAGGCCCCAGGAATCACAAAGCACATTCCTCTGAATTAAACTGAAAACTCTGCTCCAAGGTTGCCTCTAACATGCCACAGGAGCAAATGGGCATCCAGTCCACTGGGTCACTCTGAAGTTTGTCCCAGGTTTTAAGAGGTTAGATCACTGAATTTGTGTGCCCCACATGCAAAGTCATCAGGTCTGACTGCTCTGCTCTCCACCTACTTACCCATATTGCCTGGGAATGGTGGCATGGCCCAATTAATGAGGGTCTGGACCCAACCAGCCTCTGGCAGAGTGATAAGATGCTGTTTATTCCTGCATATATTACAAATCTGCATTAGGGAAATGGCCACAATCATGCATTTTCATCCTTAGCAGCGAAAATTGTTTTATTTCTGCTTCACTAAGAAGACAAAAGCTGGTTTGGTATTATTTGCTCACTGGATTACAAAATAATCAGGTGATATGATTGTTATGTTTGGTACCATAAATCCTAAACATACAAATTATCAGAACTTTCAGATGATCTTTTTGTTTACAATATGTTACGAATAATGCAACTTTATAGTAATAGCACCAAATTGAATAGTGCCAGAACCAGCAGATACAGCACTCCAAATACAAAAATGTACAAGCAGTAAGAGGAAAAAAAGAAAATTATTTGATAGAAAATTTGAAATAGTACTTCAGCAGCTATTGACTTTTCATATTTAAATACAGTACTTTTTCTGGAAATAACTTTGTGCCGATATAACAAGCTCCTGTTTAATCTGCAAAATAAATATGCTAGTTTAATGCATTATAAAACATAAATAAGAAAGTGTACTGTAAATACATATTTATAAACACACAGGAGGCAGTTTATGCCACTACAAACTGCATTTATATGCTGACTCAAATGTTTTGCTTGCTGAGTAGAAGAAAACAGTGTTGCACAGGTTGCACTATCAGTGTAACATTGCACCTTAAGCTAAAAGAGTTTTTTCCAATCAAAGAACCCACAAATGCCATTTGCACTTGATGCTGAGAGCAGAACAGATCAGTCACATGTGAGTAACTCTGAATAAGATAGGAGATGAAGCAAAACAAAAATCTGCTTATACCATATTAACAGAATTTGATTCCTCAGGTGTTTAGAAAAGGTAGCAATCTGTACAGAAGTTAAAACCTTTTACCCAGAAATTCAGCTAGCAATGACGCAGGATTAAGAGCTGCTCTATTTGCTTCAACATATCACCAGTGTGCAAGAATGGGCCGTTGAAGAATGGCTTCATTTGCTTGACAAGACAGTTGTGTTTTTAAACTTCTGTATTTGCTCCCTCAGAAATTTGTGTTTGATTTTATTCAGGAAACAAGTCTATTAAATGTAAACCAACAACAAACACATTGTATTTATAAATCTGAAGCCTAATTCTATATTCTTTAGACAAAAAAAAAAAAAACCAAAACCCCCCATATCCCATTTATTTTTTCTGCTTAAACTGGGGGACCAAGAGCTGTTTTTGCAGCCCATATCTGTTAAAATAACTTCCAAACCACTGACCTCAGATTTGACTTTCTTCCACATGCTGACTCAAACTTCCATACAAAATACAGGACTGCAATTACAATCCTCTTATTCACAGGCTATTAAAATTTAACACAAAATATTCACAGTCTATTATCAATTCTGGAACCACTAGGACTACAGAAATCTCACTAAGTTTGGGAACTTTTGCCAGGGATTTCTGTCATAATTCAGTAGAGCTGTAACGCAACAGTGATTGAATAACTTATAATTTTAAATGTCTCCTTCAAGTCTAGCTGCTCATAAAATGTTCCAGAGCCTCCATATCCTTCAGTTTTCACACAATACCTTTTGATTTCAAATATCTTTGGGGCTTCCCCCCAGCTTTGCATTCCTTTCCTTTCTTCTTGATATAAAATTCTGATAAATATTATCAGCAGATGTTCCCAAATTTCACTGAAAAAGGGCTTATTAACTAGCATCTACCACTGGTCTGATTTTGATATGACATAAGGCTATAAAGTCACATTCAAAATGGGAAAGTGAACGAACAACCCCATGCCGTTCACAATTTTTCCCCAATACAAGCACAGAGTGCCCTTGAATGAAGCAGAAGCAAGACAAATCAAGAAATAATTCTTCACACAGTACACAGTTAAGGTGCGAGTGAGCCACCTTATTTCAAACATGGATTAGGAAAGTAAATGGAATAAGAAGTCAGCAATCAAAACCAGATACCACTTATCACTCAGGAAGCTACAAGCCACAAACACTTAAAGTACCCTGGAGCAATCTTAATTCATGCTTAACTGCATTGATGTTCTTTCTGGAATCATCCAGGAATAGGTGCCAGGCAAAAGAGACTCACAAACCCTGTGAGCATCATTCCTCAGGTCAGTCATTCCACTTAAATCAACCCAAAGCCATCCCCAGCACTATTTATAAAACACCTGATACCCTCCTTAAAAAAACACTGGTGTTCTCACACCTGGTAAAGATAATCTATCTCTAAGTCATTGCAATCACTATAAAAGAAAATATTTTGCACATCCCCAGCTGAAATGTATCTACTCCTGAGCTGGTTACAGCTGGTATGAAGCTGCCTCTCAGGCACTGAAGATGAACCACAGGCAAGGAGAGAATACAGAATAATTTACTTATGTTCTGTTTTAGTCATCCCTTAAGTTTCATCCCTGCAAGTTCCTGCACATTGTGCTGTACCTTGAGGAGAGGAATGGGAAGTACAAAGACATCTACTCCAATTGTTGACAATACACATATACTACAATATACAGACAACGATTTTATGACTGTTGGGAGAACAAGAGGAGAACCAGGTAGAGAAACTGACAAATGAAACTGGTTGCTATGGAAGATTTGCCCAAAACTTTTACCTTACAACCCACAAAAACCGTATTTAACTTCTGTGATCAGAAGGAAATTTGAAGATTTGTTTTTTGTTCTGTTTTTTTTGTTTGGTTGGTAGGGTTTGATTTTTAGGTTTCTTTTTGGTTTTTTTTTCTGTGTCTGTGTGTGTCTGGTTGGGGGGTTGTTTTGTTTTTCCATAATTATATAGATCTCCAAAAGAGTTTCTACTTCTAAAAGTTCAAGCCTTCCAACAGACACACTTTAGGTTGTGTCAAAAAAGAAAATGCAGATAGTTCAAATAATTATGTAATTCACAAGCTAACAGAATAAAAAGTAACAGAATAACAAATAACAAATTCTCTAGCAGGGAGCAGAAGTAATGTTTAAATTTTCACATTTTAATGCCTGAATATCTTAACTCTCTAATAAATTAAGTTGTAATGATCTTGAGTAAAGCAGCATTTTGACATTTTTTAAACCAAAACCAGATTCATTTACATGCTGAATCAGGCCTTTATAAATTCAAACCTGTCCAAGATTCTCCAAAAGGAGAACATATGAAAACTCAGTCCTGCTACACTTCACGCTGCTGGCACACTTTTTATTGCAGATAAAACAGACACCAAGTTTTGTTCTCCAGGAGAATAGAAATTTGAATGCATTGACACAGAGCTTCACCATCAGAGATGATTTTGGTTTTGTAGAACTGGAATAAAGAACAAAAACTTAAGCTTCCTTTCTGTCAAAACACATTAATATTAAGACAGAGCTCCAAAAGACTTGGAAAATTGACACTTTGTAAAAGCAGCTATCACGTTTCACACAAGGGTAGATTAAAAGAAGAACAGTAGGACTGTGCCAAACATATTTATCCCTACAGTGCTGGTTTCAAAGCCACTCAATAGAAATTAAAGACCAGATTTCCCTCTCCCATTCACATTGCATAGAGGCAGGTGTATCCAGACCCAGAAATCATCACCTCTCTTTAAATTCATCTTTGGATACTTAAAATTACTTGTCTTGATTAAATTGCATCAACCTCAGCAGCCACAGCAAGCAAAGCTAATGCCAAATCAAAGGCAGTTAATTGTTCACAGTATTTTCTTTAAACTGTATCTTTTCAGGGTTTGGATTTGCAGTCACACCTAGGGCAAAGCCAGGTCACTGCCTCATGGAGGTTACTTTGCATCCTCTGTGCACTGAAACCCCCTCACACTTGAGGGGGCTGAGTCAAGGAAGAGCAGCAGCCTACACAAACTTTGCCAAAACTTAGTTTTAACAGCAAGTGAGGACTGTAAGTTACCAACCCAAAGCCAGGGTATGAGTGAAATGCCCCTACCCCACACCTCAAAGACTGCACCCATTTCAGGGGGAAGAGGAAGAGGAGTAAGAGTGCAGTCACAAATAAAGCCTCTGTGCTGCACGCACTTTGTTTTCTATGTGTTTTGTATGCTGCTCCCTGACACTGTCAGGCTCAAAACTGGAATTAGCTAATGGGCATGTAACAAATTAATTCAATATTCTTTTTCAAGATTACTTTTGGACAAGTAGGCAATTACAAAGAGCTGAATTTCAGAATGATTTGATATTACATCTGTGTTAACAGTTCAGAGATTTGATGAGGCATCCACTAAGGGCACACTATTTATCAGATAAATAAATGACTGCATCCCAGGCTGGTGAACCAAAAAGAAATCGAAAGTAACACGCACGTTTGTGGGGTTTGCAATCACATTTGTTAAGGAAAAAGATACAAATGGTAAAAAACAGATAAATTCTGTCAAGACCAGGTATGTATATAGTTTTTATTCAGAGGTATTCCTGTCTGACTTAAAAGGAAAATAAAAAGAAAAAAACCCCTAAAATGTAACATGCATATAGTAGCACATTTTACTTGAGCATAATAAAGTGACAACAGCAGAGCCCTGAAAACAGTTCAAGACTTGAATTTAAAAAGCACTATTTAAAAGACAGAGACATTCTGACAAAAATCAGAATAATATTTTATGTTAATACACTAAGACATTGTCCACAATAGGATATTAAAATGTTCCTGTCTCAAAACTGAAATCCAATCTTAATTTCAACTACAAAAAATACTAATAACAACTATAAAATTTGTAAATTATACTAATATTTAAATTAGATGTAAAGTAATTTATTGTAAAGTTCATTGTAGGGAAAATTAACTGAGGGTTCGATGTTCTATGTTGAAAAAAGATTTCAGCAAGGTAGATTAGGTTAGTTACATACTTAGACATTTCCAACAGAGAGAAATTCAGCAGATGACTGAAATGTTGCACTTTTGATGCCATTTCCCTGTATGACTAGAACAAGACACAATGCTAATAGAGCCAGCAGACCAGATAGGAAAAGATTTACCTATTTTCCTACTTCATGAAAATTACAGTACCATCTCTACCTAATCATTTCACAAAATAGTACAATAACTAAGATTTTTATTGCTGAAACTACCCCATTTGTCTCCCTTAATTCAACCTCGTGATGTATGTAAATAATACTGTCTTCCTTCATACATGAGAAAATAAGGCACGGGGGAAAAGACTCCTCTAAATCCAAATGTATCAAAGAAGTGCAACACAAATATTTTGAAGAAGCTGGATTGTCCAAACACAGCTTTGCATATTACTGCAGATTAGCACCCCAGAATACTGACAATGTTCTGACACTGTAAGCGTAAGATGAACACACACACACCCTCCCCATCACAACAACTTTTGCATATGGAAAACAAATTAAAGTATGAAAATATTTTCTCAAGAGGCAAGGCTTTATAATCGTGGCTGCCATGCACAGCACAGAGTGTAACATCTTGCAGAATGTAAGGGTATTTGTTGCACAGCAATTTCAGCTCTGTTGCCAGCTCGATTATCACCATACCGTGCTGGCAAGTGAAGCTTTTTCTGTATGAGAATATCTCAGAGCAGATTTCATTGTTGCTAGGGAGCTGCACAGCTCGAGGGCCCTGAAGGAAGAACAAATGCTGCAAATTGGTGGTACCCAATCAACAGTCAATCTGTTTAAGGTCCATTACTTCTCATTACCTTTCAACCATTATTTACTTTCTATTAGTTGAGACAGGATGATTGTAAAAAGGATGGCTGAAAAGGGCCAACTCAATAGACACTTTCAAGCCAATCCTAATTATTTTTGGTATAATTACACCGTCCATCAAAAGCTAAATACATTCTCCAGTCCAAACAGGCTTTGTGTCTAACTTTGCACCAGCTACTTGTGAACATATTTGGAATGTGATGATGTGAAAGAAGGACATGCACTCTTTCATACACAGCTCTCGGTATTATTTCACTGTTCAGGACATGCAAACTATAAAGCCAAGGACTGGAAAAGACTGAGTGTTTTATAGGATAATCCTAATGAAAATTCAGGACAAGATTTTTAGTGCAATGTCTTGAAATTGGTTTAAATTATTGAAAGAAGGACTTTCACACACCTGTACTGACTGAAAGAGATTAACAGAGTGTTTCTTGTAGGATGAAGGCCTCATGATTCTGATTTCCAGTGCTGAGCTTTGCCATGTTATATAGAACTGTATAAGGTTACAAATGGTTGCCTGAACTTCATGCCCAAATTCACAACTCCTAGGTGTCTTCACAACCTGTGAGTGAAGACACGATTCATGCACTTATTTTTGTTTGTTGGAGTGACTGTGCCATTGTAGCAGCCTAATGTGTGGTGATACAACCACTCTGGTGCTGGAAGGTGGATTTCAGAGTCAGCCAAGTTTGTCCTTTCACAGAGAATGCAGAATGGGACTGGGGAAGGAAGGGAGATCACTTATGTTCCTATTATATACTCTTGAGGAGACCGGCTGGAAGAGACAATTCTGAACACTGATGTCTCACGTTCAACCTACCTCACTATGGTAAATACCAATGTGGTAAATATCATCATTAGTCAGTGAAGTTTCAGGGAAGAGAGAGACTGCTTCCCAAAAACACCTCTTAATCTTTGCATGGAAGGAAAAAACATAACAACCCAGGATTAAAACCCAGGCTGCCCACGTCTTATTTACAGGCAACTTTGATGTCTTTTCTCCATTTGTTTTTGCAACAGAATTTTCTTAAATGGCTGATGAGACTCATTTGTCCTGACACTGATGGGATCTGGGATATGCAGTGCCCCAGCTATCAGTAGATCAAATTGTTCTGTATTCTGCAAAACCCCCTCACTTCATTCTGAATTTCTCAAACCCCTAATACCTTTCAATTTGAAGTTAAGTCTCAACTTATATTTTCTATGAGAATTTTTAGATGCTTGGAATTCATACGCAATATATGAGCTGCATTTTGTTTCCGTCTGATTCAAATGTATTTTATGTAAGATTTAGCTATCAATGCCTCATTATCTGCTTTTTTTCTTACCTTCTTATAACACTTCCATTGCTGAAATGTTATGAATATTTTAGTGCCTAATTGTATGTGCATTTTCCTTTATTGGTATCACTTTCAGAAGGCGTTACTGGAATTGTGCTCTTCATCCCGTGGTATTCTCGGCACAAGTAACTTTGCACGGAACCTCTTTGCAGTGCATTTGAATCTTTAACAAAGATGAAGTCATTTTCAGACACATGACTTCAAGGTATTTCTTTTTCACCTTTGTCCCTCTCTTCACAAATCATCTCCTGCAAAAATTCCCACTTAAAATCTTCACCTGTTTTTCACTGGTGTAATAATGCATTAAAAAAATGCAATCTACTTCCCTTTTAGTAAACCTGTTTAGTGCCCCGAGGAATTTGAGGTTTTTCTGCAAAGCACATCCACACACATTCACATAAATACAGAAGATAGCTCCAGACCAATGAAGTGTTGTCCTGTGTGTTTACACACCTTGCAAGATTTGAGCAGCGAACACCAAACACAAATTCAGAATGCCATTTACCTACTTGCTGTTCTACTAGCATGATCTTAATAAAAGTTTGCTCTTGTTTGAATTCACAGCTGCTGATTGATAAAATAAATGACATAGAAGAGCCAAGAGAGTGTGAAGTGGTCTGACTACAGTGAAACTATACAGATTTTGCATAGCATTTAGCAAATTATTTTCAACATAAGCAGATTTAGGAATTGCTCTGCAAAAAGCTGTCTCCTTTATTTATGACGAAGAGTCTGCAGATTCCAGCTCTTTCACTCCCTCTGTCAATGCAACACATGAGTTATCTGCTGTCACTGTGAGCGCTCACCAATTAATCTTCAGCTGCAGCCCTCTTCTAGAACATGTCACTGCTGTGATTTTGTTTCCCTGAGATGGCTTTCCTGTTATTATACTCTCACATTTGGATTTGTATCTTAATTACATGTTAATATTTCTCTACAAGGAAGGGGGTGAATCAATCTCATGAATTAATAGTGAACAGAGTGATAATCCAGGAAGGATAATGCATTGATAGAAGTGCTCTCATGGGATGTAGTCTACAAGATTGAAAACAACAGCTCACAAAGAAATCCACTGATTAGAAGTGATTGAAGGGGCATGAAAGTTGAGAATGGGCAGAACAGACCAAAGACAGTTAAGTTTACTTAAACTGAAAGAAGAAACATATTAATTTATATTATAAATATATTTATATTCATATGAAATTTTAAAAAAGTTGAAGTGATGCCATTAAAACCTACTTAAATTACTTAACAATAATTATGGATGCATCTTTTTACAGAATCCTTTTCATTTACCTTGGTATATACTAGAGGTGATATAAAGGATCACTTGCAATTACATAGGAAGGCTTTTCCAGAATCTGCTGTATGCTACTAAATAACTTCCCTTCTGCTTTCCAGCCAGCAGGAACCATAATCAAAGTTAAACTGAACTGCCAAGGGGTCAGAAAAAAAATGGTAGGAAGAACAAAAAATAAAACAGAATAAGCATGAGACAGGCCAAAATCCATACACTCATGGCAGAATTTTCCTCTAATTGGAAACATGTAGATAAACTTCCATTTAAAATAGACTTGGAAAAAATACTCAAATTGGAATAAGAAACTTTGCCTACACATTCTTCTATTTTTATAGATTTTTTTTATTGTTGAGAGAACCATGAAGGTTTTTATTTAAATTTTTTTTCTTTGCAGAGCCAAACTTCTCAGCGTTATTTTGCCTTTTGTTTCCATAAGAGGACAAGAATGTCCTAGAAGCTTTGGTAAATTAAGGAGGAACTGGCAGATGGTTTGTGAATACAAGCATTTTTGAAAAACAAGCTTCAATGAAAATTTACTTTCAAGCAACTGCTCCCAACTCCAATTAATCTCCTGTAAGGAGATAATGCTTTCCTGCCTTTTATACCAAATATGGCTTATAAAAGAGACAGATAGAAAAAATAAATTACTTAGAACCAGTAACTCTAAATAGAAAGTGTATCTCTTAGGTAAAAAGTGACAATGTATTTGTAAAGAAATCTGAAAACATCCCACAGTCATTAGGGGGAAAATAAAAAAAGTCAAGCAGGAACAAAATGTGTCATGGAAGACAGTGAATGCTGTCATTAAGGCTGTAACTCTATTATTATACGTGCTTAGAATTATCTCTGAGTAATTATAGATGAGGCAACAATAGGAGTTTCAGCTTGTGCTGGGATCTAAATTCAGTTTAGATATCTGATATCTCAACACTGTTTCATCAAAAACTGTTACATGAGAGTAGACTTAGGTTTGTTTCTTATGATTATTAAAGAGAATTTATCTGACTTTAATCTCCTCCTCCATTTAAATAGTAATCATTTTCCATATCTAAACCATCTAAAAGCATCCAAAGCACAAATACTGTGATTTTCATAAAGAGATTTTCATATTTTAGCTAGAAATACAACAATCAAAGCTAGAATTTTCTTCCCTTGTACTGCATCATGTTTCTAGTTACTTATTCCTGATGCAGAAATATTTTTTTTCAATAATGAGCTTCTTATTGATATACTTTTTTCTCAGTATTTGCATTTTTTAAAACAATAATGAATTAGAGCAGTAAAGGCAAAAAAAGATTACTTTTATCTGTTAATTTTACTTGTTGTAGCTTGAATTTATGCAGGAGCATCAAAAGACCATCTGAAAACCTTTAGTTCAAATCTCTCCCAGTTGCAACTTACTTTGCCAATTTTCATTATTTAAAATCTGCATCATTAAACCTCTAGCATGTAAAAGACGCATACAATTTTAAAGATGTTTAAAATGAGACATCAGGTATGGTGTCTGTGCACTCACATTTGTTTTCATACTTTGAAATACTTCCACACTCCTTTCCAGAATGAAAGTATCATATGTTTTCATTGGAGAGACATATAATAAGACAATTAAAGAGCTATTAAATCATAAAAACTTTCATATATCTTAGTATCCTCCTCTTTTTTTTTCTTTTTTTTTTAACATCAAATAATTATGACTCAGCTTTCAATATATCATTCCTTCATGGAATTATACAAGATCAACAACGAAGTCCCTTGACATAAAAATGAGGGATCCAAAGAAGTGGAGAAAGGACTGAAGAAAGCCCATGGACTAAAAAGTTCCACATGTGTGCAAACAATATGTTTTCTGAAAGACTCACAGATGATGAATCTTTAAATAGGTTATTTATATTGCTGGGTATTTATGTTCTTGTTTCTATTCTCAGTACAAAATATTAAGCTCAGAATATTGCCCAGTAGCCCAGGAGCTGATGAAAAAAAAGAATACAGTTATGTTATTCTAGTATCTTCTAACCAGGAAGAAGAAATACAAGTTGAAAGTAACTGAAGTTAGTACCAGGGGGAAGCTAAAAGCACAAAGTACCATGAAAAATTATCAACCTTCAACAAAACATTTGTAAGTAGGTGTTGGGCTCCAAAGACCTCTTGATCATTCTCTACTTCTTTCTAAAGCCCAGCCAGAGGTCTGGATGCTCATTTAAATGGGAAATGTATGCAGGAAACTTAAGAAGTCATCAGAGACTTATCATCAGCATCATCATCTGCAGCTCAGTTATTGAGCTGCACAAAGAACAACATCCCATTTCCAAAGCTTTCAGTCCCATTTTTTTTTTCATTTTTCATGATTTAGAGTTATTTTTCATTTCTTTTGGTGACCAGCTTCATTATGTCCCTTGAGTGTTACTTTGGCTCAGAATCGAAAGTTTCTAGCTCAGCTATAAATAGGAAATTTCAATTAAGAATATTTTAGAATTATTTTAATGATGCCAGAAAAGGGGTTTTTTGTCTTTGGGAAAGTGTTTTCCCCTCATTCTCAGTTTATTTATATGATATCTAAACCTTTGCTTAGTACTTGCACATGTTTTGTACTGAAGACTTGTTACACTTTTTAAAAGGGTTTCCCTCTGCCACAAGGTTGCACTTAATGCCGTAGTGAGTAATGACACACATTTCACATAATTATTAATTGATGGAAAGATCATGTAATCTTGGATTTTCCAAGATTTCTGCAATAGAAGCTGCAGTGTAGCTTTAATGTTTTATCCACCCTCTAAATTCACAGATATTTAGGTGGAATAAAGAAAAGCACAAAAGGACCAATCCACATGACTTTTTCTTTCTCTCCCCCTTTTCTCCCACTAGAGTCATGCATCCACCAGAGGGCAATACTGCCGCTGAGAAGCAGCTGATTCTTAAAAATTCAGAACTTCACTTCATCAAAGCACTTGGAGAAATTACATGAGTAACCAGAGACAGAGAAATCCTGATCTAGCAGTACATTAGACTGATTTTTGAATGGGCCAAAGGGAATTGATGGACAGGATCTTACCCAGAATAAAGGGATAAATCTGTGAGACAGAGTGGAACTTGGAGAGAAGAAAGCACATCTTACCCTAAAAATTTTACCTTTGTTGTGAATAGAGATTAATATATTTGAGAGAAGGGCTCTAATTAAAATTCTGGAAGTTTACCATGATATCAGTGGGATGTGAAGCTTCCCCATCTTGCTCAGCTTTGGTGGTTTCATTCTACTTCCTATCAACAACGTCCAAAAAAGTCATCGCTGCCTGCCAGAGCAGCTACAAAGTGGTTGATAGTCTTAATATGGATTTTATTTAGTCAGAGTGATAAAACTTTGTACCCTCAAGCTGGCACTCCTCTTGGTAGCTGTGAATGCACCTGATAAATACAGAAAGCAACTCACCTCCATAAATACAGAAATGGTTCAAGCTTGCAGGAATCGTGGCAAAAGATGAAGCACTCAAGCTACACCAGCTACAGCAGCACGAGAAATCTTTCATTAAAAACCCAGGAAACTCGAAAGAGAATCAGTGGCTCTCATTTAACTTCTCCACACTTCCAGGACAGCAGCTTTGAAAGGCCAGAGTTAAATCCCAACCTGACAGGCTGACACTGCTTTGTCAGTAGAACAGTATTGACTGCAGTGGTTTGCAATCAGGTGTGAAAGTGCTAATGGCAGTTTTCATCACAGCCCAGCTCCTCAGACTTTAAAAGCCTTACAACTCTCTTATAAAAAAAGAAGAAACATTCACAGATTTATATATATATTTTTTTCTTTCATGGAGAAGTGGCTCGTTAGCAATAAGGATTCCAAAACAGCCTTATGCAAATTTTTGGTTTACTCTCTAATTAGGGTACCTTAGAATCACAAGCTTCCCAGATCCAGAGATGTCTCTTTTTGTTCTTCAATTGGTCTAACAGGGCAGGAGCACACTGAAATTTTAGAAGTTTTACAGATTTAGTTTAAGATTTTCTATGTGTATCATTGGAAAATTGCTACCTAGCAATAAAGCATACCTATTCCTGTAAAACTAATCAGAAAATCTTTAAATTAGTCTCTTGACAAATACACATTCTGACATACAACAGAATGGCCCTGGAAGCCAGCCAGCTGAAGGAGAGTTTGCTTGTAATGTTAGTATTGAAGATGTATTAAGCCGAGGGATGCACGTTTTGAATGAGGAATTGTGGCATTCCCAATACTCACATCCCTGCCACTGTGCAGTGGTTAGTCCTGCAACAAACCTTTATCCTTTTCAGATTAGTCTGTCCTCTTGGTGACAGAGAAGACTTTGTGGATCAATGCCCTGGTCTTAGAGGGTAGGCCGGGTCACGCATTTCAAAGATTCAGTGTAGTTAGGCTGCTACTTGTTATAGCAGACTTAACGTCTCATTTTTGGGCTGCCAAATCATATCCTAGTTAACAGCGAAACAAAACAAAAAACACCCACTCACACCTTCTTTACAGATGCTTGTTTTCCAGCGTCCTAAAAACCTATTTAATTCCACTGAATATGCAGTCTGACGGAAACCTCTCTGGAAAATGCAAGTAAACTCCATGTAAAAGGAAAAAATACGTGGCTGTAATGAACTGAACATGAGGGGACCAATGCTTTAACAGAATTGAAGAAGAAAAAATTGGCCAACAAACCTGGCACGTGAAATGCAACTGAAATGAGCCTCTTGGCCTGGAATTTCTTAACTGGTCATTCTAATCTTTCTCTGTTAGAGTACAGCTCTCTTTTCGTCAGCACTTTTGTTGGTTTTCTACCAGCTAGGCATTTGCAGATAAATAAATCACAAGTCTACATGAAGTTTTTAGAATTTCAAGTCACTTGGTATGTATCATGCTTAGTTCCATAAAATTAAAACAATTATTTGGTTACTCCACTCCATTGCAAAATACCACAACACAACACCCAGTCTTAGTTCCAGTTCATTAGAC
The DNA here is from genome assembly GCA_008694505.1 of Cyanoderma ruficeps. Lineage (NCBI taxonomy): Eukaryota > Metazoa > Chordata > Aves > Passeriformes > Timaliidae > Cyanoderma > Cyanoderma ruficeps. The sequence goes on along the minus strand of VZDJ01007749.1, from coordinate 1,563,000 downwards.
CTCTTCAGAGCATCACCAATTATGAAGTTCAGGGGTTTGACGGTTGGATTCAAGGCTGTGTAATTAATGAAAATACTATCTGAAGTCTGTGTGGTGCCAGAAAGATAAGTTTAATTTAAAGTTCTGGTTCCACTCCTTACCTCTTCTCTTGGATTGGCTGTATTTCTTAGGCAAACTTTTCCATATTTATCTGACCAGTCAAATCATTCATCTTTCATTCATTCATTTTGTCTGTCCTTCTGATTGTCTATTTCAATATATTGTGTGAGATATTATGCATTAATTGAGGTTGCCTGAAAGTGTAGGTTCCTGCTATTACCTAGTGTAGAAGCAGATTAAAAGTCACCTCTGTATGCTTTCCACATGTTTAAAAACTTTAGGACAATCCTGTGCTGGCCATATTTAAAGAATCTAAGGCTATGGAACAGAGAAAAGAATACAGGATCTAATTCGATTTTTGTAAAAGTTACAAACACACACAGAACATCAACTGAAAAATCAACACTGGGGTTAAAATTTACAGTTCTATATAGAGGTACTGATTTCTTGCCTAATCCCCTGTTGGTTTGACAAGGACCTGCAGTATGTTCCTGAAAAATGGGGTTAAGTTAGAACAGATGAGGCACCCACAAACAATCAGGAAATGATTCTGAATTGTAGCTCAATGCAGTTATTAAACATAGAATGTGGCCAGCAATAGGTCATTTGTGGTTTAAACTACCTAAGTATATTTCTGTGGTTAATAAATATACACTTAAGGATAAAGGGGTTGAAGCTGATATTTGTTTTACATTCTGTACCTGTGTAGCAGTGTCCAATAGGCCTGTTCTATGGAATAAAACGTTGCAACCACTCATCCCATTACGCTGATTTTGTTACCTCCTATATCTGCACTACAGCTGCACCTGCTCTATAAAACTACTGATGCTCATCTGACATACAGCCAGTATAAAGATTTATAAAGTCCAGCACAATTCTGCTATTCTAAAAGCAACCCAATTTAAAAAAACATGCAAATGTACCTACACATGTAATTTTTTCGATTTGAAATGCGAATTTAACAACACGATTGATGACCATTATTCTCCTATTTTCCCTAGATCAAAAATTTAAAAAAAAAAAAAGGCTACTTATATAGCATTATTCTTCATGGAGGAAACTTATGAACTAAATAGCTGTCATCAGACACTTGTCACGTAATAAAAACTATGAATATTTTGATACCAAAATCAAAACTGCAATTATACTTTTAACTATGACTCATTGCTGATTTAGATTGTTGTGATTAAGGATGTTTCTTTATGCATACAAATTATACATTGAGTTTGCAGACTGTGTGAGAATTAGGAGAGCCCAGCTAGACATCGCTCCTAAGTGCTTGGACTTTGTGAGTGATGTCCCTGGAAAACACAATGGCTGCTTCTTGAAATATTTCCTTATTTCTGAAAGAAATCTGGGGCTTTGGAAGTATTTATATAAAGAGATGTATAAGCAATGTCTGTATATTCTCATTTACTATTTTTTGTTTTTGTTTGGGTTGGGTTTTGTTTGTTTGTTTGTTTGTTTTTTGTTTGGTTTTTTGCCTTTTTTTTAAGAAAAACTTGGTAATCACAGTGAATTCTTTCCCTAGGCAAAGCGTTCCATTGGTGGTTGAATGAGTGGAAAGCAATTTTTGTAGAGGAAATAAATTGAGAATAAGTGGTTTTACAACAATAGTCCAACTTGTACTATCCATCACACTCAAAGCAGACGCCATTGGAATAAACACTGCAAAGCAATGCAAATATAGTAACTTACATAAACAAATCAATACTAGCAGACTGCTATTGCAAGGCTGAATTCAAACAACTCTTTTTTATTAAAAAAAAGTCACTGTTCCCCAGCTGACCACTACCTATATTTAACAAAAATGGACGAATTTACAGATACTCAATACATTTCTATACATTTAGTATTTAGGCACATTTAAAAGAATGATATTTTCTGAAACTTTCCTGTTTGAGAATTCAGGAGCTCCTCTGGCCACATTCCCACCACCAGAGATTTTCACTGCTGGGACCAAAGCCCCTTCCCCATGGGCAGCTCCAGAGAAGCCCCAGGTGACCCACGTGGCTCCCCACACACCCAACTCTCACATTAACGCAAGGTTTCCTATACCAGTCCCAAAATGGATCCTGAAAGCAGTTTAATCATGGCACAGTAACACAGAAACAGCTCACACTGGAGCCTTTTGGGGGCACTCTGGGCATTTGTACCCTCACAGAGTGTGTGAGCCATAGTCAGGTCTCTTCCTGCAGAGCTGGTGCTGTGTCTGAGTGTCCTGTCACCTGGTTGCTGTCACAGGTCCCTGTGCCCTTGCTGTGTGCAAAGGGTCGGTGCCAATCCACAGCCCCCTGCTAGGGGCTCCAGCATTGATCACCCATCACCCATCTCCCACTGCTCCCACCCAGCTGCCTGCGCTAGGTGTGTTCCTCAACACCCAGGAGGATTTAAAGCCTTAAAAGCCTATTAGAACCTCTCAGTAAGTCACCAAACTGCCTTGTCCCAGGCACACCTTCAGTTCTTGCACATGTAGCAATTGCGTCACAGTGGCCTCTCACAACTCCCCTTAGAGCCAAAGCCCAAAAATGAGTGACCATTTCCAGTAGTAAAGCAACTCAAGGATACAACTTCATTCCTCACCACAGAACTCTGACACCAGCAGTACTCGGATATCTTAGCCAAAGACAGCATTTTTTGTTCAGACTCTCTCTGAGAAAAAATGAAGTGTTTTTCATCCTCACCTCTAACAAAGAGGGCTCAATTATTCTCTTCTTCAAGTTGCTTTCTGCCAGGGCTTCAGTTCTCAAGTGCTCATCCACACAAACATGCATCCTAATCTGCATTTGTCACTGTTATTTTTAATATGTAAGCCAATTATAGTTAGCTTTAAATAGAGAAGCCTAATGAGAAAATGTATCCCATAATTAAAAGAAAAATGAATCAAGAACTTCCTGCCAACATTAACTGCTGATTTTACAGCAAGGTTGCCTACTCTATTCTTCCATCTCTATATTTGAATTTTTTTGGGTTTTTTTCCCCTTCCTAATTAAAAAANAAAAGTTTAAGATATTTGCTAAGGATTTCTCGAGATAAATTTTCCATGTAGAAACTTTTCAACTTTTTTTTTTGTTGCTAATTTAAGTCATATATTCTTTTCAAAAACCTCAGCCTTGTAAAAAGGGAAAAATCCTTTCTACTGTGGCAAGAGCTCAATTACACATTCTAAAAATCTGTACAGAATTAAAGTATAGCAGACCATCTAAAATTCACTGGCTCTCCATTTATTAAGATTACACATACATTTAAAGGAGAGAATAGTTTCTTCTTTGGCTATCTAAGAAGATCTATTTCACACCCTTCTCTGTTCCAAACACAAAACTGTAATTAACTTGAGACTTCTATTTTGTATTAATATAGCCCTGTCAGCAAGCTAGAATGTTTAATATGCACTGCTCCTCTGTAGGCATATTAATGAAGAATTGCCTGCCACTGCAAAACATGTTAAATTCCAGCATTTCCATATGGTCAGATACCACGTCAAAGAAGTTTCGGTGCAGTGATTTTTAAGCTCAATGTCACCCCCATGCCAAGCTCTCTGCACTTAAAAATCGAGGCAAAAAATGTCATTCACAATAATTTCTGTAGATATTCAAAATTTATCACCACATTTTCAGTTGAACTCCTTGACTGTTTTAAAGAAAACCAACAATAAGACAAAAAAGGAACGGAGATTAGAATTGGCAAACCCCCAAATTTCAAGTCTCCACCTCAAAGTAGATTTTTAAAATAGAGTTTAGAGTTAAATATATATATATATATATATA
>VZDJ01007749.1:1431150-1559103 GCA_008694505.1 Cyanoderma ruficeps | reverse complement strand
TATATATATATATATATATAATTCCATATAAAAAATGAATGGCTAAGGCATTAAATGCCTTAATGGAAATGGATTTGTAAGTGAAAGTTTATGATGTTCTGTTTCAGAAGTACTGAAATGCACCCAGTCAATTCTTCAGCGAAAAGCAGCTACTGGGTTTCCCAGAGGATTGTAAACTAGAGCAGCTCTGACACACACAAGATTTATTCTACACTATGAGGAGGCTGATTTTCAAGTCCCTGGCTTTACCGAGGCACAATGAGAAATTTACCCCAAATCTCAGCTGGCTCCTATGTTCAGAGCTCACAAGTATCAAAAGAATGCTGTAACATTTTTCTTATCTACTTAATAGTGAACAAAACTGTTCTTTCTTGGACTAGTTGCCACCAGTCAAAGGTTGCCATACAGATTTCAATTATTGACAAATAAATATTGATCAACAGGTGGCTTTTGCACACCTAATGCCTTTAATGCAAAACTGAGGCATTTCACTGACCCTATGGTTACCAGCTTTAGAGTAATGAACTCTTAACAGTTAAGACCATTCTTAAGAATGGTGATACAATTGTTTCCACAGATTTAATAGCTCAAATTATTTTTGTTGAAAAAAATGGCTGAGATGGAGGACAGAAAATGGGGAGAGTAAAAGGCATGTGTTGACTTTATAGAAAAGCAGTCTGATCTGGATTTTTTCATGGACAAATTCTACCATGATTTCTCGAGTTCAGAAAACACCTTTTAACATCTTTAAAAACTTTAAGTGAGTGTTACGTGACTACAAATTTTTGCTGTAGTAAGAAAAGTCACTCAAACTCATGTCAAACAAAGACTATTATTTCAAAATAACATTTTCCAGTCAAGATAAATCCTCTTTAAAAACAAAAGTGAGAAAAAACCTGAAACAACAACAAATAAATCAAATTATAAACACAGTTTTAGATTAATTTTGCTTTGACACTCATTAAAAGTAGATGATTTTGACTGATATGACAACATTGCAAAAAAGAATTGCTTAATTATGTTGGATATGAACTAAAGTTAATAAGATTCAATTACAGAAAGCATGTTTACAGCACTTCCTTGAGCTTGCTACCACACAAGCTGTTCTACTGCTTAACTATTATGAAAAACATAACATCAAGACAGCCACATTAGCAGAAACCATCCTGTTATGGTCTCAACTTTGTGTCTTCCACTGAACTGAATGAACTGGAGTCACAGTTTTGAGTAAAGACAGACAAGAAAAGTCTGTCATTTTAATGGGGCAAAATGTTGTATGCCTAATGGCTCTAGCCAGCCTTAAAAAGATCTTTCTTCTTCTGAACTTTAGATATCTACATCACCCCCTCCTATTTTTTCAACACTAGTCTGTTCTTCTGGTCATCCTTTCCTTCACTTGGAGACACCATCTCTGAAGAAGATTTTTAGGAAAAAACCTTCAGATCATTTAGGGAATATGCAGGCTTTGATCTAAGTATCACAAAAAATTCCTCCCAGGTCTGAAAATAATCACACCTCTTTTGAGGACAGTTTGCTTCCACACATGAATCTTGCAGATCATCCTCTGATTTCTACCTATGACAATAATTGACTATAAATCCACTATGCTAATATAGTTATTTGTGGCCCAAAATATGAATGAGTACCCAGGGGTTCCATCTTAATTTTAGCTTTAAAACCCCACTGGTTGCATTTTCTTCAAAAAACTTCTGGAAATGCATGTTCCTGATGCAATAGTTGTCACTACTATAAGTTGAACTCCAGTCTACAACTTCTCAGAACAACGTATTGGGCAAAGCTTGAATGAGAGAACTAAGAACATATTTTCAGCAGAGTTATCCTATGCCATCTGTCCTTTAAGTTCTTGTCCTAGCTGGTTTTCAGTCTCCCAGGCGGTGACCAGTAAGATGGATATCAAGATATTGAGAAATAAGCTTTCCTTCTCTCTGTCCTTACATACATGTCTCCCTTACCTTCCCTTGCTCTCTCTTATCCCCCCTTTTTTTTCTCCACTCTTTTCCTTTTCCACAGCTGTACAACCATCATAGCAGCAACTGGAAAGCAATAAAAATACACCTGAGGTTGCTTTAAGTGAGAGACACCCAGCCTCAGGCGCATCAATGCATCACAGAAATCAGTGCAGACACCTGACTCTGTAAAGCTGAGATGCAACACCTGCATTTTCACTGAAAATGGTGCTAGGACACTTGTCATTCCCAGCTGTCCCCTCACCTGATGCACAGAAACCTGTCTGCTGCTGTGGTTCCTTGCATGCCACTCCTCCATGCCTTGAACCATATGTTTTTTCCCCTAAGAACAGAGGCAGGGGGTTGTCAAGGTCTCTGTTGTTCTGACCTAGCCTCTGTTTTCTAACCACTTCAGAACTGAACTTTTTCAGCAAAAACTGTGGTTAATCAGGAGCAGATTTTCCTAACAGTCTGCACCTATTTAAAAATTTCATCTGTTTGCAAATTTTTCTAAGACAGCTTATTTGTTCATAATCTGAGGAGCCTGCTTGCACCCACTAATGGTAATTACACAATGTGAAAAAAGCATGCACCAAATATATGGATGGAGAGGACATTTTTATTTTTTTTAAACATCCTGATCAATTATAGTAATTAGCATTAGCTGGTCAACCTCACCTAAATAATAGTGCTTCATTCAGAGAAATAAATGGAACCAACAATTATATCAAGGCTATATTTGCTTCCAGATGACATGCTGTTACTACGTGAAAAATCTGCCTATTCGCTGTCATTCCTTAAATGCCTTTCTCCATAGTATGCAATCTGTGAACTGTCTTTTAAAAATGTGAAACAAACTGAAGATCTCACTGCTTTGTTCAGCAAGTGTGTGTATTGAATTCTGGAGAGGAATTAAAGCTACTTCTAGCAAAAAGCTGCAAACATGGAGCAGTGTGGAATTCCTCAAAGAGATTGAAAACAAGGAGAAAAAAACAGATTTCTGAAACATCCTGAGGACCTCATTACAGCATAGGAGTAAAAGAAAATAAAAGGCTAAGGAGTTCAGGTAGCACTATCAAAGAAACATAGAATTGTTTAGATTGGAAAAATTTAATCACAGAGATTGTTTCCTTTCTGCTGTATTGTATTTCCTGCTAAGCTGAAGTCCCCCAGGAGAATGTGGGTTAGTTGTGAAACTCCTCCCAGATGCTAATAAGAGTATTTCATCTGCCTCTTGAGCCTTGTTGGGTTTTCTGTAACAGGCCAGGACAGCTTGCCTGTTAACAAACAAGGTGGTACAAGGGGTGAAGCTGTAACCCAACAGGGATTGACCAGAAATAAGCAACTGAGAGAGTTCTCTTAAAATAAACTCTTTATACTGTCCCCTGTGTTGACTAGCCTTCTTCCCTGGGGACAGTACAGTGCAGGGCAGTGTGTCATGGTGTCCATGAGACTTTCCCTGTGATCTGACTTTGGCATGTGTGTTACTTTTTCAGGCTATTTATGCAAGTGTTATCCCAGGGGAGCTGATGAGGGGTTACATGTCCCAGTTTCCTGTCTTTCCCAGCTGGCTGGGGAAGTTCTCATCCACAGGCAAACATGATCGTATCATTCAAGAACTGGCAATGCACATGAGTCTCAGGTAGTACTGACATTCCTCTGATACTGTTCTTTCTTGTGCAGTTCTTTACCTACCATCAATTCCTTAATCAAGTGACATGTTTCTGTGTTCTGTGTATGTGTTCCTGTGTTATTGGTGACACTTTTCTCAGTGCTTAGTTTGAACAAGTCAAAACTGGAAACATTTTTAGTATAATCACAAGTACCTGTCTTGTTGGCCTTCCCCTGGATTCTTACCCATAAATTCTTACCCACTCCACCTTATCATTGCTGTCATTAAACATCTTGAAACAATTGAGACACTCTCCAACATTCAGCACTACCCCACTGCTTCCCCTTCCCTGTCAGAGTCCAGGGCATCCCTTTAGTTGCCCTGGAAGGTCACAGACCTCGGCAGAGCGGTCTGAGACCCAAGAAAGAGGGTCTGGGGTCTGTCTAGGGGAGTTGACTGGCACAGAGCCCAGGAAGACGCAGGCTTTGATTTCAGTCCATGAGAAAATCTTCAAACACAGAGAAGAATTACAAGTCACAAAGTTGTAACAGACAGTAGTGTAGTTTATCACCAGGTGGAAAATTTTGTAGTTTTGGGTTCTTAGAATTGGGGAACAAGATGGAGGATATGGGGTGGAACCCTGAGTCCTCCTCCTTCTCCCTTGGCATCCATCTTCTGCAGTGACATGGGCACAAGGTAGTTTAAGGGGATTGGGTCAGAGTAGAGATGACCCTTCTAGTATAGGTACTAGGCATTGGTATGAAATTGCAAATAATAGACATGTAGTTATCTGTATCAAAGCAAAGCAACGCCCTATCACAGGGGAAAGTCGTTCTGTGACCAAGCAGCTGTGAACACCTCGGTCAGGCACAGAGAAATTTGTAAGATAAGAATTAATAAACACGCGAGAAACCAAGAAACAACAAGACCTTGAAGACTCCATTTCATTCTCGTGTCTGGCTGAAAGCCTTCAGAGGGCAGAGGGCTAAAAAAAGACTCACTCGAACCACCACCAGAACCACTATCTAAATCTCGGGTGAGAGAAACCAAACCCGAGACTTCCCTCCCTGCCGATCTCTTCTGAAGAATTTACAAGCATCCATTGCAGCTCTCCAGTTGTGTGACCCATCCCACCATGTTTCCACCATGCCCACCCATGTCACAGTTTTCCTGTGGCACCATGGCTTCCACCTCTTCCTGTTTTCTGCCCATGTTGTGAGCACTGGTGGAGACACACTGCACTCGGGCTATTGATTCCACCATCTTTTAGGAGGGAGAAGCCTTAATCCCTATGCCTGTTCTCAGGCATTTCCATGGTTTCTAGCACATCAATGACCCTTGTGTCTTTGCTGCCACGTGGATCTCCATCCCCTCACGTTACTGACACAGCAGACTGAGGGACCTCCATTGCATACCAGCACTCAAAGCATGCTGTCCCCATGCTTATCTCGCTTGATCCTGGCTTTAACCCTTTCCCCCTTCTAATTTCTAGTTCAAAACTCTTTCAATGAATCCTGCTAATTCCTGTGCAAAGATCCTTTTCACCTGTTGGGACAGGTGGGCCAGTCTGTCATGAGCAGACTTGCTCTTGTATAGAGACACCATTGCATGATCAAAACATCCAAAATTCATCTGGTGACACCAGGCTCAAAGCCACATCTTGATCTGCTGGCTCTTGCTGGTTTTTTCCTCATCATTCTTTCTAAAAGGAAAAATAGAGGGGATTTCTCCTTGCACTCCTTGCACTAGCTCCCCAAGGCCCTAAACTCTCTATTGATTGCTCTTGGACTTCTTGTTGGAACTTCCTGAAAGTCAGTAATGGATGATAAATAGGGCTGCACCAGGATGGAAACTATTCCAGGTATGTAGGTAGGTATTATTTTAGCATTAGACTTACCAGTTTGTGGTTATGTCAGCATTAGTTTAAAAAGTGCCATGGTACCTGCTAAATATTTACTTTGTTTCAATCTGTCTGAAGGAGCTGTTCAGTCTTTCTTCCACTAAGTTTCTGTCTGACTTGGTTATTCTGTATGACATCTAGAACAGGAGAACTGACTGCTAAATATGTAAAATTTTGTCTCCAGGTAAAGACACAGGGTATCAGACCACGGTTTTAAACAGGGTTGAAGAAGGCAGTATGGATAATTTTATATTTCTATTTCCTGTAATTCTATATTTGCTATTCTGTTTGCCAACATTGTTGTGCTCTTTTTTCAATATATACAATCTACTCACTGTATTATGCTGATGATGTACGTCCTGATGAAATAATCTATGAAAGTTTCTACAGAAACCATCTGTAATGTTTTATCCTGCTTTTTCAACAGCTGCTTCCTTATAGTAAAAGAAATATTACAGAAAATTAGTAGTACAACCACAGGATAATCATAAAATCAATCATGACCTTTTTTGTTAATAGCTTCATCTTTTCTATGTGGTCTCTATAATCTCACCTCCATAAAGTGATGCGATCTCATGCAAACATCATAGGATTGAATTTTCCAGCAGAGGATGCAAACTGACTGTTGATGAGATGTATGTAACTCATGTTCATGTTTCCCCAATTAGGGAAATCTTATGCACTACTTGCCGTGTACTCAAATATCACCTTAAATCGACACAAAACATTTTTTCAATCAAGAAAATAATTTACTTAATTACAGATGTTAAAACATCACATAACGTTGTTACCTCAACATGTAAATGTTGATTTGCATTTCTGTACAATGACAGAGCAGTGAAAGTCCAAATGTTTGTTAAGCCGTGACAGGCTTAGAGCATTGAGCACCTCTCTAGAAAGCCTGTTCCAGTGTTTGACCACCCCCTCCATAAAGAAAGGTCCATTCTAAACCTACCCTGACACAGCTTTGAAGTATTCCCACACATCTGGTCACTGGATACCAAGGAGAAGAGTTCATCTCCCCCCTCCCCACTTTCCCATGCCAGGAAGATGCAGAGAGCTATGAGGTTGTCCCTCAATCTCCTTTTTTCCAAACTGGGCAAGTCCAAAGTCCTTACCCACTGCTCACAGGACATAACTTGGAGCCCATTAACCTGCATGGGCTTTATTGTCCTCCTCTGGATGCATTCAGGGACCTCCAGGTCTTTCTTAAATTGTGGGGCCCAAACTGCCCACAGTGCTGGGGATGAGGCTGCACCAACACTGAACACTGTAGGATAATTATCTCTTTAGACTCAGAATCACTTCTTTAGGCTGGTTTGTAATTCTTCATGTTCTGATCAAGAGCAGATGATCAGAGCACAAAAAATCACAAGCAAATTTCAACAACATTTTTACTCAATATTGGTTATTATTTTTTCACACCTTCAGGTGAGACAGGTAATTCCTGCATTGATACCTATTTAATTCATCTTCAAAAGCATATAAGCATTTATTTCCTTAGTAAGGAATTTAAGGAATTAATTCCTTTAATGTCCTTAGTAAGCTGAATCAACAAGATAAAAATGGAGTTTTTACTTTGCAGAGTGGTCCAATGAACATGACACTGGGAGAGGAATATACATCTCCAGCTAGAAGTTATATCCTCTAACATGAACAACATCTAGTTTAAAAATAGTTTTACAAAATACCTTGCTCTACCTAAAATTGTTTTCTTGCATTTCTTTCTAGAAAAATAATTTATTACACATTTTTTCTTCAAAAAAAGAAATTTTCAACCTGCTCCTTAATGTCTTATTTCAAAATCTCAAAGATGTTCTGAGAGTATTGTCAAATGTATGAAAAAAGCATAATATCTTCTTGCCGTAGATGAACACAATCAGATTCCTGTCCTATGGGAAATTTTGGTTTTACTTGGGGCTATCCTCAGTTGACATGATAATGTGTATTTATTTGATACATGTTATGGAAAATAATTTCTAAAAAGCCCTGTTGATGATAATATTTTCTCCAAGATACAGCTTTAAAATTAGCTAATACTCAAAATAATAATATACCCATTTAAAAATCCTATTTATTTTCAAATTTTATATTCCATTTCAGACTGTACAAAGTTTTTATATAAATAATAATAATATAAAGAGAAAAAATTGTTTTTCTACTAAAATTACTGGCATTTCTGGCACATTTAGTTTTGCCTTTTTCTAAAAAAATTCCCATGTATGCTTATCAATATTGATTTTGGTATTTTATGAATTAAAAATAATGTCAGTTTTGAAATCTATTGCCTTACACATATTTTTAAATGAACCTTTGTATTTTTTATACTTAATTTCACAAAAGACTGACAAATTTATATAAACTCTGAATATTAGAGAAAAACTTTTTTTTCTTGAATAGGTAATTTATCGTTTAAGGTTGATGAAGGTTAAGCTTTACAACTGCCTGACTTAGGTACAGTATAGAGTAATTCTCAAAGATGTGATGGACAACTGGACAGATTATGGAAAGGGAAGAATCTCCCTTGGTATAGGCATTACCTTCCAGACTTCGTTGATCCAAGTTTTATCCTGGAATAATTACTACTTGGATTAAAACCAGTGACATTTCAAAGTGACAATGCAGCAACCTGAGGAGTGTATTTAATTGAGAAATCACATCCCCAGAGTATTCAAGTCACTAAGCCTTTATAATAATTAACCACATCCCCTGTAATTTTTTACTATTTATGATACAACTGAGATTTCTTCCGTGCATGGCCATATTGATTGGCAAGTCTGTCCCTAGAACACATCAGTCCTTCCCTGGAGTTTGCTTTGGGAACATCCATTTTATCATGCATCTCTATTCCCCTTATAAGAATTTATTTCACTTATATGTATTTTTAATTTGTGTGACATTGTTATCATATTAACTAAAAGGATGGCATTTAAAGAAAGTGGCATAATGCACACCCTTTGAGAATCATTTCAGTACCTCATCATGAAAAATTGTTTATAATGACTACAGAGTTTATTTGTGCATTTTAAAAGTTCCAGCTTCAAGAAAAGATTCAACCCAGTTTCAGAGAGCCTCTAGATACATTAAAGGTGGAAATGACTGAGATGAAGAAAGAGAAGATTATAGGCATTTAGATCCTACTCTTTTAAAAAGGATGAAAAAAAGCCTGATGCTGCAATGCTACATCAGTAAGGAAAGGAACAGGTTGCTTTTGTCCTTCTATTGCCTCTTTTGAGCTGTGCTCTTTTCCCAGTGGGACTGTAGAGCAGATTGGCTCAGGTGCTCAGAACATTAAAGAAAATTAATTAAAATTCAGCATGTAGAAATATAATAATGTATTTTTTTTGGACCTGCAAGATATAACTTCTTACATGATAACACTGGCATTACGATTTTGTGCTTTAAAAGAAAATGTTATTTTCCTGATTTTACTAAGTGACCTCCTTGCACTTACTGTTATCTACTCAATCTGGGTGACTTGCTCCGGCCAATTTTGCTAGGTAATGATAAAAACGTTTTTAACACAGGAAAAAAAAAAGTGCACTAGGATAGCCATATTCACATGATAATAATAGTAATAAATACTTTCAGTACTTTGTCTGCTTTATGTGGGAGAATGCAGTAAGGTCCACTTTGATAGAACTTTTCCTTCAGTCAGTGAGTGAAGACGGTGCTCATGGAAATGCATTTTTGGATGTACATTTCCTCTCATCTTGAAACAACAATTTTCTGAAGAAAATATGTGTACTGGGCTTTGCAAAGAAGAGCCAGTTTTGCTTGCAGGACTTCAGGTAATCTTGGCACAATAAAAAAATATTACTAAATTTCTGATATATTTACCTAATTGGCTAATTAAGGACTTGGGGATTTCCTGATATATGATTAGAGATATATAAGAAAATTCTTTTGAAATGAGGATCTAGCACAAACATTAATCAGGTTAGGACAATCTGATATGTTTTTATCTGTCTCAGTAGGACATTTAACCTATAGTTATTATTCCAGTACTGCAACAGTAAAGAAGTTTTTTACATAAAATTTTGGCATGATTTTATAAAGGCTATAAACAAATCCATCATCAACCAGAGTCAACATAATATAGGTCAGCAACTTGCTAAATAACAAGTATAAGATTTAAGGCAAATAACGTTGACTAAGACGTAAGATTTAACAGATATTTGCACTTTTCATTTGCAGTTTAAAACTTAAATTAACCAACTTTGCCCCTTTAAAGGAGTAATTTAATATCTACCTAGAAGTTTGTGTAGAGATTTCTAGTTCCCATGTTTTGCAAGAAATGGTTACGGTTATATTATTATATAAAACACAAATACTCTTTTTTTTTTCCCTCTAACTTGTAATTTTAGACTAAAAGGAAATACAGGAGAGATGGGGAAGAGAATCCCTGAGAGTTTCTGCTGTAGAATGCTGATTAGTGAGAGGGAAAATTTAGCAATGAAATGGTGAAACTTGCTGACAAAAATTTACATGAAGATCGCATACTAAGGAAAAACCTCAACATTATAATTCAATTAAGTCTTGTTTTTAGAACCAAGTGAAGCTAATTATTGATGTCTGTGTACTTTTTACAACAGGTTTTCTTTTGTACATCTAATTAATATCAACAGCCAATGAATTGGTCTCTATGAAGAGATAATTGACCACTATGGCTTATTCACTTTCACTTCGGGAAGAGAGAGACACCACATTTTATGAAGGTTGATTGTCTCCTGCCAGAAGTCATCTCCAGTTAACATTTCTTTAAATTGAATATTTATTTCCATTTGTGCAGGGAGAGTTTTACGCTGCCTTTGTTCTAAAAGAAATTAAAAACCTACTCACAGTGCCACAGACACACATCAAGGGAAAACTGACAAACATATCTAATTGAAAAGTAGGAAAAGCCTTATTTAAAAAAAGGAATTTTTGTTGAGCTAAAGGTCAATGAAGTTGTAATGGAAGCCAACAAAGCTGTAATATATTTATGACTTGGCAGTTTGCTGGAGTGAATTGGTGCAGATCCAGTGACTCCAGCTGAACCCGTAATTATCAAAAAATGGTACCAGCCTGCTCTGCAGCTGAAGTCTTTGTCCTTATGGTATTTATACTCCTCTCTCAATCTCAATATTATAGCATTTTCAAGAAACAAAGCAACATTTTTTTCTTTTTCCCTAAAGACAACAAGTATTATTCTGTTAAAAAAAAAAAATCTTCTTTTCCCCTGTTTTGTAGCTTTTGCTCCATTTGCAAAAAAAAAGAACATACTTTCATCTTTGCTTTCAAGCAACATGAAGCCCCACTCTTTGACTAATATTTGGCCTTTTCTCAATGAACCATGTCCCCAGAGTTTAAAGAAAAAGACCATTAACAAAAGCCCAAAGCTAGTTATATATTGTCACACCTCCCTGTCTGAAGAACATAATTTATAACATTTATTTTCTACTCCAAGGTTAATAGTCTGAAATTATGGTCTGAGCGATGAAAAAAAGAAGACATAGATAATATCTTATAATGGAGAGAGTAATTTGTGTAATCATTTCTCACACCAACTAAAAACATTGATCTACCACATTCGTAAACAAACTTGAGAAAGCACACAAAAAATACAGAGTGTTGGAAAGAAAAGCTGTTTGATAAACTAATTTTCATTTTTGTAATATGAGAATTGAACATCTTTTCAAGCTATTCTGGCCACTGTAAAAAGACAATATGAAGATAATTCCTATTGAAATTATAATAGACACAGTATTAGAGAGGTTAGCAAGTTGTATGCTGTTCAGGAAAGCTTCATTTCATGAGTTTATGTGGAAACACTAAGAATTTGCTGCAGCTGGAATTTACAGTTGGAAGATTTTTGAGGTAGTAAAAGTGCATCTCTAGGAGGAAGACATATTATTGTTCAAGAGGTGACCACGGCATCTGTACAGAACAATTAACTTCAATAAAGAGAAGAAAAACATGCAGTTTCTATGTTTCATCTCAAAAATGGGGACCAGAACCTTTGCTAAGCTCTGGTTTTGCTATCTGACACCCTACAGCTACTCCCTGACCTCAGCAGAGACACAGGAAAACACTGACTTCAGCAACTGTCTTTTCCCATAATCAAAACTTCTGAAGGTTTTAAAAGCACACATGAGGAGTTATCATCAATAAATAATTCCAATTCAGCAATAATTTCATAGATGACATACAGATTTTGCTGTTAACAGGCTATGTCCAGTACTGGTAGAATGGCAGGTTCAATACTAATTCTGTCCCAGTTTTAAACACCTTTTGTTTTTAATATTTCTTCTTCACTCTCACATCTCAGAGTTATGTGCTGTGAGTCTTGACTAATGATTGATCAGAACAAATTTTGTGTTTTAGAATTGCTGCAGTCATATAAACATTTAATCTTCATTGTCAATGTGAAATTGTTCACATAAAGCATGGGGGTTTTTTTTAAGATTTATTTTTGAATTACCTGGTGTATGCATGATGCAAACTCAGGAGTTAATAATCAAAATTTATTCACCTGGAGAAAAAAACAGATTTTAAGCTATCAGAAAAGTCTGCATGTGACCTGAAAGAGGATTAAAGGTACCAACTTTTGAGCATACATTAAATCCTCACAATGAGAGGTAAAATAAATGGGAATCGGAAATTCTAGTCTTGGAAAACATAGCTGACAACGCCCCAGTATAATTTTTTTTTAAATCTTTCCAAACTGTGCTACATGTAGGATATATATGTATCTCCCATCTGCTCCTTGAGATGAAAGTGAATTATCTAGTCAAGAATGGAAAGGAACTATCTGCATCAGTGATTCCTTGTGTTTAAACTAGCTAAGCTTTTCTCCAGAAAAGCAGGGGGGTTTGGTTTTTTTCTTTAGTTTGGGCCTGTTGTTTCTGGGAACTGTGCCAGTATCTCTATATGATATTTTGCTTACCATCCTGGTATAATAGTTGTCAAGTTTCTGATCTTTTTCACAATTAGAACTACCCAGACAATTTATTAAGCAGAGTCAAATGATTCCTTGCTAAAATCTTCAGGAGGTATTTAGGCATGGGTCTCTGTTGGAAATGCCAATGAGCAAAAGGACATTAACAGCTTTGTGTCATGGTTACTTGAACTTACTTTGCAATCCAAATTTCTGTTTAAATGCTTGTATTATAGGTCATTTAATTATGGGAAGCAAGGAGATGAATTATTAAAAGTCACTTTATCAGGTAAGTTTTAGAAGGAATAAATAATCTCCCCAGGAAGCCCTTAAATCAGAGGGGAAACTTGTTCAAAACGAACAGACAGGATTCTTAAAGCAAATAAAATATCTTTTGTACATTCCTCTTCCCCAGAAATTCCTTATTTGTTTCTGCTCACAATATTTTCAGTGAAGGATAAAGTATTATGATTCTATAAAGCCATTATGAGTCAAATTTACTGTCAGTGAAAACAATTTGGATACTACTCTGAATATTTAACGGAAAAGGCATTGAGGTGGGAACAGATTTAATTGGTGAACAGTTTCAGTATTAAATCTGTCTTTCAGCATTTTATATGACTTTTAATAGTTCTTTTATTATGGAATTATAAGCCTATAATTTACATCAACACATTGGACTCACTGGATTAAAGAAATCTTTTTGTAACAGGGAGTAGCAATATCGTAATTTTGGGCGTACATGTAATTTCAGTTGCAATCAATGATGATTTAACTGGTGGTGCTCCCAAGTATTTGATGTCTTATAGAGGCCAACTGTCTTTACATTACAAATTCCATTTAGAAAAATGTTTCTAATAAGGAGCTGAATAGTTTCGGTTTTTTGTTGTTTTGGTTTTTTTTACACAACATCTGTATATTGTAGAGAAGTGGGAAATGAAGCTGAGGAAATAGTTCCAATTTAGGAGATGTGGAATCTCAAACAATCTCAACTTCCACTACTCTAATGAACAAAGCTGGAAATGCAAACCCAGACATCAGAAGACAAAAGACTAAAATGAAGAGCCCAGAAATCATTTTGAAGTCTCTTGAGTTTCAGTGTCACCTAGAATCAAAATTGAATTCTACTTTCTTAGCATAGAGTCAGGTCTTAGAACCATTGGGGTTAGATGATGGATATCAAAAAGCCAACACCCAAATAGAGATGTCTTTGTGCATTTAATACACAGGTAGACTTATTTGAAGCAAAATGTGGTAGGAATAAACTTGGAGAAATTTCAGAAGATGGCCAAATTCACATTTTAGAATGCATTAAGAGAGCTTCCCCAGTGTTCTAAAGGCCTAAAAATACGCAGCTCCTTAACTGTTTAGTCTCAACAATACCTAATTCACACAATGAGCACTTTTCCTTTAACACATCATCTGTACCATGGGGGTCATATCTCCTGTGTTGTTTGAATTCTGCCTTTGCAGAAGCCAGTCTTTTTGAAGAATACAACACAGTATGTAGTTTTAAATGATTTCCATTCTTTCTCTCCCTCCATAACTGGACATCAAAGATTTATAACAGGCTATGAAAAAATGATACTGAACTGGAAATACTTTTCCCAAAAGACGGTGGCTCCAAATGGCCCCAAAGTTTAGCAAATAAGGTAAATATTAATGCTCATATACAGGCTTTTCTTCAAAATACACCTTTTTCTTTAGTAAAAAAGCTGAGAAATGCAGTAATTTTCCACAAATCTTTGAAGCAAATAAAAACAATCATACATGCAATCAAATACTGTCCAAGAGTGGAGAGTTTTACATTAAGACAGAACGTAATTTGATAGAAACTGCCTGGTTTATGTCTGCAACAGCCATCTTTGTCATAGGATGACAAATGCAGAGGGGTAGTACTCAACTACATTGTCCTAACAGTTGAACAGATTTTATTTTTTTTTTTTTTTTTAACAATCTCATTCTTACTTAGAGTGATCCTGAATGGGATTTCAGCTTTCTATCTGGCTCTGAAGTTTTCCACACACTTCTGCGCTAGAGGCAGGCACACTCACTCCTTCCTCCCCTCTTTAGCCAAATCCTTGTCTGGGGTCCTTAGGTATCCTAGTTGAGGGGCTAAAAGAGCACTAATGCTTTTTATGTGGTTCCAATAAGCTCCACTCTTCTCCTTTCATAATAATAATAATAATCGTGATAACAACTCACACTAACGTTCTGGGTACAGCTTTACAGTTAAGATTCAGCCACATAGCCCTGAAATTATTTTGACTGTAAGTGACATCTGAATGACTGTGTGAGACAAACCTGTAGCTCCAGCTTACTTATGCCTGGACCACAGCATTATTTCTAAAATGCTTTTTTAAAATGTAGTTCCATATCTGGGATGAGATTCATTGTCATCCTGCTAGCTCACATGGAAGTTTTAAGCAAAGAAAGAAGATGGACAAATTCTGTAAATGAGGAAGGGTGTGGTCAGCAGGGCAAGGAAAGTGATCCTGACCCAACTCTGAGCTGGTGACACCACATCTGGAGCCCTGTGTCCAATGCTGGGCTCCCTAGTTCAAGAAAGACAAGGAATTACTGGGGATGGTCCAGCAGAGGGCTATGAAAGTGGTGAGGTGAGTCCAGGAAAGGATGAGGGATCTGGGTCTATTTAGGTTGGAGAAGACTGAGACAGGACTTTACCAGTGCTCACAGATCTATTTAGGGTAGGTGCCTGCAGGATGGGGCCAGAGTATTTTCAGTGGTGCCCAGTGAAAGAAGAGAGAGCAATGGGCACAAACGGAAACACAGAAAGTTCCATCTGACTATAAGGAAAAATGTCTTAATTTGAGGGTGGCAGAGCACTGGAACAAGCTGCCCAGAGAGGTTGTGAAGTCTTCTTTTCAGATATTCCAAACCTGGCTGGGAGTGATCCCAGCAAGCTGCTGTAGGTGAACCTCCTTTGGCAGGGGGGGTTGGACTAGATCTCCACAGATCCCTTTGAGCACCAACTGTGCTGTGATTCTGTGAATTTGGATTGGAAAAGGGTTTTATCACTTGCAGCTTCCCCTGAAACTACTTCATCTTTGTAGAGAGCAGATGCTCAGCCCTGCTGATATATGGCTGAAACATATGGCTGTGGATCTTGAAGTTAGGAAAGATATAAATAAAATATGCATGACTTGAAATAATATCATACAACACTATATATAGAGCTGTCTTAGCAAAAGTTCAAATTGGGATGGCTATATATTTATTAAAAAAAAGAATATTGTAACATGGAAGTGCCACAGGGAAAGAAAGAAGATAGTTTAGTATTGGGTGAAAATCCACACCAACACCTTGTCTGCTTGCAACAGCCTGATCCTAAAAAGACCTTAAAAGATATAAAATCTTGAGTAGCAGTACACATTTCTTAAGAACTGTCAGCAGGGAATATGCCAAAAATCCCAGCTGTTCTATAAAAGTATTTGTGAATTGCTTCATCAAAATAGTAATTTAGTCCATAGACTAGAAATGAAATATTATCTTTTAAAATCCAAAATGTACATTAAGAAATAAAGTAAAATCTATGATTTTTTTTCCGCCTAAGGTAGATGTTAATGCAAACAGTGCTTTATATATAGTTGAAAAATGTACTCAGATGTCATGGTCAATTCAAATCCTTTTTATTAGAAGTAGCTTTGCAGCTGTCCATAGCATCTGTTAGCTCAGGTAGCAGGAAGAGTCTGTAATTTGGTTCATCACCTTAGGACATAATGTAAAATATCTATGATGCCAACACAACTTTTTCAAGTCATAGGATTTTTTTTTAAGAGGAATCTCTTAAGATTAAGAGAGGAATCAATTAAAACACCTGCCAAGAAATCCAAGAAAATGCCAAGAAAAAAAGGCTTAGTTTAGAAATTATGAAAAAATTCTTCACTGTGAGGCTGGTGAGGCACTGGAACAGATTACCCAGAGAAACTGTGGATGCCTAAAGTCTGGAAGCATTCAAGGCCAGGTTGGATGGGGCTCTGAGCAACCTGCTCTAGTGGAAGGTGTCCCTGTCCATGGCAGGAGGGCAGAACGAATTCATCTTTAAGGTCCTTTCTAATCCAAACATTCTATGATTCCATGAAATCATCACAACTCTCTTCCATGTAGTGAAAGAGAAATATAGACCTTTCCTTGAAAGAATGCTTAGTGACCTCAATGCGTTTTCAACACTAGGAAAAAATAGCACTGTATCACTTTCTATTTTTGTATCTAGACATAATTATGACATACATTAGATTAATTATTTTGGGCCATAAAGATCCTGGGAAACTGGCTGTTTTTTATTAATATTCTGGCCTTTCATGCTTGAGCTTGATTCGATATGGAGGGAAGAAGCAAGATAAGGCCTTTGCTCTGGTTCTCGGTGTTAACAAGGTGGGAAATAAGGAGAAACCGGAAAACAAGTTCAATGCATATGCACCAGCAATTGCAAGCAGTCAGAGGAAACTTGAATACTGGTTGTAGTTATGTGGAAACTCTTGATTATCATAAAATAAGAAGTAGGGTCACATTTACCTACAGCATTTGTCTTTGTTTTCTACCAATACAAACTCAGTCCAACAGTATCCTAAATATATTACAGCACACACATCTATTTAGAGCCTAGAAAGAAGATTTCTTACTCTGGAAATAAGACTGTTCTCACATCATCTCTCACATTTTCAGATAACTTTCAGAAGGTTCATACACTTTTTCCACTCTGAAAAGGAAGGTATATAGCTTCAAATATTCTCAAAGACAGAGATTGGGTATTTATAATGCTTACATTCTCCTGGTTATTATGAATAGTAATTAAATAGAAATAAAAATGCAGTAATACTATTAAGTATTAAAGTTCTTCAAATCATAGAAATAGTTAGGCTGGAAAAGACTTTTAAGATCATTCAGTCTAACTGTTAATCCACCACTAAACCATTCCCTAAGTGCCACTCCTACATGACTCCTAAATACCTTCAGGGTTGGTGACCCAATCCCTTCCTGGGCAGCCTATTCCAGTGCTTCACAATGCTTTCCATTAAGAAGTTTTCCCTCATAGCCAAACTAAAACTTCCCTGGCACTACTTGAGGCCATTTCCTCTTGTCCCATTGCTTTTTACTTGGGAGAAGGGACCAAACCCCACCTCTCTACAACCTCATTTTAGGTACTTGAAGAGAGCTTTAATAGTTATATAATTATATAAATTGTATTAATTTTTAAAATTAATAGAAATTGTTCCAAAAACAACACAGATATATTGTCATAACAAAAGTTAATAAATGTCTTTTGAGGGGGAGGAACGGATATAGAGTTAGAAAGTTTTGTTTCTTCAGTGGAAGGCTAAATTAATGAAACAGTTTAAGAACCATCTATCCTTTCATTTGTCACTGCCATTGAATGTGGGTCAGTGTGGTTTATGATCTCAGAAATCCTTAAATGAAGCCCAAATGATTAAGGTTTGCATACACTTTCAAGGACTTCTCAAGAGTTCCTTTCTTTCCTACCCATAATTAGGCAATACTCTACAGCACACTTGACTTGATTCTAAAGTCCAATCAGAGACTCCCACAAAAAAATGCCATATACTTCTAGAAAATATCTAACATGCATCATACTATACTGCATTTAGAAGTGTACTACCAACTTCCTCTGGCCAGGGTGCATTTTACAAATGCAGAAGCCAATCCTATAAGGCAATGTGATGAGGTAAGTCCCTGCAGCACATGTGATGCTCAGGCTGAGCATGTGGCCCAAGAAGGCTCCAGATTGCAGCCAGATTTGTAGCCGTGTATCCTTTTTTGATTATGATTCAATGAGTCTCACATCAACACTATTTTGGTAATAGCCAACATCGACAAAATGTGTCACTTCACTGAAAGTTCTGAAAACCCAGTTTGTATGGGATTGGAAGAAAAAAAGTTTTTAAACTCCAGCTTTTCCTATAGAGGAAGAATTATATTTTGATCACAAAGGCCTAATACAAATATAAAGATTTTTAAATTTTATTGCTTCATTATGAACTTACGATATACTGGTTCCTAAAGGTAAAAAATCACCTGTGAAGTCAATATATTATATAATAAACAACATTTCAGTTGCTTTCTTTGGCCTACTTCTTATCACCTTCAAACCAACTCAGAGAACTTTCCTAATTTAAATAAAATTCAAGGTCATAAGGTTTACAGGGTTCTCTCCAACATTGCTAGAGCATCATATCTTTGTTCAAACACTCATGAACCAACCAAATAAAAAAGCATACTTAGATGACAGAAACCAAAGAAACATCTGTGTCTTGCCTACACAAATTTCTACCTGAGAGTGTTTCTATGAGGTTGCTTGTTCCACTCTAAGTGTTACATTTTAATAAATAAATACAACAAAAACAAAAATGACGAAGTTCTTATAATGCGATTTGCAGCAGAAGCTGAGAATGCTCACCCTTAGTCTGGCTGTCTTCAGTGTGGGGTAGAGATGTTAACCATGGAACTGGTGAAAAAAGATCAGATCCTTAACCAGTGTACACTGTTGAGATGGAGAGGTTTTCTATAACTAACAGATTTTTTTGAAAAAAACAACACAAACCATCAATGTAAAAATCTAGTTCATTAAGCTTTTTTAATTACTATTAAGATGACTATTTTTAAAGGGTTATATTTGACTCCTTTTTGCATAGAATATATAAGTATCCATTCCCATTTAAAAAAATAGAAATATTGTGAGCAGTACTTTATTTGCTTTTCTAATGTATTTATTAACATAGAGTCACTCTTCAGAGCACCCTAACAATGACTTAACAATACATCTCAAACATCATTTGAAATCAAAACTCAGAAATATACTATAAAATAAATGTATTTCAGAGAAATTTGCTATAAAATAAATATATCTCCTCTGTAACTCAGCTTGTTTGTTTAGGACTTATTTTAAGGTTATATGAGAGAGAGGACACAGTTCTCTCTCCTGGAAGGTGTTGGTTTGCTTCACTACTGACTCCTGCTCAGACATAGGCAGGAAGATAACATTAATTTGTCGAACAAATTATTCAATTCTTATTCTTGATTCTGGCTTTTTTCCTTCCCTACAAGCTTCAGCCATGATGCTGCTCACATGAGTTTCTGAAGCTACACTGAGGCAAATTGTATTTATTTTATTGCATTTGTTTATTCAAATTGTATTTGAATAAATAAATGCCACAGTTATACAGAGTTCTTCAAGAACACTCAAGTTGTCCTACAATTTATTGCTGCTTATGAGAAATATCCAGCAACATCCTGCTACATTCCTGCAACATGATACCTGTCATCATGTTCAAAGTGAAAAATCACCTTGCTAAAAAAAAAAAAGTTAATTTTTTGAAAGAAATTGGTACACACCTCATCAGGTAGAGGCTGAAGAAATTAATCTTTAATCTTTTTTTGCAGAGTATGACTTCCTTATTACAGGGAGGGTTGCAAGAGGGAGGTTGCACAGAAGATGTGAGTCAGCACTATCAGACTATTTCACCTTTTGTACACTGGGGTCATTACACTTTACTTGCAATGATAATACTGCAGGATTCCTGGACACAGCTTATATCTGAAGTGAAAGTTATTTTTCTACTATATATGTATGTGGAAAAAAAAAAGTGCTTCTGTTAAAACAATCAGTTGGAAATAATTTATGACAGTAAGAATTGCTGGTTATTAAAAAGAATTTTTGTCTCTCTCTCTGTTTTGCAGTA
Organism: Cyanoderma ruficeps; assembly: GCA_008694505.1. NCBI lineage: Eukaryota > Metazoa > Chordata > Aves > Passeriformes > Timaliidae > Cyanoderma > Cyanoderma ruficeps. The sequence goes on along the minus strand of VZDJ01007749.1, from coordinate 1,538,987 downwards.
TTGTACATTTCCCTATAAAAGCATTCTTTAACAGACAGAAGTGACGTGCTGATAGCAACAGAAGATTTTCTGATCACAATGTATGTCTTGTTAACACAAATATTGCCTGAATTTATATCATGATGGAGAAGAAGGCTCAGGAGCTGAGTCTTCAGATCTTCTGTCTACTGCAGTAGATTTAAAAAATCACATGAACTTTACACATTGAACATACTGAACAGGGGAACATTCCCTCTTTAAGAGAAAAAGATGTCAACAATATTATAGGAGATGCCAGAAGGACTAAGATCTCTCTTGATGAATAAGTATTAGAGGACATGAGGTTCTCTATTGATAATTCTTTACACAGAGTGGGGAAATATCATGATCATTTAGAATAAGCACAGTAATAGGAGTGGTAGAGTTTTTTGAAGCCTTCCTTACCAGCTTGTCCCCCTATCTACTATGAAGAATGCAGTGATTTTAATCACAGTAATGGAATCTACTATTAATTACACATTTTATAGAAAATTTACTGACATCATATTACATTTTTTACAGACAGTGATAGTCTGGAGAAAAATGTTAAAGCTGAAGTTATTTACAAAATATGAAAAAAAAAGTATTGCTAGCTTCATGCACGCCATAAAAGACACTTCTAAAATTTTAGTTTAAAATTGGTTCTTAGAAATTATTAAGAGCAATTCCTATTATTTGTGGAACAGAAAAATTATTTGAATCTGTGGTGATCTCAAAGCACATTCTGACATCTAGCAGCTTTTAAGAAAAATAACAAAACCAGAAGTTTCACACTCAAGCAAAGAAACATTTTTAAAAGTTCTTGCTCTTCATATGACAACTGTACTCAGTGATAAAAGATTACATCAAAAAAATAGATTATTGCTGAACAGCTTTTATTTCTTCATGTAAGCAACATGATGCAAACATTTGAAATGCTACACAGTTTGAGGGGGAAAGACATCAGCCACCAAAGTTCCGTGTAAATCCTATCATTGCCAAGTTTAGGAAAATGAGGACAGCATGCAAGTTTACAGGGTATAATGGATTTCACTAGCAGCAGAACAGCTTGTAGATGAGTTTAAACACTAATATTGGATGGAAGAGATTTAAAATTTTGGAAGTAACTGAGGAAAAAGGTCTTCCCTCATTTCACAGCATTCCCCCTGAGGCTTCCCTTCTTTGGCCTTTTCAACATCTTTTGTTCCCAGACTGCTTCAAATGGGAGCAAGAAGGAAAGGAAAGTCTGTTTAATTAGCAGAGAGCACAGTGCCATCTTTCCCCACGCAGGAAGAGGCTCACATCTTTCAGCACCCCTTCTCAGTTGGCTCAGTCATTTGCGAAATGTTTGCCAGGCTCTCCTTTAGGTCCTCTGAACAAATGCTGCAGCACCCTGGGGGACCATTCAATATGAATGGGGCTGGAGAACGTGCAGAACAATTTCTAAGGCTTTCCTCAGGAAAGCACTTTATTTTATCTGTTTTCATCGGAAAACAGCAAGAGAGCCTTCCACTAGAAAAGTATTCCTGTTGCATGAATTTCATTAGCTTAGCTAGAGAGCTCCAACTGGGTACCAAATGGTACGACTTATATCCACGTATATATTTTCTGCCATATGTCAAGGAATTGGCTGTATATTGAGAACATTATAGTTCTGGCTGATTCAGCACAGTGAACAATCCACAGCCAAACGCTCAGAAATAGGGGCTTAGGGCAGGGAATAAGGATTTCCATGTCAGTCATTTTTATTTGTAAAGGTAAAGAAAATGATTGACTAATGAATGTCAGATCACCTGAAGTTTCCAGATGATTTTTTACACATACAGGATGATAAAAATACATCAACTGTTACAGAGAAATATACAATAACTCCTCCCTAAAAATGTGGCTTTATTTGCAGACCTAAAAACAATTTTGTAACTATTTTCCATATATATAAAAATTAAATTCACTTTGTTAACAAAATAATTTAAAAAAAGAAAGATAGGGTTTATCTGTCTACAGTATATTATCTCTAATGTTTTCCCATGATAGAAATATTTCCAAAGATAGAGGTCTGAGATCTTTTTTTTTGTAGTTCAGAGAAAGTGTGGAATTGCAAAACATATCCTAAATATTTATAAAATGGAGCAACAGTATGGAACATAAAATCTTTGAAGTGTCTACTATGCTCACCATTTGGTAAGTCAACGTTTAGTACTTTACCTATGACAGCATTATAGGAGATATTTCTGAGGAAATAAAGATACAAAAGATGAATTATATGCCTCTACAAAACAATATCATATTAAAAGTGAGATTTAAGAACAATCTAAAGAAGCAGCTTTGGGTTCAGTATCTAACATTACCAGAAAAGTGAAATTCCCATGAAGCAGTGCTCCATCACCATGGCAACCTTGCAAGGTAGCACAAAAGGGTTCATCTTTATGCAACGCAGTTTTATAAAATCTATCATCCTAAATGTGACAGCATGTAGGATCTTGTGGGTCTGCTGTGACACCACAATGCATAGGAGTTATTAAATATAACCAATGCCTCATTTATTACCAGTCAAAGGAGCTACCTTTTAAATGCAAATGTTGAAAATTAAAATGAAGGGTTTAATCAGTAAAGCTCCCCAACCTTAAATTACCATGGGGAGAGTAACAATATGGGCTGGCCGACATTGTGTTTTAAAATATTAATACCAAGATCTGTGCTTATTTTTGACAACTGTAACATGACCTTTAGAAGTAAGAAAAACAGTATGACCACCATTTTTTGAAATAAAACCCTATAATCTCAAAGCATAAAAGATACACTCACTAGGTTGCACTGTAATCCCCTTTGTAATCACCCGTTAGTATATTTTAACAATTCACAAGGCACTGCTTTTTACCACATAAATATAATTTATTATACTTAAAACCTGCTTGAGAGCAAGGTTACCTGGCAAAACTGAAGCAGGTGCTCCAGGTTAATTTGATTCAAGTAATTTTCTGCAGAATGTCTAATTGTGAATGGCTCTGCCTATTGATCTCTTGCTAAGATCAATACATTTTTTTCATCTCTGTGAACCACACAGGCAGAAGAAAGAAAGAAAGAAAAAGGCTTAAACCAGATTTCTTTCACAGAGGATGGTATCTCTCTTTTTTCTTTTTCCCCAAATGTCATTCTTACTGTGAAAAATCATACAAAACAAAATCTAAAATGGAATTAAACTAAAGTATGCAAACTGCAATGAATCATAAACTTTCAAATACTGTGATGAGGTCTTATTTTTCCCAATGTTTGCCTTTTTTTTTAAACAGCATGTAAAAATCTAAAGAAAGATATTTAAGTGACCTTTAGGATGTCAGAACAAGCACAGTATTGGTTTAGTGAATGTAAAGAAAATTCACAAGTAACATTCTTCTCATGAAATTACACCACAAAATTAACATTTTCTTTTTTTTTTCCCCCTTATTAGGGTATAAGCCCATGAACTCAGGCATGGAGTTAGTAATAGAAATATATCCCCAGATGCAGCTTGGTTTCAAAAGTTTTGTTTGTAGATTAGTGTGACTAATAGTCACATCTCTTAAGCAAATATCTTTGTATGTCACCACTACAATTCATATTCTTCAAAAATAACCAAAGTTCTGAGAATAATTCAACTGGCGAAGACATAAATGTGCTTTTCAAACAAGTATAGAATAGCACAGTCTTGATGAAGACAGAAATTAAAGTCGGGATTATCTGTATAATCACCTTCTCATGCAAGTGCTTTTTGAACTGTCTCCCTAGCACCAATTCATGTAACTCTGCCACAATGAAGAACTTTCCTCAAGAAGCATCGTTTCCCATTAATCTTTGATGGGGTAATGGGACATTTGAAGTTACATCATTTTTCATAAATACCTCTGAGGGGGCCCAAAATTCGACAGCAGCTGAATGAGATCCTGGCTGCTAGTAGGATTTATGAAACAGCATAAGTTTTCATAAAATATACCCATTGGCTCTTTTTCCCTTTTCTTGCTCTCCAATCACTCACATGGACATAGAGTTTTATAAACATGCAGCTAAGACCTCATTCCTCAACAAAATTATGAGCAATGGAAAAAAATCTTCAACAGACTGTAGAGAAAAGTTACATTAAAATCATCTGTGACACCCAGAGCCTTCCACCCATTCAAAGACAGCACCATGAAAGGGGTATTGCTGCTGACCTGCCATCATAATGCCATGACTAAGATTTTATACTGAAGCAGTCGTTAATTAATCAAAGAGTTGCTGGTCCTCCCCCAGAGCAAAATTGAATGGGGGGCAGATAAATGTCAAATATAGCAACTTGGCTTTAGATTGCAAGTCCCAAGCATATTTTGTTATTCCTATGCCTTAAGAATCAAACTATCTGGACACCAAAACATAATTCTTCTTATAATAATAATGTTTCTTTAAAAGCAAAAATTATTCATACAAAATGTAATAGTTAGAAATTTATAGTTTACAGCAATCAAAACCAGCACAATGTTTAAAATCTACTTAGCACATCTATGCTTTTCCTTGCATCATACAACAGAGTAACGTTTGATTGACAACAACTTTTTTCAGTAAGGGGACATGATGAAAGACAGAATCAAAGGATCGATGGGTCTGAGCAATTTTATCTTACAGCATATTCCCAGCGCTGAAAGAAATTTTTCATTGGTATTGCTCATATTAAAACTGCATCTTAAGTAATACAGTATATTGTATTCTAATTTTAATCTGTGTTCTAATTTTAATACAATAATTAACATTAACTGCTTACCAGCTTTGATTAAGAAATTATTTATAATACTTGCTGAACTCAGTATCTTCACAATATCATTTAATTTATTCTCTGCCATTAATGTATGACCTAGTCTATTTTTGTGACTGGGGTAGTTTCTGCATGTTTGTGCAAATACTTGAGTATTAAATGGTAATTTCTTTCCTATATATTTCCCATTAAAAAAATAGAAAAAATTTAGAATCATTCTTTAAAATTTCTGTAAGATGTATGGCTTTAAATCATCAAAAATAGAAAGGCTGAACTGCAAACCTCAATTTACTCAAGAAGAATTTTGCCATAGACTTAGGTAAGAATGGGATTTTGCCTTTCCAGAGTTTAACTAATAAACAAGTTCACAGCCAAACTGTTGGCTAAAAGTAGAGTTAAGTTTACTCCATCAAGTTCAGAGTGAAAAAGTGTCAATATATTTAAAGTTTTTGTCTGTCTGAATAATCTGATTTTAAATTGATTAATTCAATTAAAAGCTTCAAAAAGGAATTTATATAAACACAGAATTAATGACTGAGTTTTATACTATTGAATTATGACTATTTTACTATTGAATATTGCTTTTTCACACTGATAACAATACATGCATTTATTATAAACATTTAAACACCCTGCACTTTTATTCCACAAATTAAAATGTTTTTTAATGACATAATCTGCCATAGCTCAAAGACTTAAAGACTTCCATTAAAGCCCAAAGTTAAAAATATCCCTTCAGCAGCTATTGACTACTTCAGGACACAGATTGAGGGATGCCTATTTTCATTTCTTAGAAGTGGAGAACAAAGAACGTACAAGAGATGAATCATCGCAAACCAGTACTGCAAGTAAAAAAAAAAAGCAATATTGAATCAATAGTAATATTAGCTATATTGATGACCCTTTTCATTACTATAATTCTGAACACAAAACAAATTTCTACCATCAGCCTGCCAATAATATCTGTGGGCTGCATGAAGGTGAGCAGGTGGGGTTTTTTATTATTTACCTATGAATAATTTAATTGTAAGAGCAGCACTCTCAATTAACCACATAAGTAAATTAGTAGCTTGTTTCATGGCAGAATATTGGCTTTTCTAGAGTTATATCCAATTTCTTTACAGTAAATAATACTACTGTCTACTCTTTTATTGCTCTTAGAGCAATTAGTTGTTAATATCGAGGGATGGAATATGAAAACTTTTCTCACTGTGAAGAAACCACCGCTCACATGTCTGCGCCTGCCAGCTTGGAATTCACCACAAAGGAATTCACCACTAGTGCTCTCCAGCACCTTCTGCCTATTGAGGACCCCTTCTTAGCAGAAAGGGGCCTTTTGAAATTTCCATTCTTGACAGCCTCTTTCATCACTTGACCACATTGGACTTACCTGCCACAATGGACGTATCTTCTCCTGCACTTCCAGCCCCATCCTCTTGGATTTCAGGCTCGTCCTGCTCAGCAACTGGCAGTAGCTACAGAAGTATCTGACTCCATATTTAATAAAGCATTAAATTTAATAACCCTATGAAATTTCATTCTGTGCCATGCTTGCAGGTTGAAACCTTACTTATCAGAGTGGGAGCAGCTGAAGAGTAAGACTTGGATAGAGGGCATCAAGTGTTTTGTCCTTCCCTCCAAAGAAAACACAGAACAGTAGAACTTCCACAGAAGATTCTAAAGTAGAATTGTGAAGAAAAATATTGGTTTGCAATCTCTTGTTGCATCAACCCTCTTGTTAGAGGGTAGAAATGAGACACAAAGTTCTTGTTTATCACAGCATGAAAAGGGCCTGGTTTATTACTCTTTACAGCTCAGCCATCCTGATTCTAACTATCCACTGACTCTGGCTGCAGGAAGCTCCAATTGTAGGTTTCCCTTGCAGCCTCTGGCTGCTGGTTATTTCCTGCTAAACTCTGACTGCAGGTATTAGTTTGCAGACTCTGACTGCAGGCTTTTACCTGGCCAGACTGTGACTGCAGGTTCCAACAACAGGCTCTAACTGCAGACCCAGACTGACCTCACAGCAGTGATTCTCTCTCCCCAAGATCCTGCTTCTTCTTCTTCATGATTCTCTCATTCATGTTCCTCAAGGTTCATCCTCCATGACAATCCTCCCTCACCAGCTAACCCACTCCCTTTTATCACACTTATCTTTATTGGATATAGCTGTGACTCACTCATCAGGGGCCAGACTGAATTGGGTAATTAACACAGCTGCCAATCAGAGGCATGGTGACCTGTATTCCCTTCTCCTACATTTCTGTCCTTATTTCGATCCATAAAATCCATTGAATTACCATTGAATTGTTCAGGTTGGAAAAGACTTCTAAGGTCATTGTCCAGCTGTTGGCCACCATCACACAGATATATTTACATTTTTGTTCTAAGACAACTGAAAACTAAGTGATGACATAAATAATTTCATAATAAGTACTATAATTATACAAAAAAGTAGTTATCAGCTGACATTTGATAATATAATTCCTATGCAAATTCTCAATGGATCTGTGAGGCATTTTCCCTCAATTCTATCTTGTAAACTAATATTTGTTTTTATTAAGGAAGTTATTAAATCATTGAAAGTTGATCTGTAAACCTAGAAACTCACCTAACATTTGCAGAAGGCTGCATTTGACAGCTAAAAGGGAACCTCAGACTACATTACAAGCTGATGCACCAAACTCAATGCATTGGATAGCACCTCATTTAGCACACCCCAACTTTCACACTTCCATTGACTTTTATAACAGCAGATGAGTCCTGAGCGTCTGAGTTCTGGAAAGGAAATGATTATATCCCCACATAGTCTAGACTGACCAAAATCTTAAATATTTTCTGAGTGTGCTTCAGTCAGTAGCAATAAAAGATTTGTGCATGTGAGACTGCACCATCCTGGTGATTCTGCCGTCTGTGCTGCATCAACCTGTTTCATGTAAGTGACTCTGCTCTCCAAGCTTAAGGAAGGCGCCAGGGTACAGCTCAGGACTATTCCCAGCTTTGGGATTAGTTATGATGCAAAGATTACACATATTGCTGTAATCTTTATCTGTTTATTCCTTCTTTCCAGACCCTCCATAGGCAGGAAAACAGAGACCAAAGGCCTAATAAAGACCTTGCCCATATTTTCAGACTAATCTAATGGTAATATATCTCACATTTTAATAACTTACTTAAATTAGGTAAAAAGTCTATCACCGTCATTACAATTAGACATGCATAGTTTTTCAGCTACTTTAAAATTAAATGGTTTGAGATAATAGAAATCAAAGTAACAAATAAAAACTACGAGTCGCCAAAAAATGCCACATTAGCATGGACACATATGGACATGGGTGTGCCTTTGTAATGTTGTCATGTTGGAACACAGAAACTGAGACGTAAGCAAATTCCTAATGTAGATTTTGATAAGCACTGTTGAAATCTCACAACCTGTACTCAGCAACCTCACAATTTTCACTTTCAGAATACTAAAATTCCCACAGTACCCAAAGGCACTTCCTATTTCCCCCTTCTACTGCAGAACAAGCCTGTGTGCTGAGGCAAGGGTTGTGCATTCTGGTGGGCAGGATTTCTCCAGCCCTTTGGTTAGATTCCTCTTAGCATTGCAAGGCTTAGGTCCCCTTTCTAGAGCTGGCCTTCAATAAGAAAGGGGTTTTTTTTTTCCCCTGCAAAATTAATGGTAAGAAAGATTGACTGCCTCTGGATGTATAATTCAATTTGAAGTATCTGAAAAATGTTACTGAAAATCACCTCTATTTGCCAAAAGCTGACAAGCTATTTGCACAAAACCATGGAAAGAATTCTGGGAGATGTCAGTAATGAATAGGATAAATGTTCTCAAGCTTGATAACTAAAGGGAGTTTGCTGATAAATTTTAAATGCCTTCAGCATGCTCTAGAGTCACTTTATACAGATATTGCTCCTGGATTTATAAAAAAACCCAGTAGTTCTGAAAAAGCGCTAATTTGGTTTCGGATCATTTGACATTTTAATGCACATAAGTAATGACTTATTGTATGTAATGTCTGTTATGTATGCAGTGTAATATATGTAATGTATGTTATTTCCTCATAAAATTTTTTGACTTAGGAAACAGTGAGGGTTTTGGAGCTTCTTTCTTTTTTCCATGTTTAGATAAAAAAAAAACCCAAAACATTTCTTTAGGGCAAATACATATGTTTGGGCACCATATTCAGGCACATTACTAAATAATAACATATTTTACCTATTTGATTCTCTGCACTCTATTTTCTTATACATTAATATTTCACATTAGACTTGAAGCATTTTGGTTCAAGGTCTGTTAAACTATAATAATAACGTGATTATGGACTAGGCATCTAGAATACCTAATAGCACATGTAAGAGGTATTTTTCCTGCTTTTAAAAAGATATAACTAAATGTTCATGTTCTAGAGAATTAGAGGTTATTTGACCTATTTAGCTTTATTTAATGCTTAGATACACAAAATATAATAGAAATTTTAGTGGAAATGGACAGAAGATCTATTTACATGTGATTGGTAAAAAAGGTATAAAATAAAACTGGGTTTGTTTCCACTTGCTGATTTCAGAGGCAAAATTCTTTCTGCTCTCTTATGCCGTCTTTTTCTTTTTTCTTTCTTCTTTTGCCACCACTATCACCTCTTTGATGATATGAGAACACTCTGCTACTTAGTTTTGCCCCTGGACTTAATCTGGCTAGGCAAATATTACAGACCTCTGCATAAGACCTAGAGGTCTCAGGGTTTTGTTTTCATTAACCTTCCTCTCGATATAGATCTACTTCATAATATCCTTCTCCTCAACTTGTCTTAAATCATCTATGCTAAAGTACATACAGCTCTTTTTAATTCACTGTATTTGCAAAGATTCTTTGCTGATGTACAGGTAATGATCAAATCAAGTCTATAGCCTAAATATTTAATATTACTTTCAGAGATGGGAATTAAAATACAGTAATGAGGGGAGGAGAATGGATGAAGGAAGCCTTTCTCTCTTGAAAAATGTTGTCATGAACTTAATATTAAGTAATTTTGTTATCAAATCAATTATGAAAATTGAAGATATGGAAGCGTTGGAGTTGAAGAGCCTTTGACAGAAATGTAGCATTGTTGAATTCTGATCACACATCAAAAGTGACAGAAATGCCTAAGCAGGGTTCTTCTTTTTAAAGAATAAATGAACAACCAGAGAGCTTGACAAAGGCACATCTTCCAGGTCTTTCAGGCAGTTTTCTGTACACTCTCAGGCCAAACCAGGACCAAGGACTGCCAGGTGTGGGTTTTCCACTTCTAAATTGTGATCTACTCCCACAGTAACAGCTCTTTCACCTTCCCATTCTTCTAAACTTCTCCCTTTCCTGACCCTTGGAATATAACAAAAAAAGTGGATGAGTGGTTGGCTTTATTAAAGGTTTTTTGGGGGCCTACTGCATATTGGAATAGTCAGTCCTAGAGGAAAACACTTGGCAGGAAATAGCTATGGTGTCTTAAAAATTTGGGAGCAGTTACCTTACCTTTCTCCTAGCAACAGCAAGACACAGTCAGTAGGAGAAAAGAATAGAATAATAAAATCTTTTTTATGCCTGTACTTCTGTGGCTCTTCAGAACCTTCCTGCCTTCTTTGAGACTTCACAAACACAGGTAGTTTTCAAATCTGTCTAGAACCAGGTTTAAATGTCAGGACACTGAAGTCTCCCCATGTAGTTTTCTATTTAATGCCTTAGTTTTTCTGGGAAAAATTTTGAATACAATAACCCAGAACAGGCTGCTCTGACTACCTTGTGCCAGAAGTCATTCTCCTCCCACGCTGCAAGCATCCCAGAGGTGCTACAGGTATTTAATTAGCAAAGTGCTTCACAAAAGAATGCTAAATGTTCACACTATAAGGAAAAACACTGTCCTTCAGGAAAAAAAGAGAGACAAGAGATGCATAAAGTTTTAGTAAAGTTCCTGTCAGCTTTACTCACCCTTTTTATATTCTCTCAGCTTTCTACTTGGCATAAGGAAAAAAACCCTCTTTCTTGCAGTCCATGTTCACACTACTGCCTTGATCATAGGAAAACTGAACACCTTCAGTGCATGATAATTAAGAGCACCTGTAATCCAATTAGTGTTTCACTGCTCTCCACACATGCAGTGGCTTTGTTCTTAGACCACAGAAACCCTGTTTTTTACTCAGATTGGAAAAATTCAAAACAACAAACAGCAACAAAAAGCAAAAAACAACCCTAAAACCAAAACATAGCAGAAGAAAAAACAGCCCAAATGCAACTTGCACACCTTATTAAAAAAATACACCCCATTCAACATTACTCCTCTTTCTTTCTTTCTTTCTTGCTCTGTGTTACTGCTGATAAATTTCTCTTCCCAAACCATCCCAGACTGGCACTAATGTCTGCTTGGTTTCATTCCTAATGCCTGTTTACAGACAAACCCACTACAATAAGCTCAAACACCAAAACACTCCAAATGTGCTCCATGTAGAGTTACTAAAACCAAATTAATTTAGATTTTGAATCAGACACATTCTGGAGTACTGGAAAAATGTTTTTTCAAATAACGTACCTGACTACATCAACAACAACTTCACTGATACTCAAATATCTGCAGAAACTGTCAGCAGATGCACCATAGGCAAAATAGGTATTGAGAACCATATTTTCAGGTACAGAAAGTTCATGCTTTAACTGCCAGTTAGGTTTTCCTCAGTCCTTCAGCGTAATGACAGACACTGTGCAACCATGAATGCATCAGTTCTCCTGCTAAACAATGTCTCTTGTAAACAGACACAACACAAGATAAGAAAGAATATAAAATGTATTGTAAATGTAAAGGAAAAAAAGATTGTGTCATGCTTTTCTCCAATGTACTAATTTATGTGAATTTGAATATTATAATCCAACATAAATTATACAAAATGACCTAAATTATAACTGCTGGAGGGTCTAGGGTTGTTTCTTGAATAGATTTTTTTAATATTTTGTTTTGCTTTTTGCTGTCAATTCCTCTGTATCAGCCTTCAAACATATAATAACATCCTTGAAGTGACATTTTAATATGCCCTATTCTCAAACACTTGCCAGAAATTAATTCTCTGAGAATACCAGATGCTGCCAGTTCTGAGGGATGACACTGAGACCAAGAAGGAAGCCTCTCAGAGAATTTCTGAAGTGCCCACACTCACCGTGCAGCAGCCCAGGAGGAACCAAGGGTAGGGATTTGCCACATATTTGAAGCCTGTTCCTCTGTAGCACACCAGTATGGCTTGAACACAATCCAGACATGGAAAAATAGCACTCAGCTTTTCCCTATCTGAATCCCACTTCTCAACCTGAATCAGAATTCCTTATCCCACTTTCCTATGGCTTTTCCTCAGAGTAAGTTCACTGATGGCTGTATTAAGCTTCATTAATGACACAGAGGTAGATTAGAAAACAAGGAAAGATGTTCCAAAATAGAGATCTCCTCTTAGCTACACAAAGAGATGCTTCCATAATACATATCAATCATTAGTGCATTAAAGAATAAGGAAAAAATTGTAGGAGAGACGTTTTTCCCCATCCAAGTGAATGTGATTTTTTATTTTTCCCAATGACAGATATTCAGTTGCTTGAATATATATTTGACCCATTGTATTAATTAATTATCAAATAATAGGGTGTTAATAACCCAGAGCCTGTTAACTCTACAAGGGGTGTAACTGAACTCTAGTAATGAGGCATAAAAGATATATCTCAAAAATTGGCTTTCCCACTTCTCCCTGATAGTCAACATGTATTACCGGAGAAAGGTCTGGAATTTTTTTAAACTAGAAATATCCGAACTCCATTGAATTAAATAACTTAGTTTTCTTCATATGTTCTGAAAGAAACTACATTGTCCCATTTGTCTTTTTGCATTTTAGCAAACAACAGGATCTTTTCCTGGCTACACTAAAACTGAACATTTAGAAAGTGTTTGAAGTCTTCATGAATAAAGATAATTCTGATGTAGAATAATAAGTCCTTCAATAAAGTAGCCTATGATTCCATCCTTTTCTTTTGTGCAAGCATATTGCAACTAAAGAAGACTACTTAACTCTCAGTGAATATACATGTGAATGGTGAGGTTCAAAGAGAAACTAAATATTAGAATGCTGACTTCAGTCTTTAAATTAAAAGACTCTCGCTCTTATAAGTTTGAATCCTCTCTAATTCAGAGCACTCTATAGTTGCACTCTTACAGTTGCCCTCTAATTTATAGCATTTCCTAGATTAGATCACAATTTCTATTCCTCATTTAATTGGCCAGTTTTGTATAAGCGTTTTTCCCCATGTAAAAGGGCAGATATTAACAGCTCCAGCTTCCCTGCAGAAATAATTCACAACAATGTTTTTCCTAGGGTTTATCTGGTCAGTCACTGCATGACAAGGTAAGCTCATTTCTTACAGTATAACTTGAAGACCTCCAAAACCTTTTGAAAACGCGTTATGAGAACCTGTATAAAATTAAAATACTAACTAGCATAACGCTCTTGAATATGAGATTAACTGCATTGTTCAATTCAAAGTATTCAAAATAATTATCACACAAAAATATTGAAGTTTGAGGAGGATTAACCTCCCTTTGATTCACACTTCCATATATGTTTGAGGTTTTCCCATGAAGGTGTTTCAGTTTTTATGTTACATCCTGGCTTCAGGGAATGCTTTGAATGATTTTTCCAGTTAGTCCATAAGGGCTTAACTTGGGGGAGCTCATTGACACATAATTCCATCTACACAAGAAACATGATAAAAGTGTCACTAATAAAGCAAAACTGGTGTGACTCTTTTAATGTCTGACAATTTTCCTACATGTTACCACAGTAATTTTTCTGTTCTGTGTGATTCATAGGCTTCAAGGCCAGAAAGGTTGTTTTTTGATTATCTAGTCTCATTTCCCGCATAATACAAATTACAGGCTGTCAGCTAGTACATGAGAGACCTCCTCTTCAAGCAGTTTAATGGCTAAGAACCTAGTAAATGTATTTTTAGACTTTCTGAAGCCTGCTCTTCTGACTTGGGTCTCAAGAGTATGCCAACTAGGTAGAGGAGTATAGGCGCATTCTTGCCTCCCAAGGTGGATAATTAGCATGACCTAGATATATGTACATTTCTGAGAGTTATATGTACTTATTAAAAGCTATAGGGCTGATATACAGATCTTTTAGGTGTTTTGAAAAGGAAAATATTAATTAAACTTTCATTTTGCTTTTATAACAGCTTGATAAATGCAGAACTCTCAAAAACCTGTTTCTTTAACAAGCCTATTCACTTCAGGGACAACCAAAATGAATAGTCTTGTTAGCAAGGTGTAACTCTATCAGCTATTTTAGAACACTGGATAAATATCAAATGCACATGTTTTCCTGGAAGAGAGAATAAATGACACATAATGACACATGAGTAATTTTTATTACATATTTGTCATTATATAAAGCATTATAAAAGCTGAGATAGAGCCATTCTTGAGAGGCAAAGTGATGAAGTACAGCATGTTCTATTTACCTGCTAATGTGACTATATCCTGAATGTGGCTCCATGTGTGTATGGTAAATGTGTATATGTTAATATAAATAGTTGAGGAATTTGTCCTTTAGAATTGTCAATGACTTACTGTGTTTTTTGCTCCAGATATTCAGTGCTTCCCAATATTTTCAAAAGGAATACAGGAATTTATCCTATTCACAGTAGCCTTAACAGCCCCTTCTTTGCTCTGGGGAAGTATGTAGCAGTAGACTAACAGCAGGACTCAGGTACCTTTGTGTAATGCTCAGAATATAGATTTGCCATAGATATTTTCCTGTCTCATATAGGATGTATAAAAGTTCTATAGAGATAAATATATTGCATGAGAGTCGTTGGTCGAATCATGCTCTTAGATACTTTTACATTATTCTTTTCTGAAATATAAATTTTCTTCCAGTATTATAACACAATCACAGTCATAGACAGTATTCTTCTTTGAATAATTCACTGCAGAGAAGTATAGAGACAAAAAAGTCTGCTAAGGACATTCAAAAATATCAGTGCATGACTGACACAGTCACAGCTGCAATTTTTGTGTTTGAAGGTGCATAATGATGTAAGAACTTAAGAACTTACAGGGATAACTGTAAAATTCATGGTTTTCAGAGGTATTTGGATTAAATGAAAGCATCAGTTCACTACTTGTACCCCAGTGATGTAGGGGTGTTTAGGTAAATGAATATTAAATTAAAACAGAACACTTTGACTCCTCATATTCTGTGATGATTTAAACATACAGTAGTGTTACAGTTCAATATAACTACGGCCAAATGACTCTTCTAAAACTGAAAATTTTATAATGACTAGTCAGTGGTGGCCGTTAATATAAATAATATCAAATACCCATTTAAATAAACATCCATTGATAGTGCAAATAGCATTGTCAAACAGGCATTTCACTTTAAAACTAATTTATGCTTTGTACTGCACAGCTTCAATAGTAAAATCACAACTTCCAAACATAGTTTTCAATGGCAATTTGCAGGTAAAATACTTCAGTGGGTTTTTAAAAAAAATTTCTAAGGGACTTGTGGAAATACTAAATGTATCTTGTAAGTACCTTGTAAGACCACATGGGTAAGCAGAGACATTAACTGAAAAAATCAGAAGACCAGCTTGTATTACAGCAAAATCCCTGCAATATCCTTTTCCTGAGATCAAAAGCACTTATCTGGCACCTTTTGATATAACTCAGGTTCTTTCTAACAGACACTTAAGTTCAACGAAGTAGGAAATCAAGTAAATTCTGCCTGACTTCTAGTCTTAGAGAGAGATGTTACTGTTAATTGGGAGTGGGGTCACATAAGTATCAATGCAGCTGTTATTAGGAACCTCTCAGGTTTTTGTCAGCTAAAAGATGCTTCAGAAGCAGAGTATTAATGGTCACAGAAAGATATTTATCTTCCTTTTCTTTGGGTGGGTACTCCTGAAAATGGAATAACCATGGCTCATGATATGGAATTCAGGACAGACCTGTTAGCTAAGGGTAACCCCAGTAAATATTTTCCAGACTTATACTCACTTAATGCTCAATTTTGCTTTCCAGGCAGACTCCCCTCTGTCTGAAGAATATGCAAAGGCAGATGAAAAGAATTAGACTCAACTGCTTTTTTTTTCCTCCCACCTCCAATACAGAGAAGCTACTGAAGTCAATGCTGTGATGCCAGCAGTGCCAGGTGTTCTGTGGTGGCCTCTTGTTATCCAAGGTTGCTTCTGAACAGCTTTATTAGTTGCCAGTGAATCAGTCCAGATGCTTCCTTTCTTTAAAGAATAAATGTCTACTTTGAGCGGGGAAAAAAAAATGTACCAGAACCTCTAAGTCATAGCAGCAAATTACAAAAACTGCCTTTAAATGAAAAGCAGTGTTGATCAGAAAATTGTTCTAAGTGGGTGCCAACAGGAAAAAACTCTTGCCCTGAATATAGATTTAATGAGGAAGAAAGGACTCCTTTCACTAGAATAAACTCATTCAATTAAAAGATTCAGTCACTTTTGTTTCTCCCAAGTCTGAAAAAAATCCATATCGGGATAACAGGTTGGTATCTATGAAAACCATTAAAAGAATGATAAGGGCAGAATTTCATAGCAAAATCCACATTCCATGCTCTATACTCATTTCCTATGAGAGTTGTCCTTTATGCTCCTGAACTTTCCAGTTCATTGTACTCTTTCACTGTTCTGCTTAATTGCTCTAGGTGGACCCTGAAGTAAATATATAAAGCTGCCTTCGAGCAATTAAGAACATCAGGGTTATAGAAGTCTTTGAAAATCAGGAAAAAGGTGTATTAGTAGCATCAGTGCAAATTATATTGTTTAATTAAAAGAGTTTAAAGATGATTTGATAATTCAAATTTCCATTTTTTCTAAGTACCTTAGCATGTTATTACCACCAAAGAAAATTTTTGTAAAGACCAGGTTAAGAAATTTGTATGCAACATTCTTATTTCTACAAAAACAATCCATTCTGAGCTATTTAAATACATTTTGATTCTTTTGTAGGGAGTTTTTCTTGGTAGAAAAATATCTTTATTATCTGCATTTAAAGACCATAGAGCATAGTCCCCATTTTCAGTTAAACTAGTACAATTTTAGAGTGCTCTTCTTAGGAGTTCTTAACTTTCATTAGATTTAGTTTCTTTAGAAACTGTGATAAAGTTTAGTTTAGAATTTTGTAATCCTGCATGTAGGCAAATCTTAGAGATGTTTGAAAATACTCTTCCTTTGGGCCCTAATTTCTTTTCACTTAGCTGGTGAAACTCCACTGAGTGTGATTGATTGGATTAATGCTAAAATCAGCTGAGACTTCTGTTCTGCGTGAGATGCACAATAACTTCCAATTACTTTTGATTTTCACTGAAATATTAGAAATTAGATTCTGTTGGGCTCATTTGTTTAGTTGCTATTGAACATTTCAAGGACTGAATTTTATCCTAGGAAGATACAGTGCAATCTTAGGGTGAAACTGAAATCTTTAGTGTCACTCTGCTGATGCATTTGGCTCACAAGGAGGTTCAAGGATATTCCAATACACCTCTCTCAAATACATGTTTCATTGGAAATGTTTATGAAATATGTATAAAACTCTCATGGAGTTTCACTGTGTAAAAAAATATACAGACTGCTGCAGCTTTAAATTCTCATTTTCTATTTAGATTTACACATACAATAAAAGAAAAGTTTGCTTTAAGGAAGAAATTATAAGTTTACCTATTTTTTTTTATTGCTTACCTGCTGTTTTTATTTTATTTTTACCTCTTCAGAATGACAGCTTAACTGTTTTCCGTCCTCAATAAATCCCCTCATACATTTTGGCCTTAAATACACATAATTCATCTTGAAAGAGCTTTAATATTATTTTGAAAGTTCTCTGTCAGCATGCCCATCTTCTGGATAAACCTATCCTCAAAGTAGAGCCTTGTGCTGAGGAAGCCAAAATCTTACATATGTACTCTCTCCTACCACAATGTTTATTGAATTCAGCAGAAATCTACACACTTGCAAATATAACTTTTTTTTACATTAAATCCTTCAGAGTTACCCATTTATTGTCGTTCTTCTGAATCCATAGGAAGTCTATGAAAAACACATACATGTTACATGATAATTTTGAGTGATATCAGAATAATTCAGAACATGATAAATTCTTTATTTTCATGGTGGTAAGGCACTAGAACTCTTGGTGTGGCTTGGACATTACCATGTGGTAGTTTTATTTTAAAAATAAGTGTGTTCCCCTTTCGTCAGAAAGTTTTCTCGATATTTGTGACAGGTCTTTAAAATTTCTTTTCATACTGCTGATGAGGAATCAGCCATCTCAGAATTTTGAGTACGTGTGTCTCAAGGAAGAATTTGCATTTCTGTTCCTGATGTTGGTTGGTTTCTTCTGAGCCATGTACTTCAGATACAAAACTTCTTCAGCAGCCATGTTCTGCTGCAATTTTTTTTCTCCTTGAAGACTGTTAATTGATCATATTTCAACACAAATTTTAATTTGCAGCTTCACATGTCAATATTTCAGGGTTGCTGTGTATCACACACTGAAGTGCAAGGAAATTACTTGCTTCAATGCATTATAGTAAACACTTAGTGTACAGTTCATTATGACATTCAACCAAAATTTGAACATATTGATCATAAAAATATAAGGATAGTAAAAATATTTATTGGAACATATATTTGTAGGCATGGGGATATGGGTTCAAAACAAAAACTTAATTGCAATAGTTTAGGTGAACAGCAGCCTCTCTAACTATACTGAGGAGATTCTTTAGAAAAAAAGAAGTCATTCTAGAAGAGATATGATGTGTACTTTAGAGTACAAAGTACTTTGGAGTACTTTGAGGAACTTCATGTTTAAAGTTCATTAATTTATTAAAAAAATTAATACTCATTATAAATAATGGCAATTTTACGGAGAATAATTTTTAAATTATTATGCTCATAATTCTCTAAGTTTTCCAAGACTTTCAAAATGTTTGGGACTTGTTAAATGGAGGTAAATTTATAAATCTTGTTGACTTGTTCCTTTTTATCAGCAGAAGCAACTACAAGATTGAGTGAGGAAGCTCATTACCCATTCTTCTCCAGAAATGTCACCCAGGAACAATTTCAGTTACCAGACCCTGGCAACCCCATTTGTGTGTCAAAGCCCTATACCACCTCACTTCAGTTGCAGCAGAGAGTCTTTTCAACCAGCTGCTATCACAGAGGATATATGACTATGTGAACAAGTCCAGAGAGTCAGGAATGCCCTCCATCCATGTTTTGTGCTTGCCAGGCAAAAGCCAGCTGCAGTTGAGAAGGCATGAAACTGAATCCATGTCAACAGGGTACTGAGCCAAAAATAAGGAGCTGAGCTTGAGTCCAGGACTGTACCAAAATATTTACAGGATTTCTGGACTGTTGGGGGCTTGGGTCAGGAAGGCTGGGCTATGGGTGTCTCTCAGGCCCACTCTGAAGCAGCACACACAAAAGCAGATGAGGAGAGGACAGGCACTTCAACAATCCACAAGAGATCTGAGAGTGCAAGAAGCCAAGACTTTTTTAGTTCTTCAAAACCAGAGCAAAGATGAAAGTCATTACAGCAAGATGAACTTGTGGTTGCAGGAAGGTTAATGATGGAATTTGACACAGATTGATGTCAGGGAGGTTACTGGCAAAAGGTGAGATTTGTGTGGCATGATACAAGCACTACATAATTACTTAGTTATAACATACTACTTTTATGCTCATGATTGTTTAAAGATTTATTTAAATTGCTTTTATTTTTCAATGCTCTATTTTTCCAGCTGTCAAATGAATTGAGTGATTGATAATTAAAAAATTAATGGTTTCACTTTGGTGTTACACATATTGTATTATAGCGCATGCAACAAAAAACTTGCCCTCCTTTTTCAAGGATGTTGACACATACATAAACTGCCATTCTGAAGTCTTTCTTCAGCATTTATACATAGCATAACAAATACCAGCACATCAAAAGTCTGCAATCTAATACAATAAATTGCAGTTGTACTATCAATCTTTTGGTAGAAACACTTATTGCTCAGCTAGCTAACATTTTACAGTTTTTTACAAACTTGTGTGACTTGTATAATTTAAAGTTGCACATAATCTCTAAAATAATAGAACAGGAGTATGAACATAGTATTTAGGTATGGAATGAGTAATATATATAGTCAAAAGTATGACAATTACACAAATAAACTATAGGTAAAAAAATATGTAGGCTTAAGAGAACTGCATTATGAAAAGGAAGTAATACATGTCACTTTTATAGTTTCTGAATTATAAATTCCTTTCATTGCTCACCAAAAGAATATGAAAAGGAGAGGATAGGTTTTTGTGTTTTTTTAAATAAAGAAATTGAGTGTTTTGCATTAGTTGCCATGTAGGTTTAGTTGTATTACTATTCATCACAAAATAATCCTGCATGACTTTGATGAGGTAAGGTGGAAATAGTTTTTAGACCACCTCCAAGAGTTGGAGAGAGCAGAAAAAATTAGTTTGGGCACAAATTTGTTTGGGGCAAACAAATCTACCTGTTATGAACAGCAGATTTAAGGTTTGCTTTGAATTCAAACAATTGCTCTGAGTAGCATTCTCAAGTGGTCTAATAAAAACATCAACACCATTTACAAACCTTAACCAGCCTATGTGTTTTCACCATGAGAACTGTGACAACCCTGCTGCTAAAGTTCAGTTCAGGTAGGTTTTTTCCAGGGGATGAAAAAGGAATTCCTAAATATTTCTTAATATATGGTGCTTGTCAGAAAAAATACAAATGCCAGTATAATTAAAAGACTGGAGATCTTCCAAGAACTAGGGATAACATCTACAAGGAGTAATTTATGGGGAGATTATCCAGAGTATCCCGATTTACATTTACTACTAAATGACAAACATCAGGGGCCGTAGGAGATGACACTGAACTTAGTTTTGCTTGCCCAGTTGGAGAGGCTGCCTCATCTTCTCCTTCCTCTGTCAGTACCAGGTCCATACCTTGTCAACAACCTGACCTAATTCTGAAGATTCACTGATATTTTTGTCCTTCTCCAGTATTCCAAAGAATATCTACACAATTAAAGCAGATGATGATACTTCAGCCGTTTATACTCTTCAGAACAAATCACATTGTAAAGCTTCTTAAAAGTGTTTTATGGCTTATATTTCCAAAATAAGAAATATTCATGATAAAATTACCCAGAATTTTACAATTACTGTCCTTGCATACCTCTCAACAAATGGAACTTATAACAAAGGTGTTTCCTCTTTTTTCTCTTCATTTCTTTCCATCGCCCTCCTAATTTTTTATATTGTCATGTTAAAAATGTGTATTGCCTCAACTGTTTCAAGGTCACATGTTTCAATACCTGATATTAGTAAAGTTTTGGGAGACTTAACAAAATGAGGGCTGTTTTTTGCTGTTTGAGGACATGGCTCAACACTGAGAAATATTTTCTGTTACAAACAACTTTCTATAGTGTTGGTACACGTATAAACCCTTTCCATCAATTTGAACAAATATACACCATTATATGTGCAGAAGTATTGGGATTCACAAAACACAGTAATGGTAATTTCTATATTAACTGGATAAATCTAATAAAAAGCAAAATATGAATGGAAAAAAGTAGTCAAATGATTAGATGATTGGTGACTGGTGTCTAAGTTACATGGCACATTATTAAACATTAAATGTAGCTAACACATAGAAGGGTTTTTTTAAATTATTTAATATAGTTAATCCTTTTAAAAAATATAAAAGTCTAAATGTTGCACAATACTTGAAAAATTTCTGGTTCACTAAAAGTCTGCTCTCCAGATCAGCTACTATTCATAATAAATATTAATAATATTTATATTCTAATCTTTTCATACAAAAAAACCCTTTGGTGTTGTGCAGAATACATAATATATTCCGTGTACAGAACAATCTAGAAAATAATTCTGCATTACTAACAAAAAATTATCTATAGTGTCATGGTTCACTTAATAAAAAATGTCATTTTAAGGTAACTGCAACCAGAATATCTACTGATTAGGAATGAGATAGCAATAAGTAATAAGGAAATCATGCATACTAGGTACTGTTAAGAAACACAAAGTATCAGTCATACAGCAAACAAGACAAAATGATCCCATAAAAAAAAGAAATCAACAGATTGTTTGTCATACTTGTTTAAAACCTTTCCTAAGTAAGAAGACGTAGAGCTCCAGAACACACACAACCCTTTAAATGGTATCCCACCTATACAGGTATAGAGTCTTTCCAGGGGGTCTGACATGAAGAGGAATAGGACACAACAGATTTGTATTTACAGTCTTTGCATCACATGAACTTTCTAGGTATGCAAACACTAAATCAGCCAAGACACCAACAAACCTGGAAGTTGGTTTCTAATTTAATTAGTTAGGAAAATGTGACCATGCAGACTGGATTTCTGTCTTCTACAAATAGGCACCCCCTGATAAATGCTTAAAACTAATAGAACTATATTATTCATCATATGTAACAGAGTTTAAATGGCTTTTAATGACCAGCTTCTTATCATAAAATATATATTTACAAAATGCCTGTTAACAAGTGCCCTTGTAGCAAAACTTCATGCTTAGTTGTGGAGGAAAAAAAAACTTGCCCCTACTGCACTCTTTCCTCTGGGAGATGGGAAGTAAACATGGCTTGCATTCTTTACATAAAGAAACAAAAAGAATAAAAAAAATCCAAAAGAAACACCACACTTCTCTTTGGCTTTTATTCTTCCTCATTCCTTTGTCCAATTCTTATCTCAGATATGCTCCAAGTGATTAATATAAAAGGAAACTCTCAGGGCAAAGATTTGCTAAAGTTAGTGCTATTCCCACATAAAACGTACATCAAGCTGTGGACTGACCCTGCACAGATTATCTCCAGAGAGCCTCTACTGAACAACATCACACTTTTTTTCCTGTGTCTGGTGGTTTAGACTACAGCTCTTTGAGAACAGAAAAAGGCGTACCTCAAAATGTGGCTGTTATTTCATCCTGAACACATCCTACAGCTGTAGCCTCTTTTATCACTGCCAAAGCTTTACATCTCTCACAAAACCAGGAAAGAAACTTAGAAAATGGTCAGCCTGTACTTTAGGATAATTCTCCTTACCTTGATATCCATGAAATATTTACTGTAAGAATATACCTACCTTATGTTATCAGTGAAAAAATATTTACATTTACTTGCATTATTTATACATACATTAAAGTATACTGATGGCATTAAAAATAAAGAAAATCATGTAATACCTTTACTTTTACCTATGGATTTGGTGAAATGGTTCCATGAAGAAAGCATTTCCAGACAAAAAGAGAATAAAGAAGAGGAGAGAAACAACAGTAAGAGTCATGAGTACATGTAAATGCAATAGTATCTGAACATGAAGAGACAAAGTGTAAGATAAGTGTCTGAAGACAAATGGAGATGCAATCAGTGTCATATTAGGGATTTAGTTTATTTCTTCCCAATCATGTACATGCAGAGAAACACAGAAATAACCCATGCTAAGATAAGAAAGACTGCCACAAAGGTAACATGGACAATGGTTAGGAGGAAAAAAAATCACTGGTTTTGTTAGGTAGCAAAATTGTACTCTCAGCATTCCAGAAGCCAGGAGCAGGTGCTTTCTGCACATTTCCAATCAGCCATGCATTAATGCAAATGGACTCTTCAATGTGTACAATGTTACAAGAGGAGCATCTTCTTTCAGGATCTATCTGTAGAGTGATCTTGCACTTTATCTTTTACAGGAACACGCATGATTGTATTTTCTGATAAATACACAAAATTTTCTAAATCACTTCTTATTTCTCTCACCTCTTTTTATTTATTGCATTACAAGAGGGGGAGTTGAGGAAGCAGGAAGGACAAAAGCTTACAGAGCGAACAAAAAAAAAAACCCAAAAAACCCCAAAAAAATGAAATAAGAAAAGGTGTGACCAAAACCATGTGTTTCTTTGCAGCCAAAGACAGCTTTCAAGCATTTGCCCATCAGTTGCAGTGATGGATTCAAAGCAGCTACAGAACAAGAAGAAACAATGAAAGCAGAGTGGAAAAGGAACAGAGCCCATACCTTGGTCGCCCATCATCAGGTGCGCCAGACCTTGAAGGGAAACAAGAGCACAGTCAGCAATGAACAAGGGAGCACGGGAAGGTGGTGTTGTCACACTGACAAAAATGTTTTGTGACAGGCATCTGTTTCCTATAAGATGTCTGTATCACAGAGGGAAATCAAAGAGCATTTTTCAACCACTGGTTGGAATGCTTTGGGCTACAAGTAACAGAACTGCAATTCAAACACTGGGTGCTGTTTTATTGTGTATTTTTTTCTGTGCAGTATTTGCAATGACAGAAAATAATAAAATGCTTTCAAATCCAACCAATTCCTTAAATAATCCGTCTGTCTTTATCATATTTTGATTATATTGCTTTGAACACTTTACTGAGAGGACTTCCTGTCCTCTACATGTGAAATGATGTTTAAACCCTGAAGAAGTTTAAACCTGAAAAATGGGCTGGGTCTGATCTTTTTCCCCTCATAAAAATGAGCATTTCAGGTAATTAAATAAAATTCCTTCATCACATTGAAATGATAATGCAAAGAATGTCTCCTTATTTGTGTGAAATGCGACAGTAGAATGAATTTGTTCCAGAGAAGGCAAATTATTACATATGCAATATAAAATACATAGTAATAAAAAAAATTTAAGTGACAGCTTCTTCAACTGCTTCATAAATCTGTGAGAAATTGATTTTGTTTTATATTTGTATTGTGAGATGAAATCCCATCGCACCAGAATAGGTCTAGTGACATTTCAAAGCAGATGTCCATAATGATAATCACTCATCCAGAGCCAAATTTTGTTACTCTTCAAGGAAAAATATTCATCTTTTTTAATTCATTATAATAAAATGATACTTAAATCTCACTGAATGTAATGTGATGTTGGCAGAATATTTTTCTTAGATATATGAAAGTTTTTTGGGTTTTATGTCTGTTTTAAAAAACAGGCTTATTCTTTTTGAATTTAGCTGTTTTAGGATCCATTTCAGAAGTTGTTTGTCATGTGCTAAATGTGCTCCTCTTCTCAAAAAGCCATACATTATTTTCTTAATTGCAATTAATTGAAAATATTTCACACAAAGAAGATGAGCAATAAAATATCCTGCTCTTTATTGGAAAGCAGACTTCCTAGAGAGAAAGTTTCTGTGATTTCTAATTCACAAAGAAAATTAGGTGCACAAATGACTCATGCTACTTGAGGGTAGTGCAAAGAAATATTCCTGACTGCAATCAGTCTAAATGATTCGTCTCTTATCAGTTCCAAATCTCAAGTTATGTTCCAAGTAGATGAACAATGGTTTTGTTGAATTATTGCTTTCTAATGTCACCCATTTTAGATGAGTAGTTAAAGTGAAGGGTCTGATGTGCCTCATCTCTTGTGCAATAAATTCTGTTTCCAAATACAGAGCTCTGCAGCTGGTGGGATTACCTGGGGCTCACAGCAATGTAAACGAAAGTTGACTGCAATCCTGAAGCGATGCATGCATCAGCATTGCTTGGGAAACATCACACAGCTGTACTGGCAGTTTGCAGCTTGTGAAAGAGAACAGAAATGTTTTTATGGGTGTTCTTGTTCTGTAAATGTTGCTGCAAGAGAGGTTTGCTGAATATACAGAG
Organism: Cyanoderma ruficeps; assembly: GCA_008694505.1. Classification (NCBI taxonomy): domain Eukaryota; kingdom Metazoa; phylum Chordata; class Aves; order Passeriformes; family Timaliidae; genus Cyanoderma; species Cyanoderma ruficeps. The sequence goes on along the minus strand of VZDJ01007749.1, from coordinate 1,513,459 downwards.
TATAAAGACCAGGTGATATTTTCTAATTAATTATTTTAGTGCCCGTGTCCTTGCTTGGATGCCCTGCCACATGGCCTTTTGGGACTATCAGTTTCTTCTTGTGATTGATTAATTTGTCTTTTGGGTTTTAACTTCTGGTGTTGGCAACTACAGTAAGAAATCTCAGACTTTTGACTTGATTCTGACTATATTTGATAAAGGAAAATTGAAACCAGTTGAACACTACAACATATTTTTCTTTAATGAAACAGTGACTTTTGAACCACTACTTTATATGAGATCTTTCAAAAAAATCACTGTCCTGTCTCCCAGGGGCATAAAAAGAAGGTGATCTCTTACTAGCTCACATTTTCATAGGAACTTCATAGCTATATGAACCTAAACAAAAGTCTAGCTTCAGATTATCACTGCTTGATACTTAGTATTTTTCTTAAAATACTATGTGAAACTGATCAGTTGCAAGTAGATGACTCTTACATAATTAAAAAAATTAAAAGTAAATACCAGAAGTACTTCTTGAAAACATCATAAAAACTACTTGAATTTTAAGAATCACTCAATGAAAAAAAAGACAGTAAAGTGAATCTAAAAGACATGCACTGCTCAATCCAATCATCTACCAATTCAAAAATTCAGTAGTACTCAAGACACTGTACTTTGTTTCACTCTTTGTGTTACTTTATTTGCAAGCAGTAAGGTCATCTATACTTCCTTGCTAAAGGCACATGATGATACTTACCTCATTTTATATTTTTGCAATCTATGGATGAAGGCTAATGAAGAGTGAAGAATTACTAGTACTGTACCTGTTCATTTAAACAGAGTGGTTTAAAATGATACGGCTAAATTTGCCATGATAGCAGTCACTGCTAGATTTGCAAAATGAAAGTCTGTTTATAATAGACCTGGGAAGTTTTATCCTTAAGTAGCCACGTATAGGCACCCCATACATTGAAACTACTCATTTGTGCACCATTACTTCAATTTCTTTGTGAATTAGGAATTAAAGATTTAGAAGGAATCCCTCATGTGTGATCCACTCCAACTCTCTCCTGAACTTGGCTTTGAGAGGAGAGAGTTAAGGAGCACAGGGTGGGATAGAGGAAGGTGATATGAAGATAGGATATTGTCAGTTTGGTGTGTGGGTTCCATGCAGAGCACAGGCTAAAACAAAATTGAAACGTGATAAACCTGCAGTGAAGGTATTAAAGTGTAGTACAACCTCAGTAAAATGAAAACACAGTAGCCTTTCTTAGCAGCAGTATATACAAAATTGAATACTACATATTTCTGTTTGCTTATGTCGCCTAATTTACAGAGATGCTCAGATATAACAGAGATCAAAGAAGAAATTATTTAGCTCAGATTTCAAGGTGTGCTTTGGATACACAATTCTATGCTTCCATTTTTTACATATTCATGCTTTGTAACTTTAATGTATGCATAAGTATCCAGACCTGTGCTGGAATAAATTTAAGGTTGCAGTTTTAAGAATTAGGTTCAGGTAAAGTCTGGATTAACTGTTATCCAGGTTTCATCTTGTACTGCTGTGCATAAATGAATATGTGAAATGCAATTGAACCTCCTTATCTAGTCATACTGAACCTAATTCAAATTTTGAGACTCATGTTGACACCAGTAAGAGTTTTATGCGCAGATAAAATACAAGAGTAGGTAGTTATTCCTAGGCTTTTATGTTTTTCAGCTAGAATTTATATCCCAGTGTTGTTGAATACATTTTTACCTCACAATGAAAATGAAATTTTATTGACGTGTATGAGCATGACAGTGCCCACAAGTAAAGCACCAGAACTGTTTGAATTTTCCTTCTCCTTGGGAAAATACATATATTAATAAAATTGCAGAGCATCATCTGTGTGCTAAATCTGAGCACCTGTCTACACCCTTGAATACAGCAGCACAGAGAAACGAAGCACCAGCACTCCAAGGGTTCTTCAGAAAACCACCCCTAACAGGCAGGCAGTGGCCCGTGGTGAGTTGAAAACTGAATGAACTCAGGCCCCAGAGTGGCTCACATGAGCACCCTGGGTCAGAGTCATTCCAGGACAGTCAATCTGCATATGAGTCAGTTTACAAAGTCCTTGCTTTTAAAACAGCTTTTAAAATATCGGACTTAAATAAAATGAAAGCAAATTTTCAGTTAAGATAGGTAAACTAATTTTTTTCAAATAGACAATCATTTATCCAGTATGCAAAGATTCACCCCAGCGAGACTTTTAATGATATTTACACATAAAAAAGCACCTGCACTTTTTGGCTTATAAGCAAAACAACATTAAAACTATGATATATTTGCATGTTTTACCAGCTGATACTTACTTACCAATATTCAGGATAGATGGCATTGTGCCTTAGTTTCCACTGCCCTATGCCATACTTTCTTTAGAGGATTTTAATTACATACCAACAAAATTATTAAAATCACATGATGCTTCTTTGACAATGTCCAAAAGGCAAGTGCATTATGCTGAAAAGTTAGACAGAAAACCTTTTTCCCTAAAGCTTTGTGCTGCAAAGGATATAGAGTAAGCAAGGTTTGTGGTATTAGAGAGAAAAGCGCTTTCCATTTTCCTAAGCAATTAAAAGATAGGAATTTAACATGCATTACTATCTTATTGGGAGGGTTTAGGCTCCACATTGATGAGATAAATAGTTTATTGAAGTGTTTTTCATACAGAACATGAGAAGAAATCAGTCCTGTAAATCTCCAGAAAGATCTTGGATATGGTGTCAGTCAAACCAGTACAAACCCTGTTGTTTCAGTCAGGATATTCTGGAATTACAGCAATAAGGCCAAGGAGCTTTGCTTGTGTTCTGTATGAAAAAATAAATCACTCTTATTTAATAAACTTGTATGCCTTTATGGGGGAAAAAATACAACTTACCGTACTGAATGATATGTGTACTTTTATAACATTAGGCAGAAGGAAAATAAACCCCACTGAACAGAGGGGAAAAAACAAGAGCTTAGGAAAATAAGGTAGAAAGCACCCACCTTCCACATAGTTGTCTTCTGTAAGCACATAACAGGGAAGGAGAGAAAAGGAAAACATTCATTAAGCAGCATGCAGACTGGAACTTGCCATTGCATGTCTTTATCATGCAAGGCATCAAACACAACATGCAAGTGCTCCATTGCTATATTCCAGAGGGAGAAACAAAAGCACCAGGGAAGCAATGTTTCCTCTACTTAACAAAAATGTATGTGATATGAAACAAAATACTCTTGCCAAAGTGCAAATATTGTACAGGATTTAGTGCAGCTGCTTGTACATGCAACTATTATTATTGTTAGTTATTGATCAGTTATTAATCTTCTTGTAAGACTTTTATAACTATATATTTTAAAACCACCAGTCGTTTGTGATAGGGATTCCAAATTCATTTGGTTCTACTTTCCAATTCTGAATTTTCCTAGATGATAAAGCAGATGATTTTAAACTTCAGATAACTTAAATTCTTGAATATGCTGTGAATGTGTTACCACAGGCAGCATGGCTGATCCTGCAGTCATTAGAGAGGCACCCTGGTCAAATCTCCAAATCCAACAGGGAACAAGTGGAACTTAAACTCGATGGAATAACTCAGAATTGTTGGATCATGTCCTACAAAATTAGTCAGCATCAGAATCTTGCACATTGTAAAAAAACAATCAATTCTCTGCCTGGTACAACCAGCAAAGGCCACAGCAGTGCCAAGGATGGGTTCTGCCCCCCAGTTAGATCAAAGGGCATGTTGCCTAAGGAAGGCCACTATCAACAAGCAACGATATTTACCTTTGTTTATACCCAGCCCAACATCAATATGGGGCACAGGAAAGGAGGTTCTCCCAAAGCTTACAAAGCAAAAGAGCACTAAGAATTGAGCCTCAGTTAATAAAGTGAACAGAATTTAAAGCTGAGAAACAGAATCAGTGTCCTAAAATTCATGTTAGTGTCTATAGCCTTCTGCTACTCCACTGGGGAGGTGATTTTGAGGGAGTATTTCTGTGCTACCCATTATGATCATGACTGAGGAGGGGATAGGAGAGAGAAAATGGGAAAGGTAAAATAACAAAGGAAAACCATCAGAGAAGTTAAGGAGATGGACGGTGTGGAACCAACAGAGAGACGGGGAAGGGTGACAACACAGCAGTCTGACTGTCTGGGAGATTTCTTGCTGCAGTTTATGTCATTCCACCAGCTCTTCCTGGGGAGGGAGCATGCAGAAGCCAGTGCAAATTGAAGGCCAGTTCTGTCCCTATTGGTGATATCTCATAGAGTCATCCTATAGGAATAATGCCTTTTCATGTGACCATGAAACTAAACTAATTTTGATATATTGTAACCCAATAAAAACATAAGAAAACAAGTTACACAGAACTGGGCTTAATGATATTTTTAAGCACAGCCATTTCCTCCTAGAATGTGTAACTTATCATCATGAAAAGCCTTTATATGTTAATGCCAGAAAGCAATGAAAAAGGTCATCAAAACTTGACAGTATTCCAACAAATAATTGAAAAGTTTACTTTAAAAACATTAACTTCTATGAATGATAAGTAATAAGGGTTTAAGGTTTAGTTATACAGTTAGATGTTACTACGCGCCTGTTTCATTCACACACTCTAAATCAAGAAATAGAAAAAAATTCACTGAGATGATGAGGAACACCCAGTTTCACAAGATAAAGATATTATGTTCTATACAAAATGTAAATAGGAATGATATTTGGAGCGGCTCTTAGCAAAACTTTTCTGGAAGAGCCTTCTACCTTTAACTGCATACAGTAATTTCCTTTCTTTAAGTAAAAAAACCCCACCCTAACTCAATGAAAAATAAATTAGCTATTTTAATTGTTGTATAACTTCAGGCTCTTCCATCTAATTTTGGTTATCACAGTGTCGGTATATTGCAATACCAACATTGCTATGGAGTTCTTTCTAATTGCCATGTTTAGCTTAACACAATTTTTAAAAACCAGCATATGAACTTGCTGACAGGCCAGTTCAGTTTCCCACGATGTCAGTCTCAAAGAAAAAGGTTCTGAAAATGACATCACAGGCAGGATCAGATGGCTAAACTCATCTGGCTACAGGGTTTAGCATATTTTATTTTATATCATGAGTCCTCCTCTTAGCAATAATCAATATGCCTTTTTTGATGACTTTTACCAGAAAGATTTTGTACTAGCTGAGCAGCTTCCCCTAAATGTCTGATTGATTAAACTTTTAGTGATAACAAGTTAAGCTGTCAAAACATTGTGAATTAAATAAAATGGAAAGAGTTGAATTCCCACTCTGTGAATTAAACGGTGTATATCACCAACCCCCTATGCGCTAATAAGCAGCAATGAAAATTCATTCCTCCACAGGTTTTTGTCATGGTAAGTTAAGCCATCTTAAACAGTTCGGCAATCTAAGAAAAAAAATTAGTTCTGCTTCTTTATGGTACTTTACAAGGCTTTTGCGTTAGATTAGCATTGAACACTTTAATTAAGGTAGTTTGTTTTTGATGGCTGATATATTTCTGTATCACTAACACTTCACCTGGCTTTCCTGGTTCCCATTTTCTAGGCATGGTCTATTCTTCTAAGCAGAATCTAAGAAGCCAGAAGGCCCAAATTCTAGCCTTGCTTTTTATTCATTTTGCTTACTCCTGCCATTCTTAAAACAAAACAAAACAAAGCAGGAAAATAAAGAAAAAAAAGGAAAGAACATTGAAAGCCATGTATACTATCAAGGTTCAGTTTGGCAGGAGCAAAATTTTCCTCATTTAAATCAGGAGTAACTGCATTTATGCCATTAGATTTGCATCGGTATAAAATATCTGTACCTGGAGAAGAGTAGAGCCATACTATACATTTCTGTAGCTGCTGATGATTCAGCCATGCACAGAATTTACCCACATTTCTATTCATCCACTCTGAGGGACCTTATTGTCTGCTGAGCAGGTCTGTTGACAGCAGTGGAACCCAACGTTTTCAGGACCCAAAATGCCAACTGCAAATGCTGCACAGAGCAGCTCTTTTCCTTTTTTGCACCAGCTGATCATACCATGGACTTTTCACCCTGAAAAGAGGTGACCTTCACTTCAGCATTCTGACTTCAAAGAGAAATGAGGATATTTCTATTTTTCACATTGCACCAAGCTCCTCACTTGAAGAACTACAGAGTTCTTACCCACTGAAAACGCTTATTTGCAAGATCTTCCCCAATGCCTACCACCAAAAAAATTAATCGCCCTGCTACTTTTAGTGTTTGCAGCCTAATTCTTCCAGCCAAAGTCTGCTCTCAGTGCTATGTGTGTAATCTGTTGACTGTGCATATCGAGCCAAATACTGAGTTGATTTAAATCTGGTGTGACACAGTTGAAATCAGAGGAACTGTACAACTTACCCAGGCTGTGAATCTGGCTTATTATCTCCAGATGAATTGTTTCAGGCTGTCCCTACTGAACTGAGAGCAGATTCTGCTCCATTTTTTTTTTTTTTTGCAGCAAAAGCACAACCAATTCTAATTATTTTAGTGTATCACTGCGATTTAGTGATGTGAAAATGGGAATCACATTTTTACTAATTAAATAATTGTTTTAATATTTGATGATTCTTCATGGAAAACTTGATTAAAAAAACACCCCAAAACCAAAACCTGCCTCCTTCTATGTTTAGTGGTTATTTCTGCTATTACGTTTTTTTCATCTGCTAGAAAATTTACATCTTAGCCACACAATATGTAAGAACTGTATTTTCATGACAAACAGAAGAAATCGTTAATTAATATTTGGAAATTACAAAACCAGAAACACTATAAAAATAGCATATTAGCAGAGGCATTCTTTATAGCACTTTTTCTTATTCTCATGACAATTTAGTTCACAATCACATTCCAGCAAGGAAGGATATAACATAGTGATGACATAGTTTACCATATTTCAAAAAGGAATCAACAGTATGGCAAGTGGTGAAAAAACATGAAATAAATCTATATTATGAAGGTGTCTTGCAACAAAATTGATGGCTAGAAGTTTAAGACAAAGTATTTTGTTTTTCTCAAATAATAATGCATAACTTTACTTCTCTTTAAATTTATCTACTGAACAAAACTGTACCCAGAAGTATCATTTCAGGGGGCAGCTTTATCTGTAGAATTGCTCCCAACATTTCTTGGACAGTGTAATTTAGCCTGTCCCATCTCTTTCTCAAATTGGTAGAGAAATTGCTTTTATTGACATGGGGTTTAAAACACTATTTTTGGGAAGTATATGAAAATAAGAAGTATGTTATAAAACATGAACAGTCATATAGCCAATAATGATGAACTGAAGTAATATCTTGAATATCCATGGTCATGAGCATTGATCCTCTCGAGTACTGTGTATCTGACAGATTCCATTAAGATTATCTGCCTTTTTAGATATGTATTTTCAAAAACTGCACAGCACCCAGTGATCGCCATTATTGACTGTAATTATGAATCATCAGAAATGGATTATAAAGATACACTCTCTATTACAGTACTCTGATTTTGTTGCAGCCTTCTTGAGTATTAAGTAAACAGGGAAACAGCATTTCCCAATCGTGTTGGGGATTCTTACGCAAAATCTAGAAATCTACCAGAATCTAGGCAAGAGGGCTCAGGAGTTCCAACACTTTCACACGGCTCCATTAGGTCTGAAATCAATATACAGCCCCTCTTAGTCTCCACACAGTTTTGGACAGACACATTCAGAGAACTTTCCAGTGCAGTTGGTAGAAATATGACAAGGACTTCATTGATATTTTTGGGGGTGGAAAGGAGAAATTTCAGAATAACAGGAGTTTGGCCCCATTTTAGCTTCTTTCTCTACCTACATCTCTTTGAGGATGCTTTCTTTTCTGGATTGCCCTGTTCAGGACTTGGGAGGAAGGGGAGATCCTGTCAGGAGAACTAATGGATTGCCTTGACTGAAAATAAGGACAAGGCTTTCTGCCAAATGAGGATCATTAGGGCACAGTTAGATGTTTTCACCAGCTTTTTACATGACAAAGCCATCAGCACCAACTCAGCACAGCTTCTGTAAATCCCAGTAACATCCATGAATTTATTCTAAGTGAGGCCATCTTTTCTGGACAGTATCCCAAGTGCTTTGAAAATGAAATAATGACAAGATCATTTAAGTTAAGCTACTGTAGATGAACTCTTATTGTGAAGCAGCAAGTAAGGGATGCAGAGCAAGTTTTGAGTGCACAAACAAAGAAATAATGAACAGAAATAGAAAATGGCATTAATTTTGTGCCATAACTAAAACCCTTACCAGGTTTAGTTTCAGTGGTCATATATTCAAAATGAGGTAAAAAATGAGAGAGGTTTCAGAAAAAAACTTTTCCCCACAGTCATTCATGTCATTAAAACCCTAAGAAAACTCAGCAACCATGTCTTACAGAGGAAGCCCTTAGATGCTTAATCTGTTGAATATATCCAAGATAAGATAAAGACGTGTCTGAACCCAGTCTATGACTACCAAAAGTTCCTGATAGCTTAGGATAGAAGTCCTTTCAACCAGACAAAGACAGTGATCAAGAGTCAGAAAAGATAAAACTGAAAAAAAGATGAAAATATTCGATGAAGATAAAATAAGCATTGGCAATTCTAGAAAATTCTTCCCTGAAGTCTTAAGACCGAGCTTTTCTCTAATAGAGACTGTATATCAGTCATTGCTTTTGGGCTGCCTTGTAGGAATCACTGGAAGAGATTCTGCCTTTTGCCATTTAGGAGGTCAGGCTAATATTTTCATCGTGGTACATTCTGGACAGAACTCCTATAAATCTGTGATTTTTCTCTAGTTAAATGAAAACAGAAACTGAGCATAAAGAGCACCAAATATTTTGACACCCTGTTAAACAGAAAGGTGTTCAAATAAATTGTTTTCTCAGAACCAATCTCTGCATCATTTACAAAAAGATTTCACTGAGAAATATTTCCCATGAAGAATTCAAATATAATAGGTGAAAAAAATATATTCAGACAAATACCTATTTTCCCTATGGTTCACAAAAGGACAATATGTCCAGCCACAATTTACCTCTATCACCTGTTATATTTTTTTAATACCTTCTCCAAGTATCTGAGAAACAGAATCAAAATCAAGACATAATTAAATCACTACTCCTCTGAGGCAACATTTTCTTTGTGTAGTTTCATTCCTGTGCAGATTTATCACTTTTCTAGCACTTATTATCACAAGTGTATCAAACATGAAGACATTCAGCATTGCTTTATTTTTATGCTATTAATCCTTGATGATTTTATTGTTACATATTTTAGATACTTCACGTCTGAATGGGATTTTGTATCCTTGGAGCCACAAAAGTTGACAAATAAGCACATATTTGATACTTTCATCTCCATTTTTTCAACAGCTTCCTGAAACTGACAGTTTTAGAAAGTTACTTGTTCTCCTCTGTTAGTAGTTCTTAACTATACAAAATTGTACAGTCTCAGTGAAGAGATCACATATATGTAAAAATGACTGCTTTTTAATTGTATGACAATCCCAAGTAATTTTACTTTGGCCATATTTTCCCACCTTGTTATTTTTTTTTCTTCAAAATGGATTTTGCTACTCTCACATTTACTATACTTATGACCTGCCTACAATACATCAATTCTTTAAAAAAATTTTCATCAGTCACTGAACAAGCAGTCCTGAATCTCTGCCATGACTGTAGTAATCACAACAAGGAGGATTTTTTTTTTAATGATTGAATATAGTAATAGTAATAAAGGTAATGAAAAAATAAATAAATCATTTGCATATGTGAGGTTGAATAAAATAACCACATTCCCTCCTCAGTATTTTAATTTTCATGTATAAGAAGGAAATGAAACACAATGTAAATCTATGTATTTTACTCAGTAATCAGAGATTCTTTAAGAACTGCTTCTCTTTTCCCATTTATCCTCTGGAACTATCTCCCTGGATTTGAAAAATTCAATTTCCACTGAAAATCTCTGGCATTTACAAGTTTTACCTTGCTTTGCGCATTAGGACCTTCTCCCTGTAATCATAAGAGGTCTTATTTCTTGCCACAGAGAATGGATAGACTGACTAGAACTACAATTGACTGTATGTGGTTCACTCTACAACTCCTCTTTTCTTCCTAGCATTATTTTTATTCCTTTGGATTTTCCTCAGTTTTGCCCTGCTGGGTACATGGCATGAAAATATATTTTCAGGCTATTCCTATCAAAACCTTTCATACAGAATTAACTCTTCTGGTTGGCAGAGAGTAATGTCAAGTACAGATTATGTTCTGTGAAAGTGATGTGGGCTGACACAGATATTCTTATTTCAAGAATACTCATTTTAAAATTAATTTGAGAATTCATAATGCAACTTATTTCAACATATTCTTTAATAAACTGTTGTGAAATGAGGAATAAAGATTTTTTTGAGATTAGTAATGTATGTTTTGATGTATGTGAGAGTAGAAACGTGTCCAACATTTCCTTGTTGCACTGTGCTTTGTCAATTTGCAGACTCTTGGATAGTCAATTATGGCTATCCAAGAGGCTGCAAATTCAGGTCCAGTTACCATCAAAAGAGATCAAATCCCTCTCCAATCATCCTTCAACAAAACTGGTCTCTTAGACCCATTAATAGAATAGGATTAGCTGAGCTGACAGAGAGTAAAAATGCTGTTCAGTGATTGAATGGCAGAAGCAATTTTCCAACTGGATGGCAGCTTTACGGAGGCGATGATCCAGTGGATAACGTGAGCAGGACACTCAGAGGAGGACAGGTCCATGAGAGCGATATTATTTTTACACGATACTTCCTAAAACTTTTCTACTGTTTTGTTTTTATTGTATGCTGCACTGACAGCTATGCTTACACAATCTCAACCGTGCAAATATAGCATTTGCCCTTTATAGAACTTACTAAAGAGTGGAGACATATGACTGCACATTTTGCCTGAGATAGTCACTCAGGCCCTGACTTTGTAGCTGGATATTTGTGCCTTCCCAGACTGGTACAACACCAAAATTAACAAGACAGCATGCAAAGCCAGTCATATTTTTGTATTCACACACTGTCTTTGCAAAAAAAAGAGAGGAATGTTTATGTGCTATCCTGACGCCATGACTTTGACACAGGCGGCTGAAGACGATTTTGTATGAAGTGTTCTTGAGAGTTAGCAGCTAAAAATGAAGAAGACACACTGTACATAATTAAAAATAGAGTACCAATATTCAAAATCATTCTGCTGTATAGTTCTTTAGCTCGCCACCATGAAATTTTCTTGGCTACTACTGAGATTCATTTTGTGAATGTGAACTGGGCTGAAACTGCCTTTGGAAGACATTAAAATGATATACAATGAACCTTCTCCTCATTGAAATAGGAGTTTCCTCTGAGTAGAACTTTGTTCTGGAAGTCAACATACTGTAACCAAGTTCCTAATTTGATATCAAATTAAAATTTAATCATAGCTATCTGTGACTGCAACTGAACGAAATCGATATCTTACTAGTCTACAATCTTTTCAATTCTAATGCTGAGTGTTATTCTGATTAATTAGTTGTTATAGATAATTATCTAATTACAAGGAGTTTTACAATTAAAAAAAACCCCAAAACAACATTTCTTCACTTAAAATCTGGTCATCCTTAGCTAAAATAAGAACTGATATATTTCTTCTTTTCTCCACAGATTTTGCAGAAACTGCAAAAGAATTTTTTTTTTTTTTCTTTTTGGTAGCCAGGTGAATGCCTGGATTGAGCTTCCACGTGTCCAGAGTATTTACACACATTGCAACCAATGAAGTGTTTTAGAGATATTCTTGATTTTCTTTAATCACTTTGGTATGAATTGGTGAAACTATTATTTTCTTGTCATGAGGTTATATATTGTAACTTTTATAACAGTCTTAAGCGATGCAACAAATGTTCAGGCATTAGTTTAGTATAGGTGAAAAAGATGGCTCTGAGAAGGAGAAACTGTACCTGATGTGCTTTTGCAAACCCATGGTGTTAGGGTGAGCTACACTGGTTATCATCTATGACTGTTCCAATCTCAGAACTGCACAAATAAAATTTCTAGTGGTAGTAGATAGTAGTAAATATTTCAAGATAGTCCCATATTTGGGTTTTATAGAAATTAACCCAAGACAGATAGTTCTTCTCTTCCTAAGAGTTAATAAGCAGCACAGAATCACACAATTAAGGTAGAAAAGGCCTCTGGAGGTTATGTGGCCCAGTCTCCATGTGCTGGGTCACCTAGAGCTGATGGCCCAGGAATATATCCTGTGTTGGAAACTCCACCATCTCCCTGGGTAAGCTATGTTGTCCTTAAGGGAATCTTATGGCAGACAGTGTCGAAGTCTTTATTGAAGTCCAGGTAGACAACACTTAATGTTCTGCTCTCATCTACTACCATCAGTCAACTTTTCATGGAAGTTTATGAAGGTGGTCAAGCATGACTTACCCTTGGTGAAGCCATGCTGACTAGTCCTGATGACCTCTCATCCTTAGTGCACCTGGAAATGGTTTCCAGGATTAGCTGCTCCATCTTGTTCCCAGAGAATGCAGTGACTCTTATCAGCCTGTAGATCCCTGGTCCTTCTTCTTGCCCTTCTTGAAGATGGAAATGACAATTGCACTCTTCCATCTTTGGAAACTTCTCCCAGCTGCCATGATTAATCAAAGACTATCTAGAGTGGTCTGACAATGACAGGTGACCATTCCCTCAGCACAGATGGTTGTATCCCATCTGGTGCCGCAGACTTACGTATGGGCAGTTTGCATAAGTATTCTCTGACATGTACCAAGGGTACATCTCCCTTGGTCTAGCCTTTCCTCTTTTGCTCAGGGCTCTGGGATTCCTGAAGGTTGATTCTGCTAATAAAGGCTGAGACAAAAAAAGGCATTCAGGACTTCATTCCTTTTTTGTGTCCTGTGTCCCCTGTCTTGTGGCCAATGGGTCCACATTTTCCCTGGTCTTTTTGTCAGTAATGTTCTTATAGTAACCCTTCTTGTTGTCTTTGATATCCCTGGACAGCTGAAATTTGATTTTGGCTTTGGCTTTCCTCACTTCACTCTTGAATGCTCAGACAGTGCTTCTGTATTCCTCCCAGCTCTACCTGTCCTTGCTTCCACCCTTTTTAGGCTTTTTTTTTTTNTTTTTTTTTTTTTTTTTTTTTGTGCCTGTGTGTGTACGTGTGGAGGTGATCCATAAATATATTAACTTGCTTCCTTGGAACATTTTTTCTCCAGGGCCTTGTCCCATGGGACTCTTCTGAGCAAATCTTTGAAGAGGCCAAGGTCAGCTCTTCTGAAGGCAACTGAGCTTTCTTCTCATTCTTCTCTGTGTCTTCAGAGTCCTGAACTCCACCATGGTCACTGCAGATAAAGTTGCCTGATATTCACATTTTGAATGAGCCCCCCCTTTTCGGTGTATGCAGTCCAGGAGACTACCCCTCCTTATTGGGTCTGCTCTTGTTTGGAGGTGGAAGTTACCATCAATACACGCCAGAAGCCTCCCTGACAGCTTGTATCCTGCTGTGTTGACCCCCAGCAGACATCATGGTGGCTGATGTTCCCCATGAGGACCAGGGCCTGTGAGTGTGAAGATCCTCCTCTGTCCTTAGGCCTCATCTACTTGTTCTTCCTGGTCAAGTGGATTACAGCAGTCACCTTCTATAATGCTATTTTTGGAAGCTCTTGAAGTCTTCCTTATTACCTTTGTACCTTTCTGAAAGAAATTGCTCAAATCTATGTCCTGATGCTCATCATCTATCACTTCACATTTTTTCCAAAGCCCACATTCCCTTCAGTATAGGCCACGTGAAGTTATTTTTTGTTTAGTCATCCTGTAATGTAATTCATGTATCATAGTACATCAGCATGGTAGCATGCTGCCAATGAAAATGTGGGAATACATCTTTTCCACTTTTAGCTCCTTCACAGGTGGAAATTGTTTAGGACAACAAAGATGGCATCAAGAAAAATAAATAAGGATTCTTTAGTGAAGAACTATTTCTGGTATAAAACTTCATCAGAAGCAATTCTAATACCTTCCCACAAAAACTCTTCCTCACAAAAAGTTGTCTCTGTATTGCCCTGTAGTACAAATGAAGGGCACAGTAGGGAACACTGTAATGACCTTTCATGGGACTGAGTCAAACAGGATCTTAGAAGGAAATGAATGAGAACATCTAAATGTAGAGCTATAGGGGAGACATAAATATTACTGGTTCAGTAATATGAATAAATACATCTATTAAAATGCATTCTGTATATATTTCTTAGATTGCATTCTTTTCAGGTTGCTTCTTAAGCATGATACAAAATGGTATTTCTTATATATTTAAAACAAAATAATAAAGAGATTAAGCAAACTTTCAACAACAAAAATCCTGCTCTGTAACATAAATGCTGGCAAATAACAGAAATTTTGTTTGATTGTTAGCCCATTATTGAAATGAACACAAAAATCATCTGCTTCCTAGTTTTAATTCATGAAGAGGAGGAATATTTCTGAGGTTCCCAAAGTGGAAAAACTCCTACATCTAAACCATAATTAAAATTTCTTTGCAGCAGAGTACTTATGCCATTGGGCAATTCACAGAATTATAATGATGAAAGCAAGTATTCTGTATCATATAACTTATGTACTTAATCAAGTTAACAAACCTCCCAAACAAGTCACAAACATTTCTTGCATTTTTTTTTAAATCACATTTTCAGAACAAAGAATCTTTCCATATACTAAGAGAGAAACTCATATTTGAAGGTAAATTTTTAGGAGCATATTCTGAATACGTAGACCACATCACAATATGTAATAATAATATCTTTTGAAATGTAAAGTGTGTATAGATGTAATGAATGCAGCCAACATAGTGAAGAATAAATTATGTGGTATGGTCCAACTAGTCATACCAAAACAGAAAATATCTTCACATTGAACACAGGAAAATGATTTTACTCCACTAACACAAAACTCCAGAATGTCACATCAAGCCAAGGGACAGAAACAGATCACACTGAACTGCAAGATAAATCTCTTTAAAATTCAACAAAACAAAAACCAATGCATATGAAGGTGTGGAATTTGAGAACAGAGCATCAATAAATAGGATTTTGGGTTTTTTGTATGTTCTTTTGTTTAAAGGAAATAGTTCAAGGAACTGTGATTCTATAATTAGAGCTTGCTCCAAAACAAAACTATAAAAACTGTACAAAAGCCACTAACAACACAATTTAAATTATTTTCAATTGTAAAGCCTCTATATCTAGCAGGTTAAAAAGTGTTTGATCCATTTTCTTATTCTACTTTCTGCAGCTTACAGCAAGTGCCTTCTTGCTTTATGAAATGCATACTTATTCCAAAAGTGTCTATTGTGAAGAACATCTAATGCTCATAAATAATTTGCTTCTTAAAAAAGCAAAGAATTAAAAAATAAAAAAATAAATTAAAATCAACGCACATTTCCCAAAACATGCTTATAATACGTGGAGAGCAGTCACTTCATTTTACTTTCATTAGAACAAACCAACTCTCTCCAACACCCTATTTTTTTCTCCAAAAAGTACTTCAGAATATAAGGGTCTCAAGTGTTCTTCTTTTATCACTTCGAATGTGCTTCAATATTCAGTATTGACAACTACAAATTTTTATTCAGTCTGCATTTTTAGTGAGTTCCCACTGTTTTCTGTAGTGGGCCAAATTCTTAAAATACATGACCTTCTGGTTAGGACATTGGCACAACCCTTAAACAACACTGATGTTATTGCTCTCTCACATCCTGCATCAAATTACATTGGTATGGATTTAAGAGACATGAAAAAGATGTGTCCTAACAAACACTACAATTAAATGACATAAAAAGAACACATAATTTATATAATGTTCTACATTACATAGTTTTCCTGTCCTCAGTAACAAATAGTCTGATGAGAAGTGTAAAATCGAAATACTCAAAACATGTAAAGAAAATGAAATAGAAATTAAATGAAATAGAAAAACTGGGCAGGAACTGTTCTTATGACATACAATGGGATCCTCTTTAGAATCCATTCAGGTGGACAGAAATGTTTTCATTAATTTATACAGCTGGGCTAAGACCTGAATTTCTCCATGAATTTCATAGTTTACCTGCTGTGCTGCTACTCATCATCTGCAGCTCCCATTGAGACCTCACGGTGAATCACTGGAACACAATGAGTTCACCAGTCCCCTCTCTCTGCCAGGGAAGCATTTCTAATCAATAGCTTTTAGTGCAATGGAAGTTACCACAAAGCTTTCAAGATCTGGGTTTATGTTGTAGTTAAAATGAGCTTAGTGCCATCTCTAGTGTGTAGTTACTTCACCAAGCTGCACATTATAAATTAGGTCAAGGCTGTTTGTGCAAACTGGTATTTTAAAAGATGAAACAAAAGCAACACAGAAGGTGTTGATACTATCACAGGGAAACCATCTTCATATATTTTATTTGTGGATGCCTACATACACACATATTCAGATACATATTTAGATGTGATTTGAGGCAGTAAAAATAGGTCAAATAAATTTTTCATCTAAATTGATTTGAGTGAGTATGCAATGGGAAAGTGCAGATTCTGATGGAAGATATGGTTATGTAAATCTCCACTGAGACAAGAAAGCTACTTCAAATATATGCAGACTGGATTAAGTCCCTTATAACACAAGTTCAAATCTCTGGTTGAAACCCCCCTAAATTCATTTAAAATTTGAATTCTTCTCTTACAATTGCATCATTCAACTTTGGAATACACTTTGGAGTTTAAGAAGAGGACAAAGGCATTTAGAAAAAAAAGATCACATGCAAGTGTTGACTGGTTTTTTTTTCCTTATTTGTCAAACTTTTTAAAAAAATAGCTAAAGTAACAAATAATAAATAGTGCAAGCTAAATCCAGTGAAGACTGGAGTACAGATTTGATGCATGTAGGAACAACCCACATCTTCTAAGTCCCAATTTCTCTAGGACTGAAGGACAGTGTTTCACATGTGCTGGAAGAAAACAGTGCTACAAAGCAAAACAGAAGTTCACTCTGTAGCACTAACAGCAGCTATTCTTCTCTGAAGTGAGATAAATGCCTCACTGGAAATTCGGTATTTCCTCCTAGAATTTGGCAGTTTTCTTAGCAAATAGAAGGATGACATGCACATTAAAGAAGAACAACAATAACAATGATAGGAGAAGAGTTGAAAAGAAAAAAGGGGAGAAATAAGGAAAAGAGTAGCAATTTCTTTTGGGAAAACGAAATGTGTAAGAGTTAGTGTAACTTACTCAGCACAATCCCATGAATCTCACTGTCCTTGGGAGGCTTCTCAGGAGTCAGTCCTTACACAAATATTTTCTGAACAATTATTAAGCATTGAAGACACCTTTTCTCATTTTCCTCCTCACAAGCAGTGTTTTTTTTTTCCTTTTTGTATAAATTTTCTTTAACGTATATGTTTATTGGGGCCCAAGGAAACAGTACTGACATTTCAGATCTGTTTCTGTATATCTCTCTGAGAAATTCCCATGGTCATGTGAAATAAACTACACTAAGGTTGGTTGGTTTGTGCTTCGTGTTATTTTAAAATATTTTATTTTAAAAATGAGCTGCAATTCCAGGCTTAGGTAGGAAAAAATATATAAAGATTAACTGCCTTTTTCCACCTTCAAAGAATAGGTTAAATATATTGAGGACAAACTATGAACATGATTGTGATTCCCTAGACCATTTGAAGACTTTTCCCATTGTGCAATGCATGGGGAATTATTGATAGCTGTAAGAAGAAGCTGAAGGTCAGTCTACCAGTCAGGGCTAGACTAAGACTAGTTGAGTTTGATATCCAGGGATTAAAACCAAAAATTACACTCATTCATCAATGTGAAAGAGCACCTCATGTGCAATTGTTCAGAAAGCATTTGGCTGAATAGTCTTAAGTTATGGAGTCTCACTAGCAATACCTCAAACAAAAGAATTCCTAGGCAATAGATTTTCTGGCAGCATTCTCTGACATGGACAGTAAAGTAATAAGTGTGTATCATTGTCCCCAGTCTCTACTAGCATCTCCCACTGACTTTGAGAGATGTTCACATGAACCAAGGCTGATGTAAAACAGCAGCTTAGGCAAGTAAAGTTTTTCACTAAGAAATTTGCAAACTTATATGCCCAAACTTGACTTCTAGTAGCATCAACAAATCCCATCACTGTTATATATTGGTTTGTGAACAAAACATCACAGGGCTAATATAAGGGTGATTTGAATGGAAGGCAAAATAATTGTAAAGAAACCGAACAACAGAAATGGGTGAACTGTGGGATAAAACAGGCCACATTACCTTGCTGAACAGCACTCTCTCTAGAAGAGATGTGAATATCAATTTACATACAATATGCAATATCACATATTGTGCTACAGAGATCCAAAATATACTTCAATAGACTCTGAAACTCCAGAACACTCATTCTTCACATGTATGAAAAACCCCTCCTCCATACAGCCCTCAAAAAAACCCATGCAGGAGTTACACAGTACCTTGAAAAATCAGATTCTGAGAAAGCATTTTCATCCCTTAGGACATGAGCATCACTCCTCATAGAAAGTAATCACATAGCTCTGACATTATGAAAAAGATGGAAATGACAGTTCACAAGACTACTAGTAAACAAATATCAAGAGAAAAAATGGATCTTGGTCTCTACAGGCAGCTATAAATATACTGTGACTCCAGTGTGGAATCAAACCAAAGCATTTAATCTTGTTCTAAGGCTACATTTAAAAGGTAAACCTACTACTTTGTTTCTGGGTGAAAAAAAACTCTCTTAAATTGGTTCTTAGAGTTAATTTTTGCTCAATCTACTTCTATTTTTTGGGGGTTTTAATTTTTGAAGCTTGGTCTCTAAAAATATCTCTCCTTTTTCAGGTGATTCTATACACTTCGACTTTGAGCACTGACCTCATAACTTCGAAGGCAGAAATCTTTTTAGTGCACTGATGAAGTATTCACACTTCATTAAGCAATGAAACCTCTCCATGGTTCTACAGCATGTTCCATGAAAGGACCTCAGCAGTTTATGCTTATAAATGCCTCCATGGAGCAGACAGAAAATTTGGTAGTTAATATTTCTGTGCAAGCGGAAGTGGTGCCTGAGACTCTTGTGAGAGGCATTCAATTTAAGTGAATGTGTGCATCTAGGACTTCTTCCTCTCACAGCTGAGCAGGAGAAAACACAATATGGGAATTTTAAATTGATTCAGAAAAAATGAAGAATAAAAACTATGGTAGAGGAGGCTAGGCTTAAACCTATAATTCAGGTAAGTGTTGTCCAGATCTAGGAAAGATCAGGTAAGAATCATACAAGACATACAATATTTTATTGAAACAGGAGAATAGTTTAAATTGTGTTTAGTACTGCTTTAGACCACAATATCTGTGAAAGTTATTGCTATTCTTGATGTGGTGGATTTAATTTTAAAACTCTCTTTTGCTAAGTAGCTGAAAGTATGCTGTGTGGAATGTGACGAGAATTTGTGACCTCCTTATTTTATTCAGCTGGGAAAACAAGGGGGGAAAGTTCCCATGGAAGTTGTTTGTTGTCTAAAATAACAGAATATTCTGAGTTGGAAGGTCACAAAGATCTTTGAGTCTAACTCTTAAATGAATAGCCTCTATAGGGATTGAACCTTGCTCTTATGAGCACCATGCTTTAAATGCTTGTTTATTCTATGGATCCTGGTTGTTCCTCCATTTAGACTACCTTTTGTTTTTAGCTATAGTACTATTTGAACTACTATTTTTGTAATTCTTATCATAAAATAAAGCAGTTCTCCTACTATTAGTAAGCAGGTAAGAAACAGATGAGAGTCTTCTGCATCCCAGATACATACACTCATTTTTAGCAAATACCTCCCAAGTTCAAATTTAATTTCTTACAGACTTTCCCTTCTCCCTTTAGCTTTATATCTCCTGTAGAAAGAATTGTAGATTTAATATGAAGAACAAAATGTCAAACAGAAGAAAATAAAGAAGACTTACTTTTTTTTCCACCAAGAGGAAAGTTAAAAAATCTCTTCTTATCAAGCGTAATAGAGAAGGAATGTTGTTATATATGCAGAAAAACTTTCTCAGGAGAGAAATATGGAAGAGAAATATTCAGTTCAGTTGGGTCCAAAACTACAGGGTCTTCAAAAAGCAACCAGAACAACAAAAGCACCACATATTATTGCAATAACATTACGTGCCAAAACATCAAGCCACTTCAGGAAAGAGGTAAATACAAACAATTCTCTTAGACTTCCTCATCTACCTCTACACCACAGGATCTAAAATGCAGAGACATGAGAAGCACCAAGTTTCAGACTTAATTCTGTCATTTCTTGGGCTACTCATGACCCTGCAAATTTCAAACCAAACAAACTGGAATAATGTTTGTGTTGCTGGATTCTTTTCCTGCTTTCTAATCATTCTAGAAAAAACGTTTTCTGCCACCACCCTCCTCTGTCTTGCCCCTTCCCTTTTTCCAGTAACAGACTCCTGCTGAAACCGTCATCTAGTCAACATAGAAACAAATAGGACTTCTTCACAACTTGACTACTGGGAGTAAGGAAGGGGAAAAAAACCAAATCATAATTTCCAACCTAAAGGCAAAAATATTTTATATTAAAATCAAATAATCACATACTGAATTATTACAGCTACTAGCAGTTTTTGTCTTTGGCCTCTAGTATACTGGAATATTTAATTCTGTGGCCACCAGCTGTTAAGCAGAATACTTTACCAGGGATACATCAATGTAATAATTAACTGTGATAAAACCCAGAACCATCCCCCATGTTTTTCTATCTTAGTGTAGGATAAACTCTATGTATGACATTCCCTATAATATTTATCTAATATCTTCTCATCTCCCGGTTCCATTACGTGTGTTTCAGTGTATCACTATTTGCATCATTAAAAAAGATCTTCCTACAGTTTAAACATATAATTAGTTGCTGCAATTTACCCCATTACTCCTTCTACTATTCATCATTGATAAAAACCCCAGGTTATTTATTTTCTTTTTATACCACCCTTTACAAACCCGATCTTTGCCATCAGGTCCTCCCTCAGTCATTTCTTCTTTACAGTACATAACCCCAACTCTTTAGTTTTTTATTTCATAGTTCTGCTTTGTTTCTGGCATGCAATAGTTAAAATTGTATGCAGAATTCCAGCCTTGAGTACTGCTCTGAGCAGAATTGGATAATTACTTCACCATGTCTTACAAGCTGTATTTCCATTTACAAGAGATAAAATGTTCCCTAGATTTTTTTACAACTTCATGGCTTTGCTAACCCCTGTACAGAATGTGATACATGCAGACTCACAGATTCTTTTCCAAAGAAACAGTATTTCACCAACTTTTTTCTACACCATATTTTTGCTGTCCATAATTTCTTCCTACGCCTAGCACCTTCCACTTGGTTCCACAGAGTTTTAGCATATCTTTTGGTCCTTTTCTCTAATTTGTCAAAGCTGATTTTGAATTCAAAGCTTGCTCTTGAATGTGTGGTTTCTCTTCCCAGCTCTGCATTATCACGGATTTAATAAACTTGATCTGTGCTCTACCATCCAGGCTGATTAAAGGAAAAGAGCAAAGAATTAATTCCAGGAGGAATGCCTTGTGGTTGGTTTGTCCTTTCATTTTGACAGGCAATTACTGGCAACTCACACAGTTATCCAGTCAACTTTGCATGCAATTTACTACTAATTTAGAGACTTAATCTAGCCCAAGATTCCCTAGCTTGCTTAAGAGAGTATCATGCTAGACAGTGCCTAAAGATTTGTTTAAGATTACATAACATCTGCTGCTTCTTGACAATCTCTAACATTGTTGAAAAATTGGTTTATTGTAATTTGTTGCTGACCTCCTGATACTCATCTCTTTCTTGCCTTGCTAATAAATAATTTTCTTGATTATTTGTTCCAAAGTCTTCCAGGAACTGAAGTCAGCCTGGCAAGCTAGACTTCATTGCAAATTTAAAATTTGGCACTGACATCCCTTTCTTGCAGTCTTTGAAAACATTATATGCCTTTAGGAACATTCTTATAGGAAACCTACAACAGAGGTTAGATTGCTTCTGGCCAGTAATCTGTTAAATGTCAAGGTGCATTTCAACACACCATGGTCATTCATGTACTGCATGGGCATCAAGGTCCTGAACAAGCTGAAATGTAAAGAAGTGACCATTTTCACGACGAATGCTTCAAGTACTTGTGCAGGATGGTCACGCACCTGATAAAGCTAAGAACAAAGTAGCAATAAAGAGTGAGTATACTTTGCTACTTATTTCAGAAGTATTTTAATCTAACAGTGAGACATTAAAGTTTGTATCCATCAAAGTACATATTTTAGGTCATGCAATTGCTCTGAATACCTGCAAAAATAAACATGCACCTGACCTACCAAAGAATAACCACAGTTATGTATTGGGTCTGGCTGAGATGGAATTAACTTTCTTAGCAGCAGCCTATGGTTCTAAGTGCTGTGGTTTGAATTTGTGACTAAAACAGCACAAAATCTTTGTCTGGTCCTTACCCTGCCAACCAGTGAGAAGGTTGGTAGTGGAGAAGAAGCTGGGACCAGACATGGTCAGGACAGCTGACCTGAGCTTACCAAAATAATCCTCTGTACCACATAAAAATACTAAAAAATAAACCGGGAGGTTTTTCCTTCAAATGTAGCCTTTGGAGTCTGGGTGGGTATCAGTCTCCTGAATGAGAAAGTGGCTGTCTCTCCATTACTTGGTTTTTTCCCCATCTTTTCTTCACTTATTGAACTGTGCTTATCTTGACCCATAAGATTTTACCTTTCATGTTTTGCTTTTGCTATTCTGTCCCTTCCCTGCTGATGGAAAGTGAGAGAGTAGCTGGATGAGTGTGTAGCTTCTGGATGAGGTGAATGGACAACAGGTGTGTTAGATGGAACAACTTCCCCAAAAACTCAGTCATGTTTTACTACATGTAAAAACATTCAGAGAACTATCTCTAGCAAAGTTAGTAACACAGGCAGCTTAGGCAGCTGGAAAAAAGTGTTTAGCTATTTAAAAATATACTGAACTCTATTCAGACAATAATCACTATATTGCATGCAGTAAAGATAATATTTTTTTGCACAAAGTAATTATGCTGTAATTTTTGATTGATTCAGGACCATTAAAATAATTTAACAATTCATAAGAAGCACAGTATGGATTTCACTTTGTCTACAGATTTCTATAGATTTTTTAAAACACAGTGTTTTGCTTAAAATTACAGATGTGACTGAACCACCCATTTAGCTTTCATATCCATATTTTAGTTCTTTACTTTATCCTGTAAAAAAATATTTTCTAGTTTCCATGGAAAAAATGGAAGCTCACCAGACAAACCAACTCTTTGTTAATGTTCACTGTAGAAGCAATAGAACTAATAAATGTTGCTGGAGTTATTGTTGTTTTTACAATCCAAACTTTAGATTGAAGGGCTCATACTTTCCCTGCAGAGTCCACCTCAAGAAGCCACAGTTTGTGTGCATGGCAGTGACAAGAGTTAATATATATTCTACATCAAAATCTACTTATTTCTCAAATAAAGATGTGAATATTGAAAGTTTTACTGTGTGTTTAGTGCTGGCAATATTTGTGGCTTATGGTACTTTTACAGGCTTTGAACCAAGAACTTACTTATAAATATAAGTTCAGACAAAAGGAATTCATCATCTACAGTCAAAGCTTTACATATTTTGCCAAAGTTAGATCTGAATTCTGTATCTAAAGAACAAGATTTCCTACTGTTTTCAGTACTTAGGTTGCAATGTAATCTCTGCCACAGGTTTGCATGAATGTATAGATCAGCATTTGCTAAATGATGTGTGAAAATAGTTACACATGTAAGGTATTTAGATTTTGAAGTTTTATGCTACTTTAAATAGGTACCAGACTACTGCTGATGTTTTCATAACTTTTGTGGTGTACTGAATCCGGTACTGACAGGCATGCATTACGCTGCAAAAACAGTGTAGGAGGAGGAAAATGACAGATCTCAGCCATCCTAAGTGGATATTATACCTTGAGACTCTATAGAGAAGCAAGTTAGCTAGCTGTTGTTACTGGTGAAAATTTTTAATATGTTGCTATTTAAATTGTTATTACTTATTTCCTTCAATATTGATTTTATTGACAGTATCCTGGGTATAATGTTGAACAGTTGATGATTCCATAACTTTTTTTTCCTGCATTTAGGAATAAAAAAAAAAAGGCAACTCGCAATTTTGACTATTTTTCTTGCTATTTTCTTCAGAGCTAAGCAATCAAATTCACCTAGGCCTAATGCTTTGCAGACTTTCAGTGGAGTAGCTTCTTTATGGTCTTTTACAGCATAACAGCAAGGTGTTTAACATTTTTCTTTCCCTCAGGAAAATGTACCTGTCTCTGAGATATCTTATGTATTGTCTATCAGTAACAAGACAAATACCTCTTTTAGTCCCTTGGCAGAAACAAACTCATTAGGTTGCTATCTTTTTGTGGCTTATTTTTTTTTTCTCAATGATCCTAGTTCTTGCTTTTTCGCTTTTATTTGAAATTTAAGTCAGCTCAAACACCATTAAATTTAGTACAAGTCCCAAAGTGTACTCTGAAAATTACATTTTTAAAAAAGTAATCTGTTTACTACATTTACCTCTCACATCCTCCTTTACATATATCATCATATTTCTCCCTATGAATAAGGCATCCCATTCCACACCATTGGCCACGAATCATTTATGGATTGCAACCATGGAAGGCCCAGTATTAGTCAGGTCAGCTCCTCTGCAGTGGATGAAGTGAACTTACACCATTTCAGGACATCGTGTGTGTTTTTCTGATCTGATCCATAGGAGTGGCGCTGTTGTGTATTGTTCATCTGCCACTGCATCACAAAATAACTTTCTGTTTACAAAAGGCAATTCCCCTATAACCTGAGCTAATGGAGACTCAAATGTCTGGAAGTTTGAGTTCTCAATTCATACATAATGCCTGTGACTGTAAAAAGCATCAGAAAGTCCAGGAATACACCCCAGAGCAAGTAAAAAAGTGTGAAAACCTTCATTCTAACAATGTTCACACTGATGTACATGCAGAGAAAGAGCAATCGTCAGGGGAGGCAAAATAACTGGGGTAATTCCAGCCTTACTACAAATTTATTATCATTTTTAAAAGAATATATTATAAAACAAACAAACAAAATCTGGTATTGTCTTTAAGGAATGAAATTGTCAACAGTGAAGAGGAGGGGAAGATGAGGGGACTTTTTCACCACCATCTGCATCTTTCAAAAGTGGCCTTCTTGCTTTATGGGAGTACTTTCTAATTTAAAATATTAAGTGCAGACACATTAGGCATTTAGAAGACAATAGGATTTATGGCTTGAGCGAGTATACTAAATTTCACGGTCTTCTAAAAACACTCTGTGTATTCAGCCGTGGATAACCTAATACTTCAAGTCACATATTGTTTCTCTAAATCTGAATTCTCTAAGTTTTATTTGTCATATACACACTGGCAGCAGTACAAACAGTGAAATACTTTTTTGTTATTAATACAATTTTTCAACCATCTGCACTCTAAACAACAAAGATTAAATGCCTTTCATTTCTTAGCCTAAGTAAAATGTCAAAGGCTAATTTTGTTCTGTGAACATCTGAAAAGTATTAGCAAAAGCTTTTACGCTCTTTTCAACATATTTATGGTTTCAGAACAAAATTGGTAGAGAAATAAATAAGGTTTTTGGCCTCTAGCTTGAGACACAGTTTCTGCAAAATAAAAAAAAAACCAAAACAATCCTTTAGAAGAAGTACAAAGGAAAATGTGCTTTTTCTCATCAGGTCAAAGCTGGAGTTTCAAATGTTTCCAGGCATATATTTTCCTGATTGCAATTTTTAACTAGAACAGTTGCTTTGCTGTCTTTCTCATGATAACAGAAAGTCCTTTATGATTTTCCATGAGTGAAAAAAACCTTTGCTTAGGGTTGGTTATGGGTTGGGCATTAAAATATCTTTCAGAGGCAATATCAAGCAGGAATCCATCCATATATCTGGCCCACCTTACAAAAGAAGGAACTAAGACCAAAAGAGTAAGATCATTTCCCCATAATGAAAAGAAAACAAGGAAAACCTGTAGTTCCAACTAGTTTCTTACCAATTTTTTAACTGATTTATGTGAATATGAACTGTAGGGTTAGTTTGAATTACTTATTTTAATAGTATTATAGATTATTAAATCTAATTTCAGAGGATATGGATTGATGCAAAGCTGTCATACAACCAAAAAAAAAGTGAAATTTTAGTATTTCCTAAAAATACTAATCTTATCTAATAGATAAACAATTCTGATCTTGTGAGCCACTTCTAGATTGCTTTCTTTAAATCTTTTTTGATTTTTAGTGATTTTGTTCACTAACACTACAAAAAAGATAATTATCAAAAAATCCTTTCCACCATGAAAACATATTGAGAAATGAGATTTTGAATAAATTTTACAATATGAACAATGACCACGAAAAAGAGGTGCAGTCTATGATCATACTGGTGAACAGTGAGAAAAGTAGCTCTTGCTTTTCCTGTGTCTCTCAGATGACTGAATTTGGGGAGTAATTAATTCAGAGAAGAGGCTGGATTGAAAGTGAGTCTCAGATAATCATTGTTCCCATGAAACAGTGTTTTCCTCAGACACAAAACCTGCTGAGTTTCAGAAGCATTTGCTGTTTTATAAAACTACTACTCCTTCCCATCAGCTTCCAATTATGAGTGGTAAAACTTGGAGTTCCTCACAAAGCCCAGAAGTTTCACTTCTGCTTCCATTCAAATCTGATCTAGCTACAGCTAAATTTCCAGGAATACAGAGAAGATTAGCAAAGCTTAGCTGAGGTGATGGCATTTTATACCATGTGAAAGAACATACAGCATTGTGCTGGAAATGAAGCTCACACTCCACAGTGTTCCTTTGTATATACATCTATTTATCTCTCTATATACATGTGTATGACACCTCTCTTATTCTTACCGTTACGTAAGGTACTATGAAAAACCTAGGAATAATAAACCAAAGAAAAAAAATGTATTTCTTATGGACTTACTAATCTATTATTAACTTTTTGCACTTAATAATAGATTTTTAACAACAAATAATTACTTTTAAATATGATCAGAATAATTTAGTACTATTACTATTTAGTACTATTCATAGTACTATCACAGTACTATAAATATAGAAATTCTGTAAACTGGAGTAGGATCATTTCACATTTAGTTGACTGCTTAAGCTTATACATCAAAACCTGGAAGCAAAGAGAGTTTTCCTACATTTTTTAATCTTTTAAAATATACATCTTGAACCACATATTTAAAAACAATAAAAAGTCTGCATTTCATCTGTGCAAATTCATTAATGAACTATGGACTCTCGCTGCCTTCCCTGATTGCATCCAACATGATTTTTACTTCTGGTTATATAGAAGTACAGAATCCATATCTCTCCCGCTGGCTTAAACCCAAAATACTTACCACTTACTGCCATTTCTAAGGAGAATAAAGATAACTGAAAATACTCATAAACAAATAAACTTTAGGTATTATTTTGCAAAAATACATTTCAAGACACAATTTCATATAAGGAGCACTGAATTCAAAGGGCATTTTTCATTGACCTTAGTGTGGGTTGCACCTGGCTTTGAACATAAAACTAGAAGCACTGACAGCAATGGAAATGACTCCTTAAAGTGTGCCACTGCATATCATAAGGAAAAGTTAAAGCTGCTAATGGAAAAAGATGATCCCAGACAAAGCTTCCTATGATGCAGAGAGAGTTCACAGCTCCCTATTGAGATGCATCACACAGACAGGAATCATGTGAAGGCCATTATGTTAATTCCTGAACTGTTGCTCAGTAGTGGTTATTTTGAGAATCTCAGCACAGAATTTACAAAACAAAACAAACAAACCCCACAAAACAAACAAACAAAAGTAGTGAATACAAAGGAAACACTGTAAAGTGTGGAGAAAACGTTTGCTTGCCAGTAAATGGCTAAAGGTTATCAAAGATAACCTGATATCATGAACATCTAAGGAAATATACTAACTCAGATCACCACCCTTGAAAAGCTTTTTATAATTTTCACTTTCTGAAAATTAAAGGGGGAAAAAGGTAATATAAATCCCCACAATTAGAAAGGTGGTTTAAATATTTCATTTTTACCTCCACAAAAGAATTAAACTTTTTCTAGCTTGGTTTCTTGAAAGCAAATACTTGACTTTTAAGATGCATCTGTAACATCAACTTCCACTTAACCCAGTGATCTTATTAATGAAAACTGCCTTGTTAAAAAGTATCTAACATGCTCGGTTCCTTTCAATTCAATGAAACTACACCAAGGATATCAAGTCTTCTACAAATGCTACATTTAGCTGTACACGGGTTTACTTTTTGGCCATGGTAATTCATCAGTCCAATTAGTAGAAGCATTTTCCAAATAAATAATGCTTGCTTCCCTAAAGACCTGTTGAAAACATTCTTATACAGTATTTTCTAAATTTCCTTCATACTTGAGAGACTTTGAAGTGTGTACACCAGAATGGCCAAGTGTAACCTCTTCTGTTTACTTATGAGGAAAATTTATCTTTTTCCAGGCTTCTATACTTTAATATTACCCACAGGTTTCAGGAGAGAACTGAGATCAACAAAGTTAGTTGATGAACTGGAGTATACTTGCATTTATCTTCTTAAATATAATTTTTCATTTCTCAGACAACTCACTGTATCCTGTTTACCTGTTATATCACCATTATATAATGTAGGTGATCTTCTAAAATTAAAAACTCTGCCAAGTAACTGCTGCTATATTCTAATGTTATCTGAAGGTAAAATTCTTTCCTATGTTTTTTTGTCTGTGAAACTGCTCTCAAAAATGAGCTACAGATTTTTTTGAATGGATGACGTACACCATAGATATTTTGACTTGTAAAAGAATAGAAGAAAGAAAATAAAAAATAAGCGTGTGAAGAAATATCATTTAGCTAGTTACTACAAATTCCCAAAAATAAAATGGTACCTAAAATACAGGACTTTCTTTTTCTGTTTAAATTTCTACAGTTTGGGAATCCTGAGTCATTCACTTATTAACATTCTTACATGAAAATGAGAATTAAAAATTGGTGCACTTTGTGCTTGATAAAAGAAATGGAGACATTTAGCTGCAGAAGCAATTAAGATGTAGGCATTCACCTGCCTACATTTCTTCTGGATTTATATTCAGCATGCACCAAAGACACTATTTTTGCTTAAATCATCACAATACAACTGTGCCCCCACAGGAAATACACAAATATAACACAGATATCAGAGACTAATGCAAGAAGGTTTGCCTGCACAACTCAGATTACCGTCTATGCTGGTGTGCAGTTGGGAACAGTCTAGATAACATCAGAAAACTTGCCAGACTACACTGACAGGTGTCAGCATTGCTGCTTTTACTCTTATTAAAAACCTAGCAGCCCCTTTTGTGACAATAAAACAAAACAGTAAATATTACTTTTTTAAAGCTTAATTCTTAAATTATAAAACGTATCTGTTGGATTTTACTATATTATGTTATATTATCATACCAGACATTAGTACTGAAGAGGATCTTATGCCTTCAACTGGCCTATAATTGCATAACAAGGCACCATCTTCCTATTTCAATATCCATGATGTGCTTTTTTTTCTGCTTTGTCCTCCTGGTTTAATTACTAAGGTAATTTCACAGTTCATAATTAAATTCCATTCTGAATATCAACAGATCCAACTTTTATAAATTTCAGGTTTGCTTCATGTAAATATTTCAACTACTCTCCAAGAGACCAGGCCACTTATGCTGACGAGAGTAAGAATGTCTTAGTCCAGTTACAGCATAATAGATGCATTTCTATGCCACAAGAAAATATGTCGCACTATTTTTTCACCAAAAAAAAATCATAAAGTGCTTTTATTTCTATCACTAGTTTATGAATGGGTGGGGCATTTTAGAAAAGCTCCTTCAGACAGAGCCTTTCCAATCGATTAAGCCTTCTATTTTTGAGCCAGTGCTTAATTAATTTCAGTGACTTTCCTAAATAGATCAGGTTAAAAAATTAGATAATTGATTCATTTTCTTTTCTTGAAGAATGAACAGAATTCTGTCAATTTAGTAGGAAACAAAACAACTTTCAATTGTTTTTGCTGATTAATGCTGGTCATGTCATATGTCTATCAATTGTCATCCTTGCAGCTTTCCCTTTTTTACAGAGAATCTCATTTGATCACAGTATCACCTTGGAACACTGCTAGTATGCAGCAGAAGTTAAGGGGTTTATTTTTATTCCATCCCATGATTTTCTAAAAAACCCACGCTAATAGGTTCTAATGCAACTCTCCTCACACTCACTTGTGAAAAGCAATTTTACCAGGAGGCACAACTGCCAGACTTTTCTGAGACATACAGCATTCCCTTCCTAACAGCTGTTCCACGTGGTGATCAACAATCTTTCTGCTTGAACACTGGTGGATGTGTCCAACCGATTTTTGATTTCATATTACACTGCGCAATGTGTCTGTATTGGCAACTGATTGCTCCACTTTACTGAGGGCAAACTGTGGCTCAGCGGCCTTTAAAATCACAAGTTTCTCTTTATATAACTCTATTAGCATTGTAAACACTTCTGGAAGGTGTGCTGTAAAACTGACAAACTTGCCACCCTTGAATAATTTCAAGCTCAGTAGGACTGTATTTATTTCTGCTTCTATTGCCACTTCTGCATTCCCAGGTTTCATACCAGTGAGGAAATGTGATTGAAATGCATAAATTCGGGTCCCCATTTCCTCCTGAGGTATATCATAGTCTTAACTTAATCCTTCTTCCATAGATTTCTAGGTCAGAAATATTATTCCACGGTACCTTTTGACAGGGAATTATCTGTAATGGCTAAAATCTGATAAAGCTCATCTATAGCTTTTCTTAGCCAAGTGATTACAGATCTGCCTTAGGTAATTTACCATGCTTAATAGCCTGTATTGTCAGGCTTTTTCTGTGACTGCTCGAGCTTGGCTAGTAAGATAAACAATAATCAGGCCTCTTTCAGCTACCTCACTAATATAGCAGAGAAACAATCTGGCAATGGCCTAATCTGACTTTTTTTCGCCACTTTTTTCCATCAGTGAACAATTGCAAATACCCTAAACAAATCTTCATATATATCATTCTTGAGTTTCCATATACTAGAGAACATTCTACCTTGCCAGTTACTCCTTAATCTTTCAGCCTCCAAAACTTTCATTAGTCAAATCATGTAAGCAAGATTTTCCATATATCTTCAACAAAGTAAAATCCAATAATGAAAAAATGTTTTTCCAGCTATCCAAATATGGCATCCCATTTATAATATCCAGTCTTTCCCAAAACTTTACCTCCTCAAACACATTTCACTCCTGCAGCATGCATTGAAATTTTCAAGATTCTGCTAAAGCCATAAAAAGGCTATTTCACTCTTCACAGTATTCCCCTAAAAGTACAGGTTCTATCACCATTTCACTTACAATTCTTAATTACACAAATTATTACCTTAGGTATATATTTACATACAAAGAAGAAATGACCACATTTCATAACCTGTGTCAATATTCCACCCACTTTGCCTATGATAACAAATCTATGATGTTTGTTTAACATTTTTCAACATTTCTGTCTGTTCTGTGTGTTTACTTGGGGTTTGATTTTATTACTAAATTGATAGTGCATGAAGTAAAATCTATTATATCTGCAATAGCAAAGGCATTGTAAATATGGAACAAAAAGGAAGAAGAGATGGGGATGATCTACCTGTTACACGTGTTATATGGCTGTAAAAATTAGAGGCTTGGACCTTTCTATGGTTTTGGCTCCTTCTCATGCCAAGTTTCTGCCAGCATGAATGTATTGGCTCCGGGAAAGGTTTGTGTGCAGTTGAAGGCAGTTCTGCAATTCACAAAAGAATATAACCAGATAGTCAAGCCTGACAAACACTTAAAGAACTTTTTGAAGACACTGGAAAGGCTGAGTGAAGTTAGATTTTTCAGCCTGGAGGAGGTTGTAAGGTGATCCTACTGAGGCCCAGCAGTACCTAAAGGGGTACTACAAGAGAGCTGGAGAGGGACTTTCGACACGGGGGAAAGGCTTTAAACTGAAGTAAGTAGGTTTAGACTACATATCAGGAGGAAATTCTTTACCATGAGGGTAGTGAGGCAATGGAACTGGTTTCCCAGATAAGTCATGGCTGCTCCATCCCTGGAAGTGTTCTAAGCCAGGCTGGATGGGGCTCTGACCAAGCCAGTTGAGTGGAAGGTGTCCACACCACAGGGGTTGGACCTGGGTGATTTTAAGGTCTCTTCTGACCCAAACCATTCTATAATTCTATGACTTTTTCAAAAAGGTCTCACCTATAGAACCAAGTGCCACCATAAAAGGAGGATATAAAGCACTTGGAGAGCATCCAAAGGAGGGCTATGGAGATGGTGAAGGGCCTCGAGGGGAAACCACATGAGAAGCAGCTGAGATCACTTGGTCTGTTCAGCTTGAAGAACAGGAGCCTGAGGGAAAAACCTTATCATGGTCCTAAAGCTTTTCTCATGAGAGGAAGCAGAGGGGCAGACACTGATCTCTTCTCTGTGGTGATGAGTGACAGGACCCGAGGCAACAGCCTAAAGTTGTGTCAGGGAAAGTTTAGGTTGGAGATTAAGAAAATTTTTTCACCCAGAGGGTGGCTGGGCACTGGAACAGGCTCCCTAGGGCAGTGGTCACAGTACCAAGCCTACAGAGTCCAAGAACTGTTCGGACAATGCCCTCAGGGACACTATGTGACTTCTGGGTTGTCCTGTGCAAGGCCAGGAGTTGGACTTGATCCTTGCGCATCTCCTTCAGCTTAGGCTATTCTATGATATATATGATAACTAACATGATGCATCTGGGAAAAACTCCATCTTCCTGTAGATATGGGATTTATCAGAACTCATTTAAAAGAAATTGTATCACCATCTGTTAAAGACAGTATTTTGTTGCTTATTTTAAACTACCACAATAACTGTATTAAACAGTCGAGATTTTCTTGTATTCAAAGACCATATCTGATTTAATACTGTATTGCTTCACTAAAATCAATGATTTTAGATCCATGCCAATTGATATGAGCTGCATTGAGGATGCATTCATTTTAATTTATAGTATACTGGAGGGGCGTAAGATTTATTAAGTATTATATCAAGTATGATTTCAGTATATGAAATTATTTTGAGATCAGAATCAGGATCTTTCTATATTTTGGGTTATTCTGCGGGGAAGATATTTATTTTTTTGAAAACCTATAGCAAGTACCATCAGAAGTTCTATTACAGATTCATTCCACTTATTTGGTTAAAAATGTTAATAATTTGATTTGAACGAAATGTGATTATTTACATCAGATTTACTGTTGGGTTAACATCAGACAGACTTTGGTCTTATGCATGCTATTGCAAAACAATGAATATTGTATGGTAAAATTTAATTATGTAAATTTTATGAGGTTTTCAACAGATAATATGAGCTGCAAAACTGAAATAAAGAGTTAGATTCATCATCACGATGATACCTGTGTCAGCTTCCCAATTGTGCCTTTTTCACTTTTAACGTTAGCTAGCAAAACTATATTTTATTCAAGAACAATCCATAAAATTATTGAACTTACATTACAGAAGTTAAAACTTTTGTGAGTAAATCCATACCTGACAACTCAGGGTATCTTAAAAGCAATGATTCACAGACGTTATAGTCCTCACTGATTTGGATATAAAGTTACAGACAACCTTAATAGCCAAGAGTCTCCATAATCAAAAGCTAACATTTATTTGTACATGTTCCAGCTCTCGTTGCTAGGAAGATGTTAACGTTTTTATTTAATAGTCTAGATCATCCCAGGATGTAATTAAAATAGTCTATTTTATTACATGCAGTAATACCAGTCAGCATGACATTCACAAATTAATTTCCTTCAAAACTTTCTTGTTCTACAGCAGAAGAACATTCTGACCAATTTAATGTTTGTAGAAAGCCACTGGGGATCTGATAAGACACCACGACATGAAGTGCAGAAATGACATCCACTTCACCTCGCCTCATACCATTTGACAACTGCACCATTCCCACTGCTCTGTTTCCAAGAGCAGTTTGTGCAGAGATATCAATTGGTTAAAGCTTGGTAAAACATAGAAGGAAAGATGGATACAGCATTAAGATTTTTTTCTCTTAAGTCTTTCATCCATTCACCAATATATGATGGTGTCATTCACCAATTCACCAAACCAGAATTAAATTAATTTAACCAAAATTAAAAACCAATTAACATAACTATGCCTTGTTTTTCACTCAAGATGAAAGCAGTATCCCGCGAGAAACCAGAAACATAAAATGTAAACCTTTAACAATTTCCTGATTTTGACACGGTTTGGGTAAATTCACAAAACTCTTTGGACATTGTCTTAACTCAACCATTAAGTACAGCGGGTCTTTGGGTATTTTTCTTTCTTTCTATGGGTTTTTTTAATGCCATCACTGCAAATAAAAGAAGAATAAGCTTAAATATTTAGTGATAAAAACTGAATAAGAGAGGTGGACTAGCAGTTGCAATACTTATCTCTGTTCTTTGTCTATGGCAAAAGTGACACAAGAGATCATAGGGTAATTAATTAATTTAAACAAACATAGCATATGAACTACAGAGGAGAAAAAAATCCAAATTATGCAGTAGAACATCCACAGTAGTCTAAGATATACCATTAAATATGCAATTGCAAAAACCACAATACTGAAAATTTTTAGAATTTGTGACATATGGTAGAAATTCTTTTTACTGCATTCCAAACTGTAAATGGAGACTAAGAAGATAGAAAGAGGCGCAAGTATAGTGTATTCAGAACATTTTAAAGTTCTGCTTTACTATTTGTTATACAAAGTAATGCCAAGGATCCGTTAAATAATATAAAGTGTGCAGTAAAGTGCTACATATATGTATTTTTTTTTAGTTATACATAAGAGTTGTTCACATTTTTGTAATTACAGCTTTGCTATTTTTTCCAAATAAGGTAAGCATGAATTTATGACTCAATTATACACACTATTTAATACCTACAAAGTTATAGGGTTAGTTACCATTCTATCTGGTACACAGGGAAGTAGTCTGGTCCAGGTGTTATCTTTAAAAATCAAGTGCCACTGATGAAAAAAAAAATAATAATTTTAAATGTTTAAATGATATTCAAGAAGTCTTATAAAAATGGTAAGTAGTTGCTAAATCTTTGAATATCAGTCATGCATTTTTGAAAAAGCATTTTCAAAAATGTCTTGTCCCTGTGTTTGTAGAAAAATTTGTTAGATCTCCAATCAATTAAACTGCCACATTGCATTTTGACAATTCATCTGCATCAGACAGCAAAATGCATGCCTACAGTCTTTGAATTCACTTGCAAAAACCTAACCCATAGATGGAAAAAAGTCCTGTGCCATCTCTATATTTTACATGTCTGAGCTTAAGCCATGGTTTTTATCTTATGCTTTTATTTTTCTCTTTGTTTCCTGGCAAATGTATTTGCATTTGATTTGTAGGAAAATACAGGAAAAAAGCCTCTGTCTCAGTTCTTCCCTGGTGTAAAGGCCAGATGTCCTTTAAGATATTTTGGATAAGAACTTTTGTACATTTAATAGTTCTTTATGATTAGAGAAACAATTTTTAGATAGGCAATGACTTATTTTCTCCATCGGTGTAACAACTATATGGAATCAACCTAGTATGCAATGTTGCAATGGAAGAATTTAGAAAGAGAAAAGAAAAAATTGCCTCTACTTTCAAGTGTCATTCAAGTATATGGTTTCCTAAAAAGCAGACTAAATTGCAGAAGTCGTTATAACTTCAAGAAATATCACAACACTGCTGAAGTGAAAGAGAATGACTGACAGATGCTTTGTGTGAAGTTAATCTGAATGAGAAGCAAGGTTGATCTGACAGAAGCAACAAATGCAAAGCAGAAAATACACCATTCATCCTTAATATTCTTCTTGAAGGATGGATACATAAAGAATGGTTGCCTGATCAGAAGTGCAGACTTTATCTCTGCTTTTCTCTTTGTTGCAAAAAAAAAAAGTAATCACAACTAAAAATGAATCTTAAACCACCTTTCTGCAAAATGTAAGCTGTGTAGCTACAGACAAAAGTATTGATGAAGTACTGTATTGATCAGCTGCACTCCATGCTTGTACAAATATTTGTTTGTTTATAGTGAGTTGATATTGGTAATTTTAACAAAATTGGACAGTAGCTTTTTTTCATCCCCTGAACTCTGCTCTATAAGATAGTATGTTTGAATGTGAGAACTATATACATTTCTGACCACAAAAAAAAAAAAAAAAAAAGCCCCAAGCATAGAAATAGTATAACTGGACATGGGAAACTTTTTCTATATGTCATGATGACAACCCCATTTCCACCAATTCATTTACACAATATATTGAAAATATGAAAAATTATGTAGAACCTTGTTGCAGTTTATGCATCTTCAGAGAGGAAAGTATCCATTTTCTGATGAAAAATTTTGAACTGCTCGGCAAAACCATGCAGAGCTCCTTAAATGTCATTTCACTGAACTTCAGATATATTGTAAACATAGAAATATAAGCTAAGTATAAAATTCATATGTAAGAGAATTATTGCTAAGATAATCTTCCACTTTCAGCACAAAAACCCCAAACCAAGATGGCACCAAGGTGACATCTAAATTATATTGCAATACCAAGACTAAGACTTACAAATATATATATTTTAAGGACATTGACACTCTATGAATTTGAAGTTTTGATATCTAACAGAACAAAGAATCTAACAGTACTGCTCTGAAAATTTAGTGATTGCTAGAGCAGAAATAAGATTCTCTTCAATACTCTGTGCAGGCAACAAGCTGAAACAACATGATTAGGAGACAATTCACCACAGCTGCAAACAGACTTACGTAAACCATTATCTATTTGCTCAGCTGCATCTATATTCCCTTACTAAATAGGCCCATATTACTTACTAATTAGGTGCATATTTATGCACATATACATCACTTCACTATCTTACAGGTAATGTATTTATTTTCTTTATAAGACTTGAAATCCTGCAGGTTGTGTCACTGAGGCCAGGGGACCTATTTAACTAACAAGGCTTGTCCAGTCCCTATAGCACAATTTATTCAGTCACAGAAAAGATAGCACAGCAGTTCACACAGTGATTGGAAAAGAGATGATTTTGTCTATCATGTGAACCCCATTTACAGCTGCAAATCTATTTAAGATTCTAGAACTTTGCTTCAAACTGCAAGAGAGTTTTGCTTAGAGACACAGACCAGAAAACTAACAAGTACAAGCACATAATAACCATAAACTTCTGCTCTACTGACAAGATGATCTTTCTGCATCTAATTGTTGTTTTAATACCAGCTGCTCGTTTCTTCTTCATTTCAAGCTCCTGTCTTGACTACATTAATGTAGTCAAGGAGAATTGCAGAGAAGGCATTGTATTGCTGGCTGCTCTTTCCATGAGTGCTTACAAGACAAAATTCTCTGAATGGAACATTACTCTTTTGAATGGATACTAGCACTGTTTGCCAAATACTTAAAGGAAACACTTATTCCCATGGCATTCATAGAGTATGATAAATTATAAAAGCATTTTTGTCACACTCTCCCATAAATGCTACAGGGCTTTATTATCTTATGAGTTTCTCTAATGTTTGTTGGTCTGGACCAAAAGTAGGTATCTGTCTCCTCAGCTCTGAGATGAATTTGATTTTGCTAGCTTTCTTTTTAGGTTAGCACAAGTTTTATCTAGACTTAAGAACAGGCTCAGTTTTTAATAACATTTATATTGAGTACTTTTGGTAGTTCTTTAGTTAAAGTAAACAGAACATTTTTTAACCTGTAAATAAGTAGATAAGTCAAAGCAAAACAGATTTTGAAGGCCAATTAGCAATAGAAGTCCCCAAGTTCAACTTAGCTGAATATCTTATCCACAGTTTGAACTAAAACAAATTATGCACAGCTACTAAATGGCTCAGTACATGCTTAGGGCAACACTTTCTCCCACTTTAGGAGACACAGTTTTTTCTGTTACTACCATGTGGGACTACAGCTGGACAAACATATAATATCTCTATGTACTTAAAATTTCCAGAAACTTAACAAAATCCAGTAGTGCAGCTAAAATGAGCTTGTTAAGATTTCTATTTGTTCTGCTCCCTTTTTTTTTTTCAGCTACTACAAGCAGATGGGCATTGGCACTGGTGTCTGTGGATTAGGACAGTTGGCCTTTCAGTGGTATTACAGAGCAAAGTAGAACAGCTGAGCTGCCATTTGACGAGTCAAAAAAATGTGTGAAAAATTATTACAGAAACAGGACTCAAACTCTACATATGCTGAACCATCCACATTTATGGAGTTTCTCCAGCTTGTAATCCAAGTAATCTAATTTTCTCTTTGAAAAGAGCATCCATAACTATTATATTTGCAAAATTATCTCTATGAATCTCAGCCCTTGTGTATTACTGGTCCTATTTCCATTGACTTCAATAGTATGAGTTATACTGATGATGAACGGTTACTATAAGTAGTTTTAGACAAAAACCAAACTAGTCAAGGTCATATTTGTAGAACGTTCCCTACTATTTCACATGGAAAAGTATCAAATGAGTTGAGATTTTACCTCCAAGGAATATGAAATTTTAGAAAATGAAAACTGACACATTAACAAAACATTCATATTTGTAGTCTACATTCAACAAATAAATAATTCCTGTTTTTCTATAAAGTCCATTGCAAGGATGCATGTCTACTTTCAAGTTTTAATAGTTCCTTTGTCGGTGTGCTGTGTTGTCTCTACATTATATTCTGGTATATTACACACCAGGGGTATGTAACTTCTGGAACTCCAGGAGTGTGTAACACTCCAGTATGGGGTAAGTACCACACATGCACTCAGAAGAGTTAATTACTGTTACAAGGGATCGCGATCAAAACATGCAATTTTTGAAATTAGGCAAAGGATGGGAAAAGAAAACAAAGCACAACAGAGAAGTGAATGCCCAAGGGTGCAGAGAACAGATTCTCATGACCCAGGAATTAAGCAAAAATGCATGCTAATGGTGTAGGAATGTGCTCTGGGATTGTTTTTTGTGCATTCGCACAGACTCTGCAGTGATTAAAGCCACAGCTAACCACTGACAGACTGGAAATATAATGGCAGCATTGATTAGAAGTGTGGAACACTAAATTGCATGAGGGATAAGGCAAATACAGATTTTCTCCTTTTAAATTTTAGGTTTCTGGTTAATCACTGATTTAAACCAGTGCCATCCCAGAAATCTAAGAAAACACATTTGTCAACCATCGTATCAGCAGAATGGTATTTTAGAATATTTTAGTGGCATAACCCATGCTATGTGAGTATATATGAACTTCCCATGCTTTGTTTCACTTGCACCATTATCTGCCTATGGCATAGCTCAAACCTTCAGTGAAAATGACTGTTGCTGTGTACATTGAATACATTGTATTTCAGGTCATCTGGCACTTGCTTCGATAGAAGAGGTTGCTAATTAAGCAATAACAATTAAGGCACTGAGCATTTCCTGCAGACTAATGACCAGCTAGGAGGAGCTGAGCCAAGGGCCATTAACCCCAGCCAGTCACTCACCGTGATCGGACAGATTTCTTTGAAGAATACTAATGGTTGAAAATAACAAGGACAATTCTGGATCTAAAATAAATGTAAACAAGAATGACTCAAATTAAGTACATTACGATGGTTTGTGCAGTGAATTCCAGGCCTCTTCTGTATTCTGGGTAAGAGAGGAAAATGGAGAGCAAGAAAATGGTACATCAAAGAATATTAAATGCCATTAAGCGCTCAAGCTTCTCTAAACTGCTCTCTTCACACCTGCCTCCTTGTATGTTTCTCTTCTCATGACAATTTTTAACTTTGGTTAACATCAAAAATTTTGATAATTTAGCAAAAGCAGGTATCTACCAGCGTGCTCTCGGTAAAAGGTCTATACTCAGAATACAAGGACACACTTTACTGCTTTCTATGGTCCTTGGTGAGCAGATCTGTGAGACCTGACAGAATTTCTTTCCAGAGATACAGAAGAGGGTTCAGGCCTGGACTGTGTGGCTCTTCACCCTTTTTTATAACATTTGCAGTAAAATATCTCTGATAGGGCCTTTCTGAAAACAGTGCTACCAACCACCAGCATGCTTGTCAATTAATGATTTCTCAAATTAGAACAGTTTAGCTTTTTATTTTCCCTGCAAGAGATTCTTTGCTTTCCTCCACGCAGCCAATTCTCTGCAACAACCATTAACATCTCCTAATTTAAATTTTATCCACAAATAACATTCAGTAAAATAAAAGAGGGAGAAACTTAGAAGGCAAAGAGGAAACAAACTAAGCAGACAGAAATTGATGATTTGCACCTTTCTCCCTTCCACAAATAACTTATTGATAAG
Source organism: Cyanoderma ruficeps (assembly GCA_008694505.1). Lineage (NCBI taxonomy): Eukaryota > Metazoa > Chordata > Aves > Passeriformes > Timaliidae > Cyanoderma > Cyanoderma ruficeps. Next base: position 1,472,841 of record VZDJ01007749.1, on the reverse strand, counting down.
GCTTTCATTCACAGCCCCCTTTTTCTCAACCCTGCTTCCCTCATGTGCTGATGGTTTTCACCTCTTTAAATACATTGATTCAAAGAAGTGGGTTAACTATGAAGCAACCATTGCAATTTTCTGTCTCCAAGGTGAAATAAGCAGCTGTATTAAGACTATTTTTAACTAAACACATTTCTCTAAGGAAAAAGAATATGACTGCAGAATCCCTTTCTGAAACTTTTATGACTGTTCAAGACTCTTTTTCTCAATTACATTTCTCCTAGTAGCTCAAAAAACTGATTATCACCTACATTTTACTCACAGTAAAGGATCATACATAAAAACTTTGGGAAAAAAGTTTAAGATATTAATCAGCTATAATACATGAAAAAACATAGTGTGTTTATTGGAAAAAATGTCTGGAAATGGATTCTTCATTTCTGATTTTCTACATTTTCTGTCATTTTGCTTTAATAACGTGTCAGAAAATTCCTAGGATTATTCTAAAGCTTCTAAATTTGCTTGTAGAAGTGAAACACCTCCATGCCAGCAAGAATCCTCATAACATGGGTGTAAGGCAAAACCCCAAATTTTGGTTTCATATGCACACCTGCATTACATTTGCACTATCTAAATTATTACATAACACAGGTTTAGGCCCATCTGAAATGACTAAGAGCAATCAAAGCAATAAATAATAAATGTTACATAATTTCAAGGAATTTCGACAGAAAGAACTAGCACCCAGAGCCCTCCTTTTCATGCTTTCTTGTTTTCTCCTTGTAATGCCTCTTCTTTTTTCATTGGTTTTCCATTAGTCTTTTAGGTCTTTTAAAATGATGGGAACAACATTTAAACTCAACATCTTAAAGACAGATCACATTTTCTCCCTCATATCATATTTTTCTGCTGTCCTAGGACTTGTCTTTATCACTGTTGTTCATCAAATGCATTTTTCAACATGATGAGAATAGAAAAAGTAACTGGAGAAATTCTAGAGTCCACTTTTAAATACTATAAAACAGCAGTTGAAGCTTCCACAGAGATCAGGGTTTTATCATGCTTGGTAGAACTAGTTAGAAAAGTGCCTTTCCAAACCTAAATAATCTTAAAAATCTTAATTTTTTTTAAGGCCATGGGCAAGAAGCAAAATTCAAAATAATAATTTTAAAAAAGGATACTATGGAAAACTGGAAATTACTGCAAGAATAAGGAAAACTCGTGTTAAGCTCCCAGAAACTTCTGTAAAGCATGAATAAAGGGGAATTATGTTTGAGTTATTACTGAGTGCTAAATATTCAGATGCTTCTGTCTAGAGGATTAAATAAGAAGAAAATGAAATAACTAGAAAAAAGTTTCTGACCAGGGCGATAGAGCTTCAGATACCTCTCTATTTTGGACAGGAATATTTCTGAAAATCCACTGACAGCACATTAAGTATGCCATATGATATTCCAGTTGAATAAAATGAGGAACTATTTAAATAGCTCTTGCTGATTCACCTGAATTTTTCAAGCTCTTCTCAGAAAGAGACAGTTGAGGACTTTTGTTTTATTGTTTAAACTCCTCTGTCATTTTAACCATGTGACAGGCAAAAACCAGGAAAAGAGAGAAGGAAGGAAATTAAAGAATAGACAAGATGAAGCCCTGCTTGAAAAGCAGTCTCTAAACTAGATATTCTCCACTGCACAAACACAAAACTACACTACACACCAACTCTTTGGGCCTGATCCTATAGTCTTATGTGCCAACAAAAATCCTGGAAAACTACACCAGGAAAGAGACTCTCTTAAAGCAAAACAAATGCTCATCTCCTTTGGTTGAATTTTGTTTTGCCAATTATAGTTGTGTTGGTGAGAAGAAAACAGTCACTGAATTTCCTGTGTACAATTTCACTGTTATTTATGGCTGATTATTCAACCCAGCTCTGTCAGTTTTCTAAAATATTTTCACAATCACACTAAAGACAAGACTCTAACTAGCTGAATGCTAATTATTTTTGGGGAAAAGAAGGTTGAGAATATCTTTTTTCCTCAGAAAGTACAGGTTCACCTAGATGAAAATTTCTAAGAAAACTAAAGTAGTTTTTAAAGTGTCTTCAACTAAAATTGGTTTTCCTTTACTTCATATTGCTTTGCAAGATATTTTAGATTTTTGAGAATATTTTTTAAGTTATTGATAGAAATCAGTTTGCTACAAATATTTCAATGCTTCTACCTCTGAATTGTATTTCTACAGAGTATTTTACTCAGGACAGAAACCTTTTCCAGACACAGGTACTAAATACCACAGGGAAACTTAAATCAATTCACCACTGATACTGAGCTATCAATTAATCCAATATCAAACAGTCAAATACCCAGGCCATAGATATTAGGGAAACTACATCAATCTCTTCAGGCTTAGTTATATTTGGCTGCCCTGAGGTTCACAGCTGTATTAAAGTCTTTCTTTTCTTATTTTCAGCTCCACATTCTCTAAATCAAGAGGTAGTTTTGGCTGGTATTTTAGGCGCCTTTACAACATAAGTTATATAAGAAGCCTGACAGACTTCGCTCATCTTTACAATTTCAGTTCTGGGGATTACTTTGTTTAGTCACTTACGCTTCAGTGATCTGTGGCAGCTCTGTGGATTTTCAGAGTTTGCCATAGAGCACTGATGGTACTGGCCTTCATAGTTTTCAAAGGAACAATAAAAAAAAATTAAGAATTTTACTGTCACATGCTATTTCAAGCAGTATTTCCAGACCCTCATTTAGAGGGAATAATGGTGACTTGGCACATAACTATTTCAGTTTAACATTGGTTAGATAAAAGAAGATACTAATTATACAACAGAAATTAAGACATAGGGCTTTTCCTGGAGATTAATGACCAGCTAGCAGGAATTGCATGCAAGGCTTTTAACCCCAGCCAGTCACTGCATTGCAGTGGCAATGGCATCAGATGGCATTCTCTGAAGGATTTTGCTTTTCAGAATGGCAAACACAGGTCTGCATATAAGTGCAGGGCTTTTTTGCTCACCTACAGGGTACCTCTAGCAGCAGGTAATGAAGCAATTAAAGGCAGATGCACACAGAACAAAGCCAACACAAACCATAACACCCTCCCCTCCCCCCAATACAGCTAAGAAGAGATAAACAGCTGAGTGTTCCATCATGCACTTTAACTTTTCATTCCTTTTAGAGATAGGATCAGATATTTCATTGATTTAAATCAGGCAACACTGACACCTAAATTAGCATTTTAAATCAGAACTAGCTTGAGTATTTGCAGGGAGTACCCCACACTAATCATTCACTATGTGCTGGCTTAGCTCTTGAATGCATCACGATCTAAGAAAGTATTTCATCCTTTCTGGATGAAGTTGAAGCAGAAGCCTCTCATTAGTTCATGTCCCAGATCACTGGATTTTTTTTCTTTATATTCAAAATAGGCATCTCTCTTCACAGCAGCATTTCTATGGCAGTTTGACCTGTGGCACCAAAATAAATAACCTACACTTGTTGCAGCAGCCCTCTTGTTAGAGGGTAGAAATGAGCCAAGACACAGACTTGTTTATCACAGCATGAAAATGGCCCTGGTTTATTCCTCTTTACAGCTCAGCCATCCTAACTCCACCTGCAGCAGGTTTCCCTTGCAGCCTCTGACTGCTAGTTATTTCCTGCTAAACTATGACTGCATATATTAGTTGGCAGACCCTGAATGCAGGCATTTACCTGGCTAGGCTGTGACTGAAGGTTCTAACAACAGGCTCTAACTGGAGACCCAAACTGGCCTCACAGCACTGATTCTCTCTCCCCAGGATTCTGCTTCTTCATCATTCCTCCTTCATGATACTCAAAATTTCTCCTCCACGACACTCCTCCCTCACCAGCTAACTCACTCCCTTTTATCACACTTATCTTTATTGGCTATAGCTGTGACTCATCAGGGACAAGGCTGAATTGGGTAATTAACACAGCTGTTACCTATCAGGGACAAGGTTACCTGTATTCCCTTCTACATACACTCATTTGGCTGTGGAGGGAAGAGTTGTGGGTTTTAGTAGCAGATAGACTACATTGAGACAGTACCAAGGGATGTCCAGGTGATTTGCTGCTGTCAGACATGAGAGGAAAATGGAGTGGTGCTTCTTCAACATTAATATATATATACTCATATATATATGTAGGATGAAGTTTCTGAATGTCTGAGATATTAACTGCTAGACCAGTCCAGACTCCTTTATTTGCATTTTGATTTCACTTTTGGAAGTGGGGACCTGAGTGAGTTGCCAGGCAGGGTGAACTCCTGGTTCCTTCTTCCCAGGGTGTGCCTGGGGCAGCAGAGGAAGAAGGACAGAAGCTGTGCAAGGCTGCTGCCATCATCAGAGGTTTGGTTAGGACATCCTTGAACACAGAGGTACAGTTCTGTCAACCAACCCGCACCCTGATCACACCATCCTTTTTCACAGCTTATGGTGGTACAGTAACACGACACAGCTCTCTAGGTAAACAAGTGAGTCAGAAAAGGAGACTGATGCTTTAAATACCATCTTGGTCATGGGAGCTGCTGGAAGTCCCTTCTGCAAGGCACCTCTCTCCACAGTCCAGTCCCTTGGTCCATAATGAGCAGTTTGCTTAGAGACAGAATGTTAAAGCATCCACACCTGTGCACACGCAGCCACTCCACTCTCCACCCACCACAGGCATCCCAGCAGCACAGGCAGCTGCTGCAAGCTTTCTTCCTGCCCAAAACTAGGACAGCAATTTGTGTTTCCCAGGATTCCATTTATACACTGTGAGAAGGTCCTGCCTGCTGAGGAGCAATTGCAGGGAACCCTGACCTATCCCACAGCTGTCCTGGCTGCTCTTTTCACCACGCAGGCACTGTGCCTCTGTTTCTACTAATCCCAAGGGCCAGGCTGCCCAAGGCATATTAGGGATTTTCCTGTGGGTCCCACAGGTCTGCTCTTTAGCAGGACTTCTGCCCACGGCCCATGTTGTCCCTCTGCTCACCATCCAGCATGATGAAGTGTGATGTGAGGAATTCAGTGGACAACAGGTCCCAGCTCCAGCACTCTGGCTGGCAGCACCAGAAGGGAAAGGTGGGGAGAGAGGCCAGGAGCTGGGGGTGGAGAAAGGGAACAACAGTTGCTGTGGTCTCAGAGAGGGGGAACAGGGCTCAGAGCAGAGCCGGGCAGGTGCCCGGGAACAGCTGCTGGAAGCTGGCTGGGAAAGCTGCTGGGGTTTGGGAACGGGGATGAGGACCCAGCAGGGGCTGGCCGGGGTGCGGAGAGGGTCTGGAGCCAAACTCGCAGAGGAGTGAAGGCAACAGCTGGTGAGGATGAGGCGAGGCCAGGGAAGGAGCCGGAGGCAGAGGGGGAGCGGCAAAGGAGGAAGCATCCCGGCTCCGAGCCAGGGCGGAGGCCAGAGCCCTGGGGGGAAAAGGCACACAACGCTCTGCAGGAGGCAGAGGCTCCGCAGGGCAGAGCCAGGCAGCTGCTGCGGCCGAAGGAGAGGCATCGGGAAGCGAAACAGAGCCCTGAGAACACGGGCAAACAGCTGCAGTGGGGTGGACGGGATGGCAAAGCTGCAAACGGGCTTTGGTGGGTGAAGGAGGCCACAGCTGCTGAGGGACAGACGGGGAGAGGAGCAGGAGAATCAAATACCATAACCAAAGGGGAAAGGAGGCAGAGTTCAATCCCAGTGGAAGAGAAAAAGGACTGAGAAACGAAGACTTGAGAACATTCCCATTTTAAGAATAAAATATATTTTTTCTTTTTATAAAGTAGTTAAATATTTTTATCTTCTTAAGTACTACCCAAACAGCCCGCACCGGGGAGCAGCACATGCTGACAGCCTTCCGGACAGGCTGCGAGTGCTGGAGAACCCCGCGATGTGCAGCGGCTGCAGCACCCAGCCCTCCTGGCTGCTCTCTGGATGAAAAGGCTCCCCCGTGCTCCTGGAAAGGCTCTGAAACGTACAGCACCCTCAGTCAGCCATGGTCTGGTGCAGGACTGGTCAAAATGCGCCTGGAGATTGCATCCCTACCCTGCAGTGCAGTTACACCCCCAAAATGCCGCTGTTGGCCGTGGTAAAGACGGCGCACAGTTTTCTGGCACAGCGTTTGAAAAGGTTGTTTTGTTGTGGGGTGGTTTTTGTTGTTGTTGTTTGGGGGTTTTTTTGTTTGGTTTTTTTTTGTTTGTTTTTTGTTTTTTGTTTTTCCTTCCTGGCAAAGGGCTTCTTCCTCTTTGAGAGCACTGCGCCCAGCTTAATCCACGTTCAGGCTGTAATGTGGTGTTGCCATTTGGTACCTCGGAACTTCAGCTGGGGGCAGTGAGCTCTATGCCTGCCACCAAGCCGTTCCCAGAGCTCACCTGAGAGCCCTGGAAGAGCAGCCCGGGCAGCAGCGGCTTTGCAGAGGGAAGCGCCGCCGTCACACTGTGTCTCCTGTGCGTCTGTCCATGCCCCGACTCCAGCTTGTGAATGAGGCTGATGGCAGGCAGCGTGATCGTAGTGACATAAAAAACTGTGAAAGGGGGAAGAGCTTCCACATTTAGACTCCTACGTGGTAGATACTGCCGTGGATACCAGTGTTGCTAAGCATGCTGCTTCCTAGGGAAGTCTGTGCTCGTGGAAGCACAGGCTTGCGGGACCACTTTAATTTAGGGATAATATTAATGCGTCTCCTCTTGTGAGGAGACGTACAGCATGAAGCCAGGCCCATCCTAGATACTGCAGAGATGCAAAGAGCTCAGCTACAACTTCTTCAGGTCAATGACTTTTGTTTTAATTACCACAGGGAAATTGCTACAGTAGACCAGGCCGTCAGTAATAAGTGTAGCTGAAACTGAACTTAATATAGGAAGTATTATTTATTCAGGAGATATTCTTGTATTTGTAATGCTATTTATTACTTTCTCCTATTTTACATGGTTTTGCTTTAGTACTCTTCTATTACATTATTTTTGTAGTTTCTTTAGCACACAAGTCCGTACCTTTTCTTTCATCATCTTACAATTCTCTTTTCACACTCTTGCTCTCTGGGCATATGGAACTCCTTTTTTTTCCTCTTTCCTGGTATTACTTTTTTGAATATTTCTGCTGTGTTCTTAAACTCATTCTGTTCTCCCACTTTTGTTCTCAGTCACATTTGCATCCTTATGCCTCTTTTTCCACATACAGTATGAAACCACGATGAAATAAGATAAACAGAAATATGCTTGTGCTCAAAATGAAGGGTATAGAATTTTCATGTGAATAGTGGAGCTATTCTCTTTCTTTGGGTGCCATTTAACATCACTGAAAAAAATAACTTTATTAAGTGAACATTTTTTTTTCCTTACAGATGTCTGGCATTGAATTTATTTTCTCATAGAATAGTTCTCCATGAGAATGACATCCCCTAATCTCTCCATAAATAATTCATTATTTTGTTCAATTTTCAAAGGATATTATCAGTAATAAAAAGGAGGCATTGAAATTAGCAGCTGCTTTATAAAGAAATGCCATTTTGTCTGCCTTTCTCTCTGTTAAGGCACTGTAGCCACTTGCCCCTCTCCTCCTAACACTTCTGGGTTGTCAAAGTATAAAGGTGTGAGAATATGCCTTGGCACTTATTCCTTTATTGGTTATACAACTTCTGCTGGCATCTAGAAGAATTAATATTGAGGACAGAGTGCTTGAATCATTTCTCATCCTTGCATTTGTTAATTCACTTAGCACAATTTAGGAGGTCTAGACAGAGAACTAAAGATAACCATTAACATTAAAATATGGAGATTTCATATGCTTATTGGTATGCTGTTGATGCTTTTTGACCAAGAAACAATTAAATATCAATTCTTTCAGTAGAGCCCTACTACATTGTTATTTTCCTAAGTAGGATCTTCATTCAAGGCACGCTGATATTGAAGATATGCATTAATATTTCTATAGCATAAAAATAGCAGTGATTATTCACTATACTCTTCCTTTTATTACTTTGGCATCTTTCACATATTTATCTAAACAAGATTTAGCTCAATAAATGTTCTGCTATGACAGAAAGGCTTCTCTCTTAATTTAAACGAAAAATAACCAAGTATATTACATGCCCTATTTGGGGAGATTTCTGTCTCAAGTTCTTCAGTCTGAAAATGTTATGGAATACAAATTGTTAGAACCTAAGCCAATGTGGCTGTAAAATATATATTAAAATGCCATAAATATACCAAATTCTTTCTAACATAACAAGATTAACCTCTAACTTATTCAGGTACTGTAGACATCTGAGTGTCTCTTTAACTATACTACATAAATCAAAAATTAAAACCTGCCTATGTAATACTTTTAAAAGCAGGGAATAACCAGTTCTCCTTTGCAGGTGAGTAAGCAGCAGTCCCAAAGTGGTCAGAAAAACTAATGAATGCAATGATATAGTAATGACTGTGTCATCTTTAGGTAATATAAATTAGAGCTCCAGGCTTTTGTTAAATGGTCAATAAGGTTCTTATTTCTTTAATACCTGCTGGCTCCCAGAGAGATTGTGAAGGACCAAGCCATTTGGGCACTATATCAATCATTCAAGTGACTCAACTGAAACAAGGCAGCCATTTCATATCTTAGTATCAGTACAGATGTCCTGAAGAAGGGAAGTTCCTTTTTTGCTTTCTGACAGATACATGAAAAGGTTACCCTTTTACTTGCAAGAAGCTTTCATACATTTCAATTAAAAATGATGTGGCCAGGATTTGGCCAACAGACGTCATATAATTTTTTTAAAAAAAATAGCACAAAGATCTATTTAGGGTCAATTGATTTTGAAACTTTAGTAATTTCATGTGAAAGTGTGACACACATTTATGTATGATTTCTTCAAATCTTGCCTTTCAGCACAAATCATAAATGGTAAAGGACAGTCACTATTTGACAGCTAATATGACTTAGGCCATATTCCTTGTGGAGCTTTCCCATCAACACAAATGATTTCTAAAACATCCTGACATTGATTTATAAAGACACAGGCTTAAACATACTTATTGCATAAGGCTAAGACATATGTAAATTATTTTCAAAACAAACTTACACAGGAGGCTACCAATTCTTTGATGCTTTGTTTTCTCCTGGTTTTATTTTTGGGGATTGTTTCTTTGTTTGTTTTCTTTTTCTTGCTTTATGACTACTTGGAAAAAGGGAATTAAAGCATTACTCTGAATTAATCTCTAAGAACTCTTAGGAAGGGAGACATGGCTTTGCAGCCAGTATACACATGATCTGGTGTTATCTGCTCATTGAAAAATCATCATCTTTGGGAGAGGCAGGTCACCTCAGGCACCTTGATAGGTCTAGTTCTGGAAAAAGACGTCCTCACAAATACCAAAATGAAGTCCAAATGCCTGGAATATAACTTTTTCAGAACATGTCCAATAATACACTAAGATTTAAAAGATCTGGTCTCCAATATTCTGTAACTGGAACTAAGGCTTCAACCTGACTTCAAGCAAAAAATGTAGAGGTTTTTACAGCTTGCTTTCACCCAAAAGAAAAATAGATCCTTTTCATCTTTGTACATGTTCATGTTTTTATGTGTCGATAGGAGATGCACTTGCCAACTTAGGTGAAATTTATCCTAAAGAGAATTTTATATTTATATATACACACATATATATTTCATTTATTAAAAAAACCCCAAAAACAGGCATTGGAGATAAATGCCCTAGCCACTAAACTATTGATGATGCAGGGATACAGCTCTCTATTTCTAAACTAAGATGAGGATTATCTTTGATGACATATTTCTTGCAACTGATAAGTTTCTGTGGGAGTACTTCATTAAAATTCTTAATAATATTCTAATGATGAATCACTTTATTAAAAAAAAGTTCAGCTTAGCTATGTGTAAGCATATTTTAATTAGCAGGCATATTGTAATAAGTTTGTGCTTCAAAATTAAAGAAATCTTAATGCTATTTGAAGTGAATCTTTTATTAGTATAGTACAGTAGTAGGGATCATCTAGAGATGGTATAAAAGATATGAATAGTAAAAATAGTTTTCTGTGTCTCCAGTTCACATTTTCCTGTAGGCTGATTCCTGTTTCACTTCTAAACCCTTGTACTTATATGTTAGTTAATTTCCTTTGAATTTCCTTTCCTTAAGAAATTATTATATAGAATGGTTTGGCCTGTATTGTATAGGATCCAGCATTAGATAAGCACAGACTACATGCATAGTTGGTGGCCCCAGACCTTCATAGCAGTCCAACAGTAATTTAACTACTCTGAAGACAATTGTCACAGCATTACCATTTTTTAAAATTCAAGTGAGATCCCAGAAGCTGCACACAACTTCTGCCTGTTTTCAGCCCAGATATTTTTACTGAATAGCTCTGCAGTAGCTGAGAAGAGCTACAAATTTGTTTTCATGCGTAAGGACTCATTAAATTGCTGGATTGCAAGAATGTATAAATTATTTATCCCTACAGAGAAACAGGTTTTAGAATTCACAGCTCAGAATAGATTCCAATTCCCCTCTCATATAGAGAGTCACTGATGTAATTAAGGGTTAAAATCAAGGAGATCAAATGTTAAAAGGATAAACGTGTTCCCTCTCTCCTGAGCTCAGACGTGCAATGCACTGCCATGCTTTGTCTCTTCCTTAGCTGATGCCGGAAGACCTTGACTACCTCTCTCCGTAATTATCTCAGGTTAGGAACAGAGTTTAGCCCATGTTTTTATGATGTTTTCAGTGCTAGGGGACAGATCATTTTCTTTTCTCTTTGACAATGATAAAAGTGAAAACAAAAGAAAATACTCTGTTTCCATGGGAAATATCAGGTGAAGTGCCGTTGGGCAGTGGAAGTTCTGTCAGTAGAAGGTCCTCAGCTTCCTTGAGCTCCACCTCATGTTGAAATTGTTTACAGGCTGAGCTCAGCTACCTGGCCTCCACATTGTCAAATGGTGAACATAAAATCTTTACTGAGGGAAAGGCTAATATATCCCCTCATGAATTCTAATGACAGACTGTGTTTCCAAACCTTCAGTGAGAACATTACAATCTTGATAGACTATAATCGATTTCTATGTCACGCAAACAGGCCATCTGCAATTTATAAGCTGTATCATTAGACCTTTCCTCGTTGCTTCTATTTTGTTCTTGGTGATGCATAATGTGTTGTTAGTCAGGAAAATTGATTAATTCCTTACTTTTGGCCGTTTGTTTTTGGACTAATTTGGTTTGACTTCCTCAGATATTTTGATTCTAAAGAGGGAAAAACATCACCTCCGATGAAGCCTTAGCTTCTTATTTATTTATTTATTTATTGTATTTTATTTTTTATTAATAGCTTACTTGGATCTCTTTATGAGTAACAGAGTATAAGACAAAAGCAACATTAGCTTTTTGACCACAGGTCCGACGTGAATGGCCTTCAGAATCAGCAGGAATGAAATTGCATTCCCTGTATCTGCTGATCTTCCCAGACAATTGCATTTCACAGAAATCCCAGGCAGCTGTCTTTCTTGGAGCATTTTCTCTCCTCTGCAAAGCTGGTGAGGCCTCTGTGCCTGCACATTGGAACCCAGGGGAGAAGAAACAACAACAGCTGCATTACAGAGTCTGCACTGAAAAACACACAAGTGCTGCTCCAGCTGTATCAAACCCAAACGTGGGCACCAAAGGAACCTCTGTAGGCAGTTTGATTTAAAGTTTTCCAGTATAACAAGTGTTCAGTTTCGTTTCCAGCATGATTTTCAAGGCATGAGAACTCTGTAGTACTGCATATGGATTTCTTTTATGAACGGCATTAACAACTTTGAGCAGGAGGTCCTGGTGCTCTGTTGTTCCATTTGTGTCACTTTCTAGGTACAGTCATAAGAAACTGTATCATATATATTTAATAAAGTGTATTATGTATTACAATAGACAGCATGACAACACACAACTGTGTTAAAGCTTTCTAAATCCCACCTTTGGAGACAGCAGTAAAAAGAAGTTGAATGAAATTACACCTTAAGGTAGAAAGAGTTTACTTTTCCACACACAACTTCAAAGGTTTCACTGTGGGTGAGAAAAAAAGTCATTACAGGGAGTGACCAAATGTTAGAGAGAGTAGTTCAAAGGAGAAAAATATGCAAAAGAATAAATATACTGAATAAAGAACTGTGAGCCCCTTGAAAACAGTTAACCCCTTAGCCAGGTCTTTATAGAAAAAGGGGCTGGGGGTAGAACAGGGAAGGTTGAAAGAGGGCAACATCACTGAAAATTGGAAAGATCACCACACAGGAAATGGAGAAATGGAAAAGGCACAGATTTTAAGGAAAAGAAATGGGAAGAAATAGCAGTAAGGGGTACTCAAGGAGATTGTAAAAAGATAAAATATTTCCTGTAAGCCCTTCAAACCTGTAGAGGCCATCTCCTGTAACACAGGCCATCTAAAACTAATTATGATTGCTACATGCATTTCCTTATCTTTATCACTGTATTTAATATCATTCAATAAGGAATATGAGTAATTCTGACTTGGTATAAGAATCAAATATGTGAGGGAGGAAATTTTAGTGGAATGTGGTTCAACATCAAGAAAGAATCAGCAATGCAAATCAGGCGATGTGAAAACTGGGGAATGCTAAAAGGAAAGTTCATAAGAATGTCAGACAACCTGTCATTTTGGGAAAATGTGATCAACACAAGATGTGCATTATATTCATTAAAAAACAAAAGGAAAAAGACAAAAAGAAGAATGGATAGTAATAGGTGTATCTTATTAAATTGAAATGGTATGTGAAGTAAAAGAGGAGCACGGCAATGAAATGAGTGCAGCTGACAGAGATACCAACAGCAGATTGCAGGAGTGCTGAACCGAAGATTATATGGCATTTTTTGGCACACAATCATGAGCAGAATCAATAGGAAGCACATAGTCACAGTCAAGTAGCAAAGTTAGCATGAAATTCCAACAGATGTTTACACTGACCTGAAGGCTCTTGGTGATATTCTAAAGGAAACTGGGCCAATTCAAGTGGTATCTTCCTAGAGTAGGAGATTTGCAGCAGATAAAATCCAAGCTGTATCATTAGATTAACACAAGCTGGAATGCTTAGAGACTCTGGTCTTGTAGTACGTGTACACACTACTGGCTTAAAAAATGTTCAGTTCAAACCAAATAATCATCTTTGCAATCTATTTGGGAGAAGTTTAGGTGGAAATGAGGACAAACACATTCTACTATGATGGATTTGTCTCCTGATAGAAGGTTGGTTTCTCTGATCAACAAATTCAGAAATCTGAACCAGCCTGGTTGGAAAAGCAAGGCATGAAAACATGGTATGTTATGAGACTTGTCCCTTTTTGGTTGATTTATTTAATACCTAAAGCCAAAAAGACTCCAAAACTAAGCAAAAAGAGCACAAGCAATAGGAATAAGAAAATAAATAGAATGCTAGAAGTAACAGAGGAATGAAAAGAGGAATGTAAATTGGGTGGAGGGTTTTTTTTAGTTGAGAGAGAGACAATTAAACACAAAGTAGAAGAATCTTCGCATATTCAGAGATTAAGCTCCAGGATATCCTCTAGGAAAATGCAACCCTATGGGCTTGCCTTTCCAAGATCAGACACATTCAGTGCTGCTATCAAATTCTGAGCTCAGCATTGCTGCTCAATTATTGGTTCTTGGACAGGTCCTGAATCTAATGTGAAAGCATCTGTTCTGGGTCAAACAATATATAGTCCAACTGCATCCTGCTGTTTTACTACTATTTTTTCCCATGGCCCAGACTGGCCATATGGTTAGTTCCTTGGGTAATTTCCTCAGGAATGGCTACTCTTTGAAATGGCCAGTGTGAAGGTCTTCCCCCTTGGAGAGCTCTTGTACTGCATTTACAGCAATCTCATCTCTTACAAAAGCAAGAACCCTACTTTGCTGCTTTCAAGAGCACACCTGAGTGGTAGATTTCCTTCATTTTCCTTAGCTTCTACACTGGCCTTTAATCAATGAGCTTAAAATACCTCCTTCACTTTGTCACTTAGAAGTCTGGTCTATCTCCATAAAAAGAACGTGGTACTTCTTTCTTTTTTTATATACAGCTGGTTGTATCAGTTTCTATCTTTTCTATCTTATCACATTCCTTAAGAAATGTTCCACAATTAAACTAACTTCCTGTTTAAATTTCACATATATTGTGTAAGAATTCTCCTTTTAGTGTATCTTTATTATCTATAATTTGTAATTATTTCATATGTCATTATACTACTGAATACACCTTTTTCTCTATAAGTGGAACACAAATTCAAGTAAAAATATTCTGTCTTGTCAAAAAGGGAAGTGCAGGAAAATAATGATTCGTCATGAAAGAGCCAAATCAACAAGGTCCTTGAGGAAATAATCTAAAAAAAGCCCCCATTTGATCTTATCTCTAAATCTAAGATATTAAATAAAAAATATGTGTCTACATTCCCTCAGCAAACTAGGTAACTTCTTTGTTATCTCTTTCTTTCACAAGCACATACCAGAAGGAGTAATGCAAATGAAAGAACATCTAAGACAATTTTCAAGCATTTGAGATCATGAGGGGCACAAATGTTACCAAATTGTTTTTGTCGTTCTTGGACCTTAGAGAACTCTCCTGCATGAGAACAGGTGCAACCATACCACTAATTCCACTAAAAAACTGAGGGAATGGCACAACTATCACGGATTTAAGTGCAATGAAAATTTTATACTAAAAAGGCATTTAGCACAGAATCCACTAACCCATTAAGTCTTATATTTTGAAAGCACTGCAAACACAATATAGACCACTGGCTAAAAGTCCTTCAGGTTGACTTCAGGCACAGAGAGAATGCGACCTCTCAGGAGGACTTATATATATAAAAAAACCTGTTCCTGAGCATACTTAGAAAGTAAAACAGTCATGCTGTTTAAATCAGGTAGCTCATTAAAGATTTTATATAAAAAAAAATCTAAAAATACAATAAAATAATATTTCACCCAAGAATAACCTAATCCTCCTCAACATCTTTGCATACGGATTAGAGGAAATAAAGCCAAGTCTGTTAGTATTTTTATAAGAGAAAATAGTTCCAGGCAGAATTTGGGTATCACACTCACATCCACTGACATTTAAAGAAGACTGAATTTAAAAAATCAAATAAAGTCCCCAAATATAAGAACTACAGGCCTGATATATCTGAAACTTAGCATGTTATTATCAATTAATGGGTGATTATAAAACTTTTAGTATTTTATTCTCTCTCTAGTTGGTTCTTGAATGAAATTGCAATGTGCAATTTATTACTCAGTGGATCTGAGTAGAGGACACAGAGTTTTTGCAAGAAAAACCAGAGATTTATGTCTTTCATTGCTGACGTGTGACTTAAACACCACTCGACAATTTGGTATTATCCTTATAGAAATTTTAAAAATCCACTATATCAGAATTCAAAGTCCCAAATCTAATGACCATGCAACTCTCTTTCTCACACCTTGAAATCTATGTAGGTTTTGAGGGCTAAAAAGCAATTTCAGTAGGATAAAAATGCATGTCTTTCCCTGCCCCCCACAAATAAAAAGTGCTGTGTCATCACTAAAAAGATTTTGAAGATAAAATAAACATATCAATATTATTCAACTCAATCACATATTATTTCAAACCCCAGTAATCTGTTCAACAGTACAGAGTAACTGGCTCTTTTATTATTGTTTTTCTTTTTGCATTCCATTGATAATAAATTGATAAAGGAGGCACATGGAAATCCAAAAGGAACATATAATCTTTTCTCTCTCATTGCCATTTTTTCCTTAAACATCCCCAAATTTCTTCTGATGAAAAGTGTCTGCTAAAAACCGGTTTATGAAAAGGGTACAGAGACAACTCGATACATTTTTCCAAATTCCTGACATTTTCTATGCAAGTAAGCAATTTCAGTAGGATAAAAATGCATGTCTTTCCCTGCCCCCCACAAATAAAAAGTGCTGTGTCATCATTTGCTGGAATAGAATTGCACTATAGTGTACCTTGATGAATAGATTAAATACAGAGGGAAAATTACTTTCATATGTTTACATTAAAGGAAATATATATTTTATCCTAAGGAAATTGAACATGCAATTTCTTGTCCAAAACCGTCAGCGAAAACAGCTGATCAAAAGTAGCAACAGGCCTTAGGCACATGCAAATCTTACCAGCAATGTAAAAATATATATTTTTCAGATTTTTGGAATGCAACAATTTGCCAGATATGAGTAGATGTTTCAAAGAGTGGTTTATTTTTATTTTTTTTGGGAATGGTGTATTAGCTACATCATAAACTATCCCACGAAGTGTGTGTGCTACTTCCAGCAATCCCATAGTGGCAGCATCCACAGCTATGACAAGGAAAGAGAAAGGAATGAGATGCACTCATTAGTTTGTCAGCAAATTCCTATAGACATCATGGGAGGTGAGTAAGTATACTCTATGCCTAGAAAAACTCATAAAATCTTGTTATGGTTATGGCTACTTCCATTTAAAAGCATGTTTGAGTGCATCTGTAAATTATAACAAAGATTTTTTTTTTTCCCAGAGAAGGAAATAGAGCAATATTATGATCTTCAAAGGTACAGATTCTATATTACCTCACTACTTAGTGAAATCAAAATACCAGAGTAAAAAGATTTTGAAGATAAAATAAACCTATCAATATTATTCAACTCAATCACATACTATTTCAAACCCCAGTAATCTGTTCAACAGTACAGAGTAACTGGCTCTTTTATTATTGTTTTTCTTTTTGTATTCCATTGATAATTAAACATGTAGGACATAGATAAGGCTTTAGTTCTCCTTTGATTAGGAGTTTACACATTCAGTAGACTTGCTCATAGATTTCAGGGAGTGAATTCTCCATGCTGCCTCCTGCAATCACAGACTTGCTGACATTTCATTCAGCCAAAGCCCTTTGCTTTCTCCAGTCCCCTTGTCAATCTGCTTAAAATCAAACTGAAATTGAAAACATTGGGTCAGCACTGTGGATTGCTCATTCTGGGATTTTGCCTGTGACACTAGACAGAACTTCTGCCTATCACCCTTTCCTTGTGATCCCATTTATGAGCCTTGCTTGGCTGTTCACTTCAGCTGAATGTATCATGCAGATGTCCCCATGGAAAGGAGCTGGCACATCAGTGGCCCTTCAAAGCTCTCTAATACCTGATGTTATCTAACAATATAGGAACTGGAATGCAACCTAGGATTCCCTTTCTCATATGTTTAACCAGTTGTTTTTTTCTGTAGATTTTGCATTCTTCAGTAGGTGATCCTCTGCTGTGACACAGGTGTCATTCACTCCCTGTCTGGTCATTTCATCCAAATGGCAAACAGTGTGCAGCTGGACTGTCTGGTCAGTCACACTTTCATATTTTCACATGGCCATTTGGACAGTCTAGACATCCATTTAAAGATAACTACTCATTGTGCATGAAAAACAAGTGAATGACTTGTTACTCTACTGTCCAACTGTTATCTTGGGACACCCTCATGAGACCTCCATGATATCGAACATTATAGCTAAAAACACTTAAGACACATATCCCTGAAACCCTCATAACATTATTTCATCATAGAAAGATCAGATTGGAATTATTTCTGCATAAACTTTTCTATAAATTGCTAGCAAAAGCAACACATTTGGACACATTTTTCATGAAAAACAATATAACTAAACTCCATGACAGAGAGCTGAAGCAGTCTGAGGTGGAACCAAACCCCTTGATCTGAAAATTTCTGAAATCAGAAAGAATGTTCCCTTACTTTCAAAGACTGCCTGAGGAGAATCATTCCACTGTTACATTGATGAAAATCAGATCTTCATTTCAATTCAAATACAGATGAATGAATTCATCTGATGCTGGTAGGCAAATTCTTAGTAGCAGAAGAAACAAAATCTGGAAGCTTACAAAAGTGGGGTTTTTTCTCTCTTTACTAACTAATCAGTCTATATTGCTCAGAATAGCCTTTACCTAACCACGTATCAAGAAAAATCACTGTTTCTCCCTCTAGACCTTTTTGCCACCACAAAGCTTTACATTCTGTGACATTTTGTAAATTATTTCTGCTGGAAAGCTCTAAAATCCTTCATACAACACCATCAGCGAGTACCATTAGAGTGTAGTACACCTAAGAAAATTCTTATCTGCTGACATTTATCCCAATAATATACAATTCTTCTTCCTGTATTCTAGGAAGTTTTCAGTTCATTTCCAAAAAGCACCTTTGCTTTTATTTCCAAAATAGATAAAATCATGACTCTTTTGAGTCTACATTTTTAAGGACTTCTTTATAAATAAACAATTTTTAATGAACAGATCTTGTTGAGATGTCATCCTATAAGAAATAAGCCACAAACCAGGCCCAAAATGGTTACTCCAAAGAAGAACATCTGCTTATAAAGAATATGTATAAATACATCAGGAACTTAGTTGCTCCTATGGCAATCTGGAATACTCTACAACATTTGATTCATAATTTTTGCTCCAATGTTTGTATCTCAACTACGGCTCAATATTGTTCATAATATGTCACATCTAAAACTGTAAGTAGGATCCACTTGTCTTGCAGTAGGTATTGGTAAAAATATAACGAAATTTGTTCTTAAACCTCAGACATCACTAAACAAAAAAGACAGGGAATGGTAGAGGAGACAGTGAATATTATTAACCTTATTTTAGGGATGAAAAACTGCAAGGAAAATTAAATACTTGAGATATATAAAGAACTTGTAATAGAATAGTGAAAATAAAATAGCAATTCCAAATCCCATTTCCAATACTTAATTACTTCTCAGTTCTTAATTTCTCCTTTTTTTTTTTTCCATTTTGTGCTTCCAGATGTCTACCCTTCATCTGATATAATCATTTATGAAGGATCCAGTTTCTAAAGAAGAAATAATATCTGAGTCCAAAACTGAAAAGGCTTGTTTCATAATGAGGTTTTCTCATTTCTAGCCAGTTCTGCAAAAACAAAACCCAACTGCAAACCATAGGAGCAAAGGTCACTATCACAATTTCAATGATTTTCTGAAGGAACCCAGCATTTTGGAGGGGGACTTGCAGCTGGTTTTATATTAAGTGTCATACAGTTCTTATCAAGACAAGAAAAAAGCAGTAAGAAGTGCAGGATGAGATTCACGGTGAGACTTTTGCTCTCTCTTTAGAGACAGGCAGTGCACAACAAAATCAGGGATCAATGATTTGCTGAAACTTGATGTGCTACTGTAATACCTAATAAAACTTCAGGTATTTTTGTTGCATTCTTTTCCTGATACCATTTGTTTGGTTCTCAAATGTTTGCTTCAACAATATTGCCAGTCTTTTATTTTGTCAGCAGTTTTCCAAGCTGTCTTTTGCATAAAGTCAAAGAAAACAAAAATATTGATATTTAGCTGAAAAACTTAGAAAATTTAATACATTTAGGAAACTCTTTTGAATGCAGAGAAAAGGAAAGCAGCTCTCAGAAATATTTTTGAAAGCTACAAAATTTTAGTTATAAAGAGGTTTTCCAAGATTTGATTTAAAAGTGATGCTACTGACTCACAGAAAATGGAGGTCCAGTTCCCAACCTCAGTGGAAAAACAACATGATTTTCGTTAAGATACAGTACAATGAGGCTACCAGGTTTACTGAGACAAATTTTACCTTAAATACTCCAAAAACTCCTTTAAAAGGAGAAAATATCTTCCAAATCACTGAAAGCTTTCCTAATATCTCTAATAAATTCTTTATATAATTTTTTTCTGGCCAGAAAATTGATAATAATTAATACTTGCAGAAATAAATCACATCTATATAGACAGAAATTCAAAGAGAGGTTCAGTCCCAGAGATGGCACATTAACAATTGTAAAATAGATATGCCTGTGCTTAATAAGGGAAGCATTGCCTTTAATTCTTTAATTTCAATTTTTTTTCTTTAATTTACAAGTCTTTGTAAAGTCACATTTAGGACCATTTGCTTTCTGTAAATTTATTAATTTGAGCAGAGTTTTTAGCCAGTTTATGAAGTGCACGAATGTTGTAAACAATCACATAAGTGGGAGAAGTCTGAGAAGTGTAGGTTGTAGATTTAATGATGATGGCGTGTCAATACTATCCTATGGTCCCCTTAGTCTACTAAACTTTTCTTTCACTCTTGGTATATATCTTCTATATTTCAAAAGAGCAGTAGTGCTGAGCTGGGGACATATTTTAAATGACAGTAAAATCACAGTGTATTAAATTATACTCCCTTCACTGCTTAGCAAAAAACAGCCTTTAGGGATGTTACATAGGACTCAGATTTCTGACTGGTACTATTTTGCTGTAGAATTTAAGCTTTCCTAAAGAAACAGCACTGGAATTATTCACAGAGAATGCAACAAAAAAATGGTGAATGACACATACGCTGAGCTTGAAGAAAAATTTATATGCATACAGACGTCTAAGCTTAATGTCATTATTATTCATTTATAAAGGCACTTCTAAAGATGGATCTAATCAGACTACATGCTATGCCTGACATTTATAATATGTAAAAACATGGATAGTTTTCTCTAAAACTATCAATACTTGCATTCATCATCTATGATTCTGCAGTTTAGCTTGTATCTGATTCTGCTTAAACCACAATTTTTAATTCTTTATTGACTATTGAACTTTTTTATTTTAAAAACTTTTCAATTCATTCTAAGACACATGGTCCCATTTAAATCAGTGGGAGTAATAACATTTAACATTCTGAAAATGGATGATTGAAATACCATGAGGTAACATATAATCATATGCTTGTAAACAGCCATATTGTATTATTAAAATAAGTCTGGTTATCTGCAGCATAATAACACATACATTCAATTATACTGGGGATCAAGGGGATAAAATTATTCATATAAATAATCCAACCAAATACAGTGGGACCATCTGTGAATTAAGTGATAAGAAAGAAATTTAGTGAGAATTTGACTGTGACTTTATTCTGTCTTCACCTCCTGCCCTAAAAGCTTCTTATTTGTATTCTTTTCAGGCAACTACTACATTGTGTTACAGTGGATACAAGATAAATCATGGAAAGGAAAAGGGAAAATAAATATTTCTAATCTTTATAGCTTTTTTTAACACACAGGGAAAGAAAGAGCATCTAGTTCTGCAAGTAGAGAAAGTAACAATCTAAATAAGGAGGAAAAATACCAAAGGTGTGTTCAAAGGTCCTGTAACATAAATAAATGTGACTCCTTTAAGACACAGAAGTGTCTTAAAAAATTGTCTGATCAAGTCAAAGATTAACACTGCAGTTTTGGCTCTTGTGTACAGAATACTTTATTATGGCTTTTTTATTCTTATTCCTTATATACAACTTTTACAGAGAGAGTTTAAGAAATATTTTAGGCCATTTTTTAATGGCAACACTGATAGGCAGACATGCAAATACTATGTCTATATTTTATTTTAAAAAAATAATTTCCATGGAAAAATGGTTCTGAAATTTACTGAAACAATTTTGTGTAAGACTTTTTAATTTGTGGCTTTTTAATTTTTTTTGTTTAAAAGACACACTTACTACAGAGGAATGTTGATTACAGTAATTAATGAAGATAGAGTGACCCAGCCTAGTAAGGAAGTCTTCTTTTTTCAGCCTTAAAAACTATATTTGATTTAGGGGAAAAAAAATTTCTCAGCTGAAAACCTGACATTTATGTTAGCAGTAGTATATCCCCAAGGGAACTCTGAGTAAGTTTCATTTCCATTCTGATTCCTTTTGACTTCAGTCTTATTTCAAAGCAGACATATAAAAACCATTTGGGCAAGAGTAACTTGACTTTTGGGTTTAAGCCTTTTGCCAACTCCTTGAAAACCAATCAGAATTTGCTCAAATTGCAAATGTTTCCTAAAATATGTATGCACAGTATTAATGGAGATGTCTTGGGTTTTAGCAGTAAACTCCTGAAAGACCTTCAACTTCAGCCTCAGCAGGTCTTCCCTGTCATTCAAAGCTCTGTAACCTGTGCTAGGTCCAACCACTCAGTTTTGGAGCAGGGAAAGTGTCAGTCCCTCAGTAAATTCCCCGCTGGAATGGGCCCTGCAGAAAGGCAGCTTCCTCATTCAAGTGCAGAAAACACAATTGCTGGAATGTCTGCGTGGGAGAAAAGTCTTAAAAACTTAAAAAAAAAAAATACACACTGACTATTTTACTATCTTAGAAGAATGTTCTTTATGTTGCACAGTCAAAAATAGCAGCACTGAGACATAAGGCTTCTTATGTAACTGAGATCCATCTACTTTATTCATATAGGGTAAGATATAGCTTTTAATTACACAGTTTAATGCAATTCTCTCCAGAGCTTCCCTCACTTGATCTGCACACAGAGGAGGACTATTCTTAGCCAGAAGTAATGACTGAGTACCACAGAAAGCTGCTGTGCCAGTGAGCAGTGCATCTGCCCTCGCTGAAAAGGAGTGGGGTGTGCCTCAGAACAAGGAGAGCTGAATGAAGAAATATACTCTATCCCCTTCTGTCCTAAAAATCCAACATGATTTTGGTCAGTTTTTTAAAGACAGGCATTTTCTGGGTAATCATTCCTAATGCTGCTCCAAATACTTGTATGGAGAGAGTACTGTGATGGATATCCCAGAACACAGAGCGAGCTGTACCTTGAAGCGTTAGTGGAGGCTTCAAGTGCGTAGTGTTATCTGTGAAGTACTCAGAAGAACTTCAAATGGGCACTCAGGGAATGTTTTTACCTGCAGTCTCTCTTTCCTCAGTTTTCCACTATGAATAAGAGCATCTGTCATCTTACATGGGCATTGTGCAATTTTCAATATTTGCATAGCAGCTCAGGTGTTGTAGCTATGAAAACCTTAGAAAAGCCCAGGATATATTACTGCTTTCACTTCAGAGAAATGATTTTAATACGGACAATGAATAAGGCTCAGGGCTACAAACTGAACAGCAAGTAGAAAACAAAATATTGAAGAACTCATTATCCAGGCTACATACTGAAGGAGGCAGAAAGCTCAAGGATTAAGTGGTATATGATCATGTAATTAAAGACTATTTCATAATGGATACTCAGAAACAGATTAAACCAAAAGTGCACAGTATATTTTGGCCTGACAGTTCATAGCTTCTAAGTGCTTTAGTGCTTTATTTTATAAAATTCCCTGAGCATAAGTTTTGAGTGCAGTACATTCATACCTGTTAGACTGACACTGAGGACTTAGGGTGATTTTAGAAGATGCAAAGTGCCCATACTGAGCTGTGCTTTAAAAGCCTGCGCACTGAATGTGTGCCTAAGAGTAACCAAAGGAGTGCAAAGATTGATCCAAACACGTAGATGACAAAAATACTTGAGAGTCTCTTTTCCAAGGGCAAGCATTTTAATACAGAATAGGTATTCTGATCAATGGGGGTCAGAGTGGGGTAAAAATATCAAACTTTTTAGCCATTAATTAATAATTTTGTACGGGAAAATGGCATTGCAAGTTCTTACCATGCCTCTACAAAAGAGAGAAGCTGAAGAGTGGAAAAAGTAGTTGTTGCAACCTACAAGTGGGAGAGACAAGCAGGCAAAGCTTTCCACCAGTCATTTTTGTGCTGGCAAGATGTTTCTATACATCTGAATGGAAAAGAGAACTTCTATTAAGATTGCAACGTAGCATTACACAGTAGTGGGCAAGATTAAGCCTGTTTACTACTTGACTTTTTGGGGTGTTTTAATATTAAAACAGTTCAATTTTTTTCCATAATCGGAGGATCTGATTCTGACTTTACTCATACTTTACAACGGTTTAATATATCAGCTTCAAGAGACATCAATCCTGATCTACACAGTCAAGAAAGGAGTACTGCAACAAATTATTTTCTTACATCAAATGACAGAGATACTACTGAATGTGCAAAAATCTACACAAGCAAAATATTTTAGAAATATTGTACAGAACAATATATATGATTTCTAAGAACATTTTTCTCTTCTGATTCCTTTGGGTAATCAACTTCCTTAGTATCTCTTCCTGCATTCTCTAATGACTGAAAGCTTAGTTTGTCACTGAGAGCTCAGACATATTCCTGTACTGTTTTTCAGATTTCTGATGAGGAAGCTATGGAAGAGCAAAGCTGAGTAACATCAAAACCTGTACCCATCTCACTTTACATATTTAGGCTATGCAAGCTGCAATGAGCCCAAATTAAAGTGCAAAATCAAAATAACTAAATATTTCTGAGCCCTTAGAGGTATGCTTTTGAATTTGATGCACTTCTATCACAATAGATATAGCATCACTAACTGATTTTTATTATTTTTAATGCAAATATGAATAAAATGGAGAGACAAATTCCATGCTTAAACACAAGAAAGAAAAAAGATGAAAGCCACCGCTCACTGAAGTCAGCTTTGCTTCTGAATTCCTTTGGTGCCATTAACTTAGACTGCAATGAATGTTTCTATTTGTATTTTTTTTTAATGGGGAGAAAATGGAAGGAAATTTTTACCCTTGCATCACTGTGGATGCTTTCATGGCTTAAGATTTACAAAATCCACCAGCATGATTTACGGAATCACAATGGATAATATGTGCCTGAATAGCAAACTTGGATGATGCAAGTATTTATAATGTGCAAGAAAGACTTGACTTTAATTAAAGACCCAAATGATACTTAAGAAAGGAGAATGGGATCCAGTCAATGCTAAGACAAGAGGTAAAACCTCTGGATGTCAACAGGAATTTTGGTTTCAGTGGATTTGCAGGAATAGCAAGTCAAAACTTCTATCACTTGAACTTTTTTCTGTCATAGGAATTTTCTTTGTTATAAAAACTTGAATAGAAAAGAGTGTGAAAATATATCTCTCAGAACGTCAAATCTGATGCATTATTTGTTACATTCTGAGTTTCAAAATTTGAAATGTGGAAAAAAAAAACAAAACCTGAGCTGTACTGCTTATTATTACCACACAACTTCCTGTAATTCCAGACTCAGTTGTTTAAATGCTGCAGAAGAAAAAAAAAGAACAAGTTAAAGGCTAATAACTTCAATCCTAGCTGCTCCCTCAAGTACTTTGGACCAAGAACAGGGACAAAAGAAACCCAAAGAAATTTCTGCAAACTACTACAACAGATGCATTGTTCACAAAAAAGTAGTGGAGATTTGGGCCAACAAAGAAAATGTGATTTGAATATATTTTCTTCTGGTGAATTACCTGGCAAGTGCTGATGTTTTCCTCATAACACTTAAGTCAGGAATGTTTTATGTGTGAGCTCTATATTCAGAATTCTTCAAGTAAATATTTAACTAAACTACACAAATCTTTTGTTAATGTTGAATGACAGTCCATAGGTTTGAAAAAAAATCCTCCCAGGTTCTTTGCAATGTGATAATGTTAGAGAAATTGTTTTTATGCAATATCACAGAAAAAAATCACAGAGAATCAACTCCCAAGAAGTTGAGTAACATTCATCTGAGAAGGATGTAGAAGAAGAGCTTGGATCTGTTCTTAAAAAATCTGTTTACAAATTTTTCCTATATCACTCCACAATAGTCTTAAGAATTGAGTTAAAGCTATGGGTTTCTAAATTCCATTTTCACCTGTCTCTCCTCTGATGAGGAAAAATGGGAAAAAAAGCAAATTCAAAATGAACAACACTAATAATCTCTCTGTCAGAACCAACATTCCTGGAAACTTCCTGTAGAAATTCCATTGCTTTTCTAAAGGAGGATGCCATATGAAGCACCAGCCCACCCCAGGAAACTGAGGATCACCTGAAGATCACTCTGCTTAAACACAGCAGGGTGTGCAGTCTGGGAAGGAGCTGCTGTGTCTCACCAGCCTCTTTGACTCCTGTCCCTGGACCTTCTAGCTCAAGAGTCTGGTTTTACAAATGTAAAATGTACAAATAATTTTTCAAATGTAAAATGTAAGCCTGTTGCTGTGCAACAACCAGTAAAATCCAAATCTTTTTGTATCACTTTTACCACACTGGCACGACTCAGGATCAGGAAAGATAATGTCTTTAAGGCTGAAGAGCACTTTTTTCCTAGCATTAGGGCCCTATTCTCCTACTTCTACTAACAATGAATATAATCTTTACATCACGAGACCATAATTCATTGTAAAGCTATTCATTGTGGCTATGCCCTAGACACCCATTGTACAAATGCTGATATGTGAGTGAAGATTCCTGTTGTCACCCTCAGAAACAAAGAAAAATCAGGATAAGCTTCTAAAGAAAGTGACAGTACTGAGATACAGATCTTCATGTCTAGTCACTAATTCTGTGATTTTCACTTATTCAAAAGAAAGTACATATAATTTATGTTACATACATGCAATCTTTCTCAAGGAATCTTTTCTTAATGGAAATACCTCCATTGACAAAAATGTCATTTTAAAATTTTTTTTGTTAAAGCTAAAAAGTATGAAAGAGAAAGAAGATGAACAAGAAGGTCATTCTGGATCGAAAATTAAGACGTAACCCAGACAGTTTGGAACTGTGATATACATCTCCAGGTGCATAGGGTAATTCCAGTGACCTGCTTAATGGCTGTACACATTCACTTAATTATGAAAAGACAGCACTGTGGGAAGAATCAAACACGTTTCTCTGCCTTTAAGCAATGCAAAGCCCTTTCTCTAGACAAAATCAAAAAGTCAAATGTTCTCATTTCAACACCTTGTGCAACATGGCACAGTCTGAAAGGAATCTGTGACTTGCGCACCTGTGTAGCATTGTTGGGATGTAACACTTGCATAGGCAAAATCCACTGTTTCACAGTTTGTAGTGGCAGCAACTGCCAATGTGATTCCAGTGAATGCACCGTCCGTTTGTTTGGGAAACTAGCTTTTCCCTCAAATCATAGAGAGTCTTAAACATGAGACAAAATGAGTCATATAACCTCACTCTTCCAGCATGGTTCATAAGGCACATATTAAATTAATGAATAATTATAGTGATGATGATCATGGTAATAAATATTAGAATTTATGAAAAGTATTTTCTCTATAGACATTTCCAGATGAATACCACAGGCAGAATCAGCAGGTTGTTTAATTTGCCCTAGTTCTTTCTGTTTTCATATTCCTACTTGGATAATAAGTTCAGAATCAGCAGGTTATTAGGTTTGCCCTAATTCAAACTTGAGTCAATGGAACTTCAAATTGACTCCAGTGGAAAATGAAAACAGAAGACCTTTTTTTTCAGATATCTAAAAGGTCTAAAAGCCAAATCTGCTGCTTATTAGGACATAACTAAGCAATTGTAGGTTCCTAATACACTACATAGCATGAAAGAAATCTAAAATCTCATCACAGAATTCTGTTCTTGCAGACAGCTGCCAGCTACCTCTGTCTCATTTCTTGACAAGCTCAAACAAGGCATAACTGAGGCCACCTCTCACTTTCACCCTCAGATTTTTCATTGAAAATGGAACTAAAAAATTATGGTTGTTGACCAGAAGCAAGAGTTCTTCACTCTCCTCAGACATAAAATCCTAGATCCTTCTACAGTAATAAAGATCCTTTTAGAGTAATAAGGATAAGTTTTATACAGGTGTAATGTTGCAAAGGATGAGAACTCTTGTGACCATGAGAAGAGCTGAATTGTCAAAGGAGAAGTGGCTGGCAGGTGACAAACTATATAATTTCCAGTGTCTAGTCAGAACAATGGCAGACAGTAGCAGACAAAAAAGCAAGAAAAAATACACTATTCTGAACATTCAGCTGTGGAGAGGCAGTAGGAAGGCCTGCAACTCCAAAGTTCAAAACTTCAACTAACAATTATCAGTTCTGTAGACTAAAGCGATTGCACAATAGTAAAGCTAGCTTTAGGTCTTGAGTTCCTCTCCTACATCCCTAATAGAAATTCTGATCTTTCAAGTGTCTGATGACCAGGAAAAAGATCCTACCAAAAGCTCCTGTATGGAGTAGTTTAACTTTACAGATTAGAAGGCAAACTGAAAATGGGGTGTGAACTGGCCAGGGTCACTCAGAAAGCAATGTCCTAACAAAACCGTCATTACTGCATTAGTTACTGCAGATATTTTGTTCATTGAAGCACACATTGATCCTACTGATTCTACTCCAAACTCCAGGGGAATGGCTGCACATTTGCATGCATTCACCACTTTTTACCTTGGCAGAAGAGCACCTGAGCTGAAAAATTGTGTTCTGCACACACAATAAAATCCAGGCTGGTGAAGTGCTTGTGATACACTCAGATACCATCACCACAGCACAGAAGGAGAAACTGTCATTCAAGAAAGTGCACGTCTTTTGTAAAAGATTAAATTATGATCCCAGCTCAGTGTAGAACTAAATAAAGGCACGAAAGTATTATTCACTCTGACTTTGTTAGTCAATTCTATATATAACAACATAATTAAAGGTATGTCTATTACACTCTAACCAATCATTCCCTGTAATAGGTATATTTGGTCTCTAAAATTCAGTCCTAAGGTTCACAAGGGTATTCAACACCTCAGAATACCCTTCACTATTGTGGAAAATCATGTGTTTATGAAGGTACACAAGCTTCAACTACAGCACAACAAACCGGACAGAGCATTTTTCCAGAAACTAGTATGGGCTCATGTTTTCTAAAAGGAACACCAAGCTTTCTGGTAGATAAAACATATTAAATTCACTAAGACAGATGGATGAAGCTTTCTGTTTTAAGTTACCAACCAATTTTATTATGTTTATTAAAATAAACATGAACCCCCCGAGCTGCTTATGTTAACGTTAGCCTCTACATAAAGCTATTTCTATCAGGAACTAATTTTTAATTGCCAGCCTGTTTCCCCATTCCTGTCCATCAGGTCAGTAAAGATGATGGGGTGAAATCCCACAAATCCATGGCTAGCATCTACTGTTAAAAGACTCCCAGGGAGCCAACCTTCAATTGAGACAAAAGATCAAGTACATTTGGTCCAAAGCCTGCAAGCTTTGAAGGACATTACATCAAAACATAGACAATTTTAATATATGTTATTTTTAAATTCTGAATGAATATGATCAATCTGATACAAGGCCCTATGGTGCCAGATATAAATTCTTCTAGCATATTAACTGTCTATAATTCACAATTTAGACTTAAATTTAACAAGGACCCAGCACCTCAACTAGGCCCAAAGGGAAACAACAACTTCACTATCTAAAATATTATTTACCTGCAGTACCAAGATCTAGGCTATAAATATTTCAAGATCAGCATTTTTAAAGGATTAATAATGCTCGACAAGAAACCTCCTTGAAAGATAATATAAAACAGACTGCCAACTCCTAATTACCAGTGAAACAGTATTTAAATTTCTGTGATTTTACATGAAGCAGAATTGAAATCAATATCCTGTAATGCTGAATCCTGGCAAACAAAATAGTATATCAAATTTTGTTAGGAAAAGGATGCAAAATTGTGCTTCAAACTGACATAAGGATTGGGTTTTCATATGACTAAATGTGAATACAACAGATGTAACACAGTGATGAACAACTTTTTGATTGCTTGACTATCTGCTCTCAAGATTCTACTCTGACAACAAAGTAACCTTTTAAAAATATTAAATAAAGTGAAATAATAATTTTTAAATTATTGACATAATTTGTACATATACAGAATGTCAGTACAATGTCTAGTGCATTTCTAGCCCTCCTTCTTTACCAGCATCACTCCAACGGCCACTGGCACTGACAAGAAATTCTGGATGCAGAAGAAATACAGATCATGTAGATAAAGATTCTGAAGTATAAATCAAAAAGGCAAGTTTTGTTCACAATATTTACTAGTCCAAAGTATATTTAGCTAGGATTCAAGAGGGATAAAGACCATGGTGACTACTCTGTAAAGACAGACTATAGGCAATGAGTTCAAAAACATCTCACTCAAACATGCAACTTCCAATAGATAATTAATACCAAAAGAAGTTCAAATGTTTCATTCAAGGCATAAAGAAAACAAAATGGATTAAAATATCAAAAAATTCAAAGAGATATAAATATTGGATGGCTTTTAAAAAAGCTAACATGCAAAAGGAAATACAACAAAGACTGATGTAGTATATTCAGAACCCAAACAAACAAATCTAAATGCTGGCTAGGCTGAGACATCTGGAACTGACTCCCTCAAAAATCACTTTCACAGTTCAAACCGTAGCTGGCATCAACTTTTGAATATCTGACAAGGAAGAGTATCTCTTACAGTGAACAGCTGCCTGAACAGTCTTCATTTTTCTCACAAACCAGAAACTCAGTGGAACAGTTAAAATATATCATGTTATAAGGAGGATTAGTTTGAATTCACCAATCAATTGTCTGTATAGATTCTAATATTGAGGGAAGCTATATTTTAAAAAGATAAAGGATTCTGTCTGCAACTTTTTCCAGCCATTAGAGATACAGAAAAGCAGAAGGGCATGGAGTGACAAGAAGTTAGCATCAGTGAGAGACTTCCCCCAACTCAATGCATTATGTGTATTTTACTACCTTTTTTTAGAGCTACCCGCTTACCTTCTCAGACAAGATACTGGACAAAGCCATTTTTATATAAATGAGGATGAAAGGAAAATGATACCTTTTTTTATTATTTATTTATTTATTTTGGTCTAAAGTCAGAAGGTCACTATTTTAGTCATTTAATAAGCAAAATAGGGTTTTTTTTGTTTTGAAATTTTAACTTAAGGAGCAAAATTACAAGAAGAATATGGAGGTTCACTGACATGAATGTATTCTTCTTATCTTCTAGGACCTTGACTTAATACACTAAAAATCTGACTTTGAAGTTGGTCTTTTTAATAAAAATCTCTCCTTATCATTGAATCAAGTCTTACCAATTTGAGTTATTTCAAGACATTGGAATTTTCACTGAACAGAAAATTGAAATGTATGTCAAAAACTTATCAGAAAATTGATATGGCAATCAGGGTTTCTTTCAATGCTAGTCTTATTCCTAATAAAATTCATTATAATTTTGTGTATTTTTCCTTCTACTAAGTCACTATTATTATGTTGAATAATATACCCTTGCCTTCTTCATTACAAAGCAGAGATTTTATTTTCTCTTTTAGAAAGCTCTTGTACTGTTTTTACTCATGAGCCTAGCAGCCAGAGAACTGCTAGAGATCACATTTTTCTTTGCTATGGACTGCACAACCTTGGCACTTAAGCAGAATTCCAGTCCTTTTTCTGTGATTTATGTCACTGCTCCCATGAAGAGAACTTAGATCCTACTGGAACGAAAGGAATGACTGAATGGTTCTTTCCTAGCTTGCACTGCATGCATACTGGTGTAGTTCAGAAAACATAAATGAAGCTACTCCTGATTTAGATAGGTATAAAACCAGTTAAGTATATTGGAATTAATTTATATTACTATGGGTTAAAAAAAAACAACAAACAAACTAAACAAAAAAACCCAACCAAATACTTGGTTGAACTTCATTCTTACAAGAAAAAAAATTACTTCAGAGATAATTAATAAGCTTTTCAAAGATGAAAATCAGGAAAAAAAAAGCCACCAGATTTTCTCTGAAAATAACTGTACTTGTATTAAAAATGGCATCTTACAACTTGAAACTTTGACTTTAAATCTCTTACTTTTTAGTTCCTAAATATGCCAGTCAGGGTAGAAAATCTTTAAAAGGTTTTCTTTGTTGTTGTTGATATTAATTCCTATACTCCTCATTACACTGAGGAACTCTGTTTCACCAGACTGCAGAGATATAGAACAACAAATCCAAGACAAGGGGGAAAAAAAAAATCAAGGAAAATAGAATCTCATAACTATGTTTAAAGAAATGGTATCAACTAGGACACATGGCTACAATTTTAGATAAAAATGGAAACTTGGGGTGTTTTTCCTATCTAAAACCATTTTTAAACAAAAACCATAACAAGGGTAGGAGTGAAAACTCAAAAGATCCCTTCAGATAATTGCAGCCTGAGATGATCCTCTAGCAATGGCCATGTCTTTCTAAGGCTTATGGGAAATTTACACATTCTGGGAACAAAAGATCAAAGTTCAACAGCTTAATGTCTATGTTGGCTACAAAAAACTAAAGAGATGAAGCCAAGGTTTCTTTCTTGGCAGATACAAAGGCTTTACTTGTCTTTCTGCCTTTTCTGTTTCTTAGAATATTAAATAATTTATAATAGTTCAATATCTTTGCTGGCACATATAAATAACTTCTAATCCCTTCATCAAAATTTGACTGATGGAAGGGTCAGTTGCTACCTTTTCTTAATTAACAGGTATAAACTTCAATGTATTTCCATTTATGTTGCTGTGAGGGCAGATGTTGCCTCCGGTTTCAAATGAAATCAGAACCTGAATAATTTCTGCTAAAATTATAAGTTTTGCTATTATTTTATAAGGCTTCTCAGTACTCAAGGAACATGTGAGGAGAATCTTGATCCCACTGATGTCAACTGTAGAACCACTAGCATTTAAATGAAATCAGTATTTTACCTTAATTTGGGGGGAATTCTAAATGTTGAGTGTCATCTTCTTAAAAGTTCCATACAATTTCCACTAAATATAAACATAGATATGTATTTCACTAACATTCGATCTAAACATAAAAATGTTCCTTAAAAATAGCCACTGAACTTATTATTATGTAAAGGATGTGATTTATCTGACTGATATCACATGCAATTATGTGAACTCTTTCACATAAGTATTATATGTACAAAATAACTTCAAATAAATAAACTATGTTTTAGTGTAAAGGACATATAAATGTATAATAGTATTAATAGTATTTAAATTATTATTATTGTTTTAACAATGCTGCTATACCTCATAATTTTCTTTTTCTTTATAATTGGTCCTAGCTCAGAGATGTTAAGACAACTCAATACTGTACATACACCTATATATTATGTAGTATCATATATTAAAAATTGATACCCAAATACTAAATCAATTGAGATGGTTTACCTAATATAAAAGATCTTTCATTTTATGTTTTCTGGGAATGGGTGCAATTGATAGTACAAACTACTAATTTTCTGAAACCATTATTTGCTCCTATAAAAAATTATTTTAAGTGCCAATAGGGTTTGAATTTTTCACGAATGGCAGATGAGAGATAAACAGCTGATAAACAAGATGCAGAATGACTGTTGCGTTTTGAATATTGACACTAAGGATAGAAGGTGTTACATAATAAAGCACAGTCACAAATGATGTTTTCTTTCTTATAATGAGTGAAATCTTATAGAAATGCTAAAGGCAAATTATTCAGCCATAAATGTCATGCAGACACTCAGTGAAGATTTTAATTTGGCCTTGATAATATCTTATTAATATTTACCTTCTACATTTTAAGCTTAGGTCTTTCCTC
Organism: Cyanoderma ruficeps; assembly: GCA_008694505.1. Lineage (NCBI taxonomy): Eukaryota > Metazoa > Chordata > Aves > Passeriformes > Timaliidae > Cyanoderma > Cyanoderma ruficeps. The sequence goes on along the minus strand of VZDJ01007749.1, from coordinate 1,439,557 downwards.
TCCAATTTTGACATAACAATCATATTTTCACTTGGTATATTTGCTCTTATTTCATTTATACACCTTCACGTCCTGCTCTAAGTACACAACACACGTAATTTCTATGCCTAAGGAGCTGCAAGCAATGGTACATTTACTACCAAAATAATAAAAACAAGAGTCCTGCATGCATCTGCAAAGTAAACGTTCACATTCTTTCCATTTGCCAAAAACAATGGGCACTGAATATGAATCATATTTTACCCAGTGATTTATTTGTAGATGAGATTAAGGAAACTGCTGGTTTTTTCTAGGTTCCCTCTTCCTTGGTAAAACTACTCAATCATTTTGTGGTCTTGGAGTATGTACTTCCCCCTTGCCCTTTTGTGTTCCCCCTGTCTAACTGACATGGTGAATTGCTAAATATGTTGCAAAGCAGTACCATTCACATTCGTGTAAAAATATAATCCTCTGTTTAATCCCCTTCCTCCTCAGCAACAATTTAAGGAATTCACAAATAAATCACTGATTTTATTTCAATGACATAGCAGAGGCAAATACAAAGTGGACTCTGGGTCTCCTCTACCCTACAAAACCAAACCCAGGTCATCTTTGCACTTAATCCAGTTAAATTATTCCCAGCATCATTTTCCCTGCTCCCCAAATTAATTCCCACCAGCTGCTTGTGGTAAGCATGCACATCCCCTCCCTCAGCTCCCACCGAGCGTGGTTCCAGCCACCCCCTGCCATCTGGGTGGCACCTGGGATCCAGCACCCATCTCTCCTTTACCCAGAACAACCCGAAATCCCACCCTGCCTCCGGAAGATGCTCAGATAACATCCTCTTCCTCCTCTCACCCAGCCTCGCAGAGAACAGTAGAGTGATGGCACCATGATTCGCCACAGAGACACGTGGAAGACAGGGAGGAGAAGGTGGGGAAGAGGGGAGCTGGGGACATGGTGGGAAGGGAGGGAGGAAGATCCACTCATACAGATGAAACTTCATGCAGGCCTGGCCTCCAACCCATCCCTTCCACAGAGCAATGGGGAGGGGGGCGATGGGGCGAGCTGAAATGGCCCCTTACCTTCACTGCAGTCCTTCCCTCGGAAGCCCGTTTGGGAGCAGTCACAGACAGCCTGGTCATTGAGCACCGAGCAGACGCCCCCGTTGAGGCAGACATCGTCCCTGGCGCACAGCCGGCTCTGCTCGTCATCCAGCCGCACCTCCTGGCTCTCCACCGGTGACACCTGCGTGTAGTTCACCCGCACATCTGTTATCCAGCCCTTGAAGGGCTCCCGGTCCTTGACGGAGGAGAGCGTCAGCTTTAGTGTTGCCGACCGCAGCTCCGGCGGGAGCCCTCCTAGGAAGAGCCCACTGAAGACAGTCATGTCCCGCCGTTTGGACTTCACCTCCACCCACTTGGCCTCGGCTCGGTCAATGATCAGCGTCGTGTTCTTGAAGTGGCGGCGGATGACAACAGCGTGCCAGAGGTTGTCGTTGACCGCCGTGTCCGAGAGCAGGGTGGCAGGCTCGGCACAGAAGATGGAGAAGCTGAGCTGTAGCCGCCCTCCCTGGGTGAGGATGAGCTCCAGGAAGTCACAGAAACCCTCGTCATCGAAGTAGAGCACCAGCCCGCTGGAGCTGCGCGTCTTCATGTTGAAGCTCATTTCGCTCTCGCAGCAGGCGTTCCACTTGGGGAAGCGAGTCCACTGGCCCTCCGCACCCGGGAACTCCAGCCCGCTGCCCAGCTCAGCCCAGCAGCCCAGCAGTAGGGCCAGCCAGAGCAGCAGGCAGCCCCCGCGCCGCACCAGCACCGCCCCCATCCTGCGCGGCCTGGGGCGGGCGAGCGGGGCGGCAGGGCTGGCGGGGGGCGGCACCGGGGCCCCGGCGGCAGACAGGGTAAAATCTTGTCGGGCGCCGGCAGCGCTGGAAGCTTTTGGCACACTCACCCCCGCCCCGGGTGCGGGGGTCACTGTGGGAGACTCCCCGGGGCGGGGGGCTGCAGCTGCCCCACGGGATGGGGTTGGGCACAAGATGGTGCCAGGGGCCACTGGAGGGGACCCGCAGTGGGGGTAAGGCGCCGTTGGATCTCTTCACTGGCCAGCCACGCTCTCCAAAAGGTGTCCAGAGGTGGGTGAGTCAGCAGAAATTTTACCCAAAGCCAACATTACCAAACCAGGAAAAAACCCAAAATCAGTGGCAAAACTCTCCTCCAAGTGGATCCACCAGCTCGGCAAGGCTATAGCAATATCCTGGCACATGCGCACCTCTTTTTTACATCCTCTCCACCAGCTGTAGTTTCCCAGGAAGCCAATTATGGATCCCAACGCTGCCTCCCTAGGATGGATCCTCTTGTCATATCACAGCCTGTCTGCCATAATGCTAGAGCAGTGTCAGCAGACGACAGGACTCATCGCTCGTGGTTGCTTGAGCTGCCTCAATCCCAACGGGGTTGAAACCCAGAAGCTGTCAAACAGCTGAGTGGCCACTTGACATGCGAAGCCTGGCAGCTCCTCTTCTCTTTGCTTGAAAAAGGCCAAGGCTAAGATCCGGGGGGGTGATTTTCCTCTATTTTTTTTTTTCTAATCTGCAAGGAATTGAAACAGAATAATAAGAAATGACAACTAATAGCATGTTGAATTAGAAAGTTGACCAATAGTGAATGTTTGTGATTATTTTTTCATTTCTACTGGTGTTGGACATTAGGAAAATGGTGCTGTAATTTTGGAGTTACTGAGAAATTGTAATAGGTTGCAGTGCTTAACACAAATCTTGACATATATGTTTATACTAGATTACATTTTTATGGCATAATCTAAACATAAACTACTTACCTTTCCAAAACTTTCAAATATTTCCATAGTACATTTTACTGCTACAAGAACAATGTTAAACAGAAAAGATGATGCTTATTCTGCAATTTATTTTAATTTATTTGTGAAAATATTATCACCTGTGAAGCTACAGGGTCCTAGTCATACAGACAATGCTACCAAGCCCAGTTATGGTTGTTTCTAATACAGGTCAAAAAAATAAAGTGGCCAGAGCTCCCAGCAGCAACTGACAAGCTTCACCATGCATGGCACACCTACTGGTTCATCTTTCCTGGGGTGAGGAAGAATTGCAATAGTTTCTTAGAAGGCTTTTTGAAAATTTCAGACCACATATTTTGTCTGCCACCTGGTTTCTTCTGGGACTGATATTTTCTGCTATGGCAGGGAAAATCCAATTCCAGCCAGCTCTGATGTTGACATTATTCACAATGCAGATCAGCTAATCCCAGGTCCTAGTCCTCTGAAATGGGTTGCAGTATTTTACGTATATTTACTCAGCTGCCCTTATTTAAGAGAACAAGGAGCAAACAACTCCTCTGTTTTCAAAATTATATATATGCCACAGTTCGCCCTTATCCTCTGAAGAGGTCTCTACATCAAAAACATTTCAGCGAAGAGGATGTTTTTCTCTCCCAGAGCTGCTGTATCTTTTCTGAAAGCTGTGTATTAGCAGACCTCTCCTGATGGAGGATAGGATCTCCAACACCTCCCTCACTCATCGCTTCCCCTTCCCCTCCCTTATATTTCTTTGCCAGTAGCACTTAGGTACAATAGTATGGCCAGAGCTGCTGCCAAGCCCTCTTCTGGGCTGGGCTGTGTGCATGCGTGTGCATGCGTGTGTGGGGAGAGGGGGCAGAGATGACCCTGCCAGGGAGAAACGTTTTAAAAACAGGCATACACCTCAGCTGCCTGCACCTGACACGTTCAGAGCTGCTAAGTCACCTCCCACTCTCTCTATATTTAATTTCATTCCTCTAAATGTCAACACGATTATTTTTATTATTTGTCACACGTGAGGCGGGCAAGAGCAGCAAAAGGGAGGAGAGGAGAACCCCCAAACTTCGCGGGCAGAGGCCAGGCAGCAGGCAGACCCCAGGTTTCCTCCACGCCCTGCCTGCCCCGCGGCAAGGGCCACCTCTGGCAACGCCGCTACCAGGCGAGGGATGTTCCGGCAGCTCCCGGGAGGGCCCGCGGCGGGAGCCCCCGCAACCTCGCTCCCCAAAGGGCCTTCCCGGTCTCGGCGGCGGCCGCTGATGGGGCGCCGCTGGCTTGCGGCACCGCGCCGAGCGGCCGCTCCTGCTTCAGCACCCGGAACAGCTCCGCCCTGCGCGGCCCGACGGGGCGGCGGCGCCCGCTGCCCGCCCGCCCGAGCGGGAGCGGCCCCGCCGCTGCCCCTGCGCCGCCGTGGGGCTGCGCTCCATGGAGCCCGCGGGGCGCGCCCAGGGCGGGGAAGGGACGTGCGGGCGGCCGCGGGGCCCCGCTGCGGTGGAGGGGAAGGAGGTGGTGATGGAGAGGATTTGGGGTGCGTGGGGGGTGCGGGCAGCCGGGTGTTGGCTGGCGGTGTGAGGCACGGCGTGCGTGCCCGGGGACAATGACACGAAGGGAGGGGGCTGTGCGTGAGGGGGGCCTGGAGTGGTGAGTGGGGGAAGGGGGAGGTTTGTGGAGATGGAGTGCGTAGGGAAGGGGCGCGGGCTGTGCGTGTGTGTGTGTGTTCACGGGGGTTACCAGGCAGCTGCTGGGGCTGGGCTGGCCCTCGGGGGAAGGGGTGGTGGGGAGGGAATGCGGGGGACGCGGCGGGGAGGGGGGCACAAGGTGCGCGGGGCGGGCGCGGCGGCTGCGGGAAGGAAGGAAAGGGTTTTGCGCCTCTCTGCGCGNAGGGTTTTGCGCCTCTTTGCGCGGGGCGCAGGAGCGGGAGGGTGTCAGGAGCCCGTGGTGTCTACCAGGGGTGGGGAGGAGGGTGGCAAGGACGCGGTGTGAGTATGTGTGTGTGTGAGTGTGTGCGCGGCCGCTGTGCGTGCCAGAGCGATCCCTACAGGTGTCCGCGGAGAGCCGCCGCGCGGGGATCCCACCTCGCGAGCATCCCTGCCCGCTGCCTGCCGCTGGCTGCAGCGCCTGCCTGCCCCCTCACTCACACACACACAGCAGCAGCAGCGGCGGCAAGAGGGGGGAAGAGAAAGGCAAGAGAAGAAAAAAGAAAAAAAGAAAAAAAATAATAATTAAAAAAAGGAAATACAAAAAGACAGAGAGATGGAAAGACTGTAAAAGAAAGGAGAAAGACCCAAGGAAAAAATAGCCCAACAAACAATTGCTTATTTATTACTGCCGGTATAATTCACACATTGCCAGTAAACAGCACAGTGTTGTCTAGTTATTTCCAAAGCAGAGGGACACTTTCGTTCTGGAAAGAGGACAATTTATTAACGTATATCTATGTATCTATTTATCTCAAATGGCTCTTAAGTACTAGGCATCCCTCCCAGCTATGTATCCATGAACACACACATATGTAGCGAGAAATATGCACAAACCGATATAAATGTAGCTATTGCATTCAGCGCCTCGCCAGTGAAATCGTAAGCTTCCCCCACCCCTCTACAAGCATTTTTTATTCTTCAAAAATTATGATTTAGTCACAGGTGCCCCGATTGAGCCTTTTCAAATTAGAAAAAGAGAGAGAGAGAGACACCCATAGGTCAATAAATCCTTAATAAATGCCAGGTCGGTTGGCATGCACAATCCTTGGCAGAATCCTTATTGTATGAAATACAGTGCATTGTCTCTGGGTGCGGGGAAGACCAGAGTTCACAAATTACCGGATGAAATAAAAGGATCTGAAAAACAACCTTGCTGCAGCCAAAAGGAGAAGCGCTCTAATTCAAAAGCAGACTTAGCAGCATCATTAATCTTTTCCTTTCATTTCTACGTAATTTCTAGAATCAAATTCTTTCCAAAGCGGCTGGAATGATCGATTTTGCTCCCCTTCCAGCCTGCAGATGTCTTTATTTTAATATGCTTATGATATAATTTCTACCCCTTCAAAAATGCACACCATCAGCAGGAACCTTAACAGTTTCAAACACATATCGAAGAAGCCGAGTGCCCTCTTTCTTCTGGCACACAATAGAAAATGTCCCAAATTATCAATGCACTCCCGCACGAGCCCCTCGTCTCTTTCAGACCGCCGCCGATAAATAACAATAATATTGCGATATCCCATCGCTGCCCCGGCTTCGCGTTTCACCACGGCAGCTCACGCCAGGGAGAACATGCAGCAGATTGATTTTATCGCTCAAGTCTCGCAGACCCCGCTCTCCCCTCCTCCCCCCGCTTCGGCAAGGGGCAATAAATCACTGCATCCAACCTTTAACTTACACCTCCGCTCCATCATCTCCTCTCCTCGCCATCCACCTCTCCACAACGCCGCACGCAAACCCACCAGCCTCTCGCGCCGCCGCCACCACCGGCTCCGCCGCGGCGGAGCGGGGCTGGTCCTCCGCGGTGCCGCTCCGCCCGCGCTGCGGGAGCGCCTTACCTGCGCTGGGGCGCGGGGCCGGGGCCGGGCCGGGGCAGGCGCGGCTGCCGGGGCTGCCTCTGCCGCTCGCCGACAGAGCGGAGCGGAGCGGAGCGGGCGCTGCTGCGGGTGCGCGGCGGCGGCGGCGGCGGCGGGCGGGGGCGGCCGCCGGGAGCGGGGGGCGGCGCCGCCGCGTGACGCCGCCGCGCCCGTCTGCCCGCCGGGGGCGGTGCCGTGCGCGCCGCGGACCCCGCCCCGGCACAGCCCGGCCCGCCGGCACCGGCACCGGCACCGGACTGCGGCGGGGCACGGATGGAACGACCGACCGCGCGGGAGAGGCTGGGCCGGGCGGGACCGGGGAGAACCGAGGCCGGGGCGGGGGGCGCGCACGCTGCTGCCGTCTGGAGAGGGTCGGCGGGGTCGAATGGGTAGAGGGACAGGTGGTGCACGGCGAGGGTCCAGAGGGTGCTGTCGGCTCCCCGGGCAATGCTCTTCTTTCTTTGCATGGGGTTTGTGGGATTCTTTTGTTGGTGGTTTGTTCTAGTTTGGAGAGGGTGGGTTGGTTGGTTGGGTTTTTTAGGTGGTGGTGTGGGTGGTTTGGTGGTGGTACTACTACCACTAATTATCATCGCCATCATCATCATCTTTATTATCATAGTCATTATGTCATCTTTTTTTACACCCTGGAGCTGAGGTTTTCTGAGTTCTGCACAGCCTGTGGGAAAATGGAGGTATAATCTCATGAGCAGAGCACACCCAAGGACCAAGTCTACCACAGCCACAGGAGAAATGCTTGGGAAAACCATTTTCCAGTGTCAAACCTGCCTGATTTTGTGCTGCCTCCAAATGGTGGTGAACTGTTAGAGAAATTCTAGGCTTCCCAAGATTGTTGAGTTTAGTGGCATGGAAAGCTTTTGGTTGCGCCAAACCTTTTCTCTATCACTTGGCCTCCTAACTTTGTACGTGTGGCCTACAGAAAGGTGATGAATTGATTGTGAGCGATTTGCATGAAACCTAAGCCAAGGTCCTGGCAACTTTTGAACACAGAGTGTGATGTTTGTCACACCAAGGGGCAGAAGAGCACTCCACTATGTGGCATGACACAATTTTTTGAGAATGGTCTGCACAAATATATTTTTTCACATCTGGGGTGTGGATGTAGCAACTTAGTTTTGAACTGAAACTTCAGAAATAAGTGTAAATAAAAAGCTTTCTTCCCATTTCAGTCCCAGAGGAGTTAGCTTTATGATTTATTTTTTTCTTAATGAAATGGATTTCCTCACAGATGACAAGTTTGATGAGGTAACCAAGCAACACGTTAAGTAATGAGAAGAAAAGCTTCCTAGATATGCAGTGTATCTTCAGTGCTTAGAGCATAATCAGACATCCCTTTTATTCAGCCAACTGATATCCACATGCAGTTAATTTCAAACGGAGTGAGGATTTCTCTTGACAATTCTAGTAACTTGACCCCTTCAAGCAGAGCAAGGAGCAAATATCTCTTCTGCTATGAAAAGCAGATAAATTGTGGGCTGCAACATTATAAGTAATACACATTTTTAAAGAAGCAAAGCTGTAACTTGATAGTAGTATTTAGTGTATATACATATATATACATTATATATATATATATTTTTTAACTGTGGCTTTATTTTTATCAGGCTCGCAGTGAGCACAAGTTAAAACTTCTTATGCTCTTAGATGAGGAATGTCAAAGCACAAGGCTAATCCACCCTCAATGTGCTGGCACGGTGGAGGTCCTGGCACAGGTGGAGGATTCTTTAACCTTTAACGTGAAGGACATCTCAGATATTCCAGCAGTGGCCAGAGGATGCTCATGTTTCTCTAGAAAGAAACATGCCACAGTGAGAGGAGGGCTGGCAAGAGACTACACAGAAATAAAACAACAAGATATTAAGTGAGCCAGGAAGATACAGGAAGATTTAAGGGAAATACAATTTCGCTAATTTAATGGTGCTTTTTTTGTTGAGTTTTAGAAAAATATATTACTTTTGTCATTTTCAGCAATTGTTACAGCATATGGTGTCATAGTTGTTTCATTTTGAAACAGCACCAAAAAAA
>VZDJ01007749.1:1353054-1431090 GCA_008694505.1 Cyanoderma ruficeps | reverse complement strand
AGAAAAAAAAAAAAAGAAAAAAGAAATGTGATTTCCATATCATCTCTCTGGGTTTATCAGCTTGACAAATATATATCTTGTAAGAATCACATGGCCTTACAGAAACCTGACTGTCTTTTACATAAATTAACTTTCTGTGTTACACCAAAATATTTATAGATTTGGAAAACTAAAGAGATAAAAGCAGCAATGATCTTCTTGAAAACAAACCAATCATATTTTCTGTCAGGGAGAACACAGTACATTATCTAACTTGCAAGTTCGAGACCTTTTAGAGGGATGTGTATTGTCAGAACAAAGTGCCTTTGAAGTACATATGTGAAATTGTCCAACAGTTGTAATTTTAAATAAGAGATCTTTTGGCAAGCTGCAGTGAGTGCTGGAGCTGTCTCTGAGGCATGCACATGCAATTGCCATGGCTGTCAGAGCTAATAAGAAAGGAAGGAACTAGTCGAGGCGCTGCAGAAGAAATAAGAATGATTCTGCCGAGAAATAAAACACACAAAACCGGCAACAACAACAAAACCCCACAAAACCGGCAAAATCCACAATTAAAATCAAACTAAAGGTCCTTCTAGAGAACACTGGTTATCTGGGCTGGCATGAGAAGAATACAAAGAGGGGGAAAGTTATTTGAGACTGAAAACAGCGGGAGTTGTTTTAAAGATTTGGAGGAGAGAGAACCTGTTTCTTTACTGAAATGGTGCAAGGTAATGCTTGGGAATGAAGTGGCTGGATTTTGGGGGCACATCAAATCTCTGTTCTGGTTATATTCATGCAACATATGCCTGACATATTTCCCTGCTTTGAAGCTATTATCAGTAATCCTTCTATACCAAATCAAATCTTTGAGAAGAGCTTCAGACCCACTAGAAATTTGACTCTTTGCATGTGTGAATAAAAGTGGTTTTTTGGAGAATAGTCAGTAACATTTTTTGAACAACTCGGTAACATATTTTGAACTTGGTCCAGAAGGAGGAACAAATGGGATGAGGTAGATGTGCAGGAGAACTGAGGGAGCTATATGCAATTTTCTGTATCTGCATATAGGCAGTGATGTTTGAAGAGATGTGGAGGAAAAAAGGAATAATTTCTGCCTGTTAACTGCCATATTACTCAGCTGTAGATGAATCAAGTATGGGCAAATCTAAAAAAAGAAGAAATTAGAAGATACCTGCCATGGAAAAAATCAGTGTGTTACATAGGTCCTTGGTTGCTCAATTCAAACTAATTAAATAAAATGTTGAAGCATTTTAAGAACTTGAAATAAAAGAGAGAACCAAATCTGTATAGTTCAACAAAATTAATTGCAGCAAATAATGAAATACTGGACTGGAGGTATTTGACTGAGACATGTTTGAAATCAGAAAATGGAACAGAGAGGCAGTTCTCTGGATTTGATAGTTTCTCTAGATAATGAGGTTTTGGAGCTAGCTTATACCTAACTTTGGAGGATTAAGGTGTTAAAAACTTGCCTAATACCAATTCTGAATGGATAAATAATAAAGTACAGGAGCATACTTATGAGGATTTAAAATATTTATTGACCTTATACTCACTACTGGAATTTAATCATATTTCCCAGTCTTCTGCTATTGCAGAAGGTATCAGCTGTATTTAGTGATATAATGTTCTAGTCATGAAGAAAAGATTGGAAACTTACACAGTTATAGGTGGCTTTGTGGGTCCGAAAGTAATTTTATCCAAGGAAAGCAAACTTGGTAAGAAAATTCATAAACATATCTGAGGATCAGAAGGTATTTGTGGACTCTTGGTCAATAAAAAAATCTCAGCTGATCACAAACCATTTCAAGTCTTACACATTTCTTCATGGAAATAACTGCTTTCTTGTATTTACTGTAGTAGTGAAAACTTAACATGAAACATGTTGAAGAAAATCAGTAGTAATCAGTAATCAGTAGTAATCCCAATTTGATCCCCAAGATGAAAATCTTGGGATGATTCAGAGATTAATGTGGGTGCCCTTTATATTTTTCTTTTTTTTTCCCCTTGGCTTTGGAGTTTCATTGCAGGAAATTGCTTACAACACTAAGAAAAACAGACTGGTTTAATAGTTCAAAGCATAAAAATGGTATTTACACATATATGAAACATGTATGAAACTTTGAATTTGATTTCTGTTACTGATTCGGAATTGCATATCCAACCTGTGGCTTTGGGGGGGGGGGTTGTCATTAAATGAGAAATTTGATGAGTGTTAAGATAAATTCCTAGAACATAGTGATCATAAATTGGTATGTGAAGAATATAGGAGCTACCAAAATCTCAATTATCCTTAAAGTGCATTTGAAAAGACATCATCAATGGCAAAACCCGATAGTTTGCTGGCCCTAACTCTCAGAGCGGAAGGTGCAGTACACTTACCCACACAAGGCTTGGCTGGTGGGCACAGCAGTACACATTGCCAGGAGAAATCTGTAATGAAATACTCCATATTAGCTCTTCTGAGCTGTACAAAAACTCATTTATCAGCCAGTCCTCTTGATGAATCTTCAGTAGCCTTCAGAGTGGATATGGTGTGATACATGTAGCAATGGTTTTCTCACTGAAGCTCCATGAAGAAAGTCAAAGTGATGCAAAATGTTTTTCTCAGTATATATGTTTGAATTTGACAAATGGTATTGATTAGCTAGACAAAGCATGGTAAAACAGAGAATTGATAAATCACCTGGCTTCCAAAGAACAATTGGTTTGATAAAAATTCTTAACAAAAAGGTGATTGCCTTTTTTCTTTATAAAGGAATTTGTAAGGATTGATATGGACATCACTACTGTGATTTTTAAAAAATGCAAATTTCATATTAATAAAATTATTAATTTCAAAAAAAGCCGCCATGTTCATATCTCAAAAAAGTGGCCATTTTCTCTGAATCTCTATGCACTCATATGGCATATATAAAATATTTATGGAAACAGCAGATACATCTCAAAGCCATCCTTGTAGATCTCCATTCAAGAATAATACACATAAACACTGCAAATAATGCCTTTGACTGCAAAAAATATAAGGAAATAATTAATTTAGAATACATAGGTCTTCTTTAGTTCAAATATTTGCTTTTTGAAGCTTTATAGCAGTTTTTAAGCAGGAAAGTACAGGCAATCTCTAGATAAGAAGAAGAATTGAAGAGAACAACAAACTGTTGCATGCTGTCATTGAGTGAACAACAGTCACCAAAGGAACTTGGAAGCTCATTTCATCCCAGAACTGTCTGTGAAATCACTTCCTTGAAAGAAATGTGTAAGAAATCCCACCATAGGCAGACGTGGGATGAATATTTTGTAGCAGTCCTCAAGAGAGTTTATTTTAAACCCTGAAATATTTTGCTTCATATTTCTTTCAAAGTTCTTAACATTTAACAGACTTTTATAAATGCTGGTCATAAAATTTCCCATAATTCCTTTTAAAAATCCCACTAAATTAATACTCCTAAGTAATTGGGGTAATTTACATGGAATTTATGTGAATGCCATTTGTGTGTAATATGTATAAATTTCCGTGAAACCCATTCATCATCACTCTCCACATTCCTCATTCTCTTTGCTGGGATCACAGAGCTGCCTGGATACATCAGTGTGTTCATGACCCCCAAGTTTTATGAGAGTTTCTGGGTAGTCTCTGTAGTGTGGGCTCCAAGTGAAAAATAAACTCCTTTCCAAAACCCCCAAAATTTGAGAAATAATGAATAGCAAGGCTGGCAGAACAACTTGATGTTCTAGTGTCATTTATCAGCGTGCCCAAATCATAGCTGTAGTATGCAAATGAGCAGAAGCAATCAACGAAATTTATTTTGCCACAGCTGCAGGGTTGGGGTTTAGCCGGGAACTTCCCTCGAAGGTGCTGAATCCCCTCAGCTCACACTCTCTGCTAATGTGGGCGTAGGGTACTGGGAGAAACTTGTCCCATTTTGAATCAAGCTCTTTGAGAACTTCCAGAAAATCTCTGATTATAATAATTTGTTTTATAATGTGTCACTCTACACTTACGAAAAATGAGTATACTTGCTGTAATTCAAGTATTCTACAAATACTTAGCTGTACTAAAAGTGTGCCAAGTATACTAAAAATATATTACTTTCCACAAGGATATAATTTCCTAGTAATCAGAAGATATACTCTGATTCAAAAATTGCTGTAATTTTTAATGTTGGTGAGAATTCCTAAGGCATCAAAGCAGAGGGATATTTGTGGTGTGAAGCTGCAGATAGGTAGTTGACATCATCAGTGTTTAAACCATAAATGATGCACCTGCTGGAGAGACTCACTGAGGGAATACTGCAGTGTGCCAGTTTGATGATATTTTAACACTTCAGGGCATCTCTATTGTTCAAAGAAACCTTTCACTAGGGGAAGTGAGAGTTGCTCTTTCCAGGAATTGTAGTATTAATTGCTATTAGTTTAAAAGCTTGATTCAGTTTATTTTTATTTAGTCCCCACAATGTGTCTCGAGAGTCCTTAGTGTTGTCATCACTTCTTACTAGTTCAGGAGTTTGCCTTGCAGAATTACAAGAGGTGGAAAATAGGAAAGGAAATTTAAATGAAAGACAGATAAGAAGGCAGCAAAGGAGATGGGTGGGGGANAAAAAAAAAAAAAAAAAAAAAAAAAAAAAAAAAAAGAGAAAGCAACCAAAAATGCAAAAGCAAAAATTGTTGTGGTAAATGAAGAGAGGAATGAACAAAAAAGAAAAACACCTAATGAAAAATTCCATAATTTGAGTACTCAAAGTGTGTGGTAGAGATAGAAGCAAACCCTATCCAAAACCAGAACAAGTTGTGTTTAGTGGTGTTAGGATCATGCCAAGGTCAGGAATGCTGTGAGAGTAGATCTGAGCTATTGGGAGAACTCTCTGTGGCTCCTGAGCCTGTCTGACACATATGATCTGTGTCACAGCAGGATTTTTCAGAATTGATCCTATGGTGCTTCCAGGGCAAATTTGACTTCCCCGTGCTTTGAAGTGGTGTAGTTCTTGTGGTCCTGTCAGAGGTGAAAAGTCACAAAAGATTTTATAATATTATTTCTCTCCTGTTCAGCACCAAACCTACTCACTTTAACATTCAAACAAACAAAACATCCTTCCAGAATCCAGGGCAGCCTATGCTATCAACCCAGGAAAGTACTTTTTCTACTCAAAATAAATTTATTCAAACTTTTTGTAGTATCTGGAAGGTTTGTGTCTCTTTCTAAGAAATACTTGTCTGATGTCAGAGTGGGTATTGCATTTGTGTTTTTAAAACTGCCAAATTACTGTTTGCTTTGTGTAATCTTTCTGGTTTTCCTGTTGTTGTTTCAACTTTTTGCCTTCCTCTGACGTGTTCGATATATAGTTACTTTTCTACTCTTGTTCTTTCTCATGGTTCTCTCCAACCATTTTGCGACTGCAGCCTCTGCTGACTACTGCTTTTGATTTAGCTGTACATTTGTGCAAAAAAATACTATAGCTACCAAACCAGTAGAAAAAACAGAGATTTCACAGAGACTTACATAGTGGCAGGAGAAAAGGTCAAGAGATACTGCATATTTTTAACAACAGGCTCAAGTTCTCTCTCACATATTTGATAAACTTTTTTTGCTGAGTGCATTATAAGGCAATTTTTTTTATTCTTTAGCCAGGTAACCCCATATTTATCAACCCAAAATAATCTAAAGATTGTTTTAAACATCCAAATTGAATTGTGAGTACTATTTTAATAGTTGTTCCCTACCAGTAATCCTTCATTTTCATGGAATTAGTGTGCTGTTTCAGTAATGCATATTCGTGTTTTCTCCAAATTATTTTATATTGCATTCTTTATACATCCTCTCACCAACAAAGTTCTCTGGCTGTAGTGACCACTGGAAAGATATCTTCATCTTCTACTGATTATGTTTATCTCAAGTTATTTCAACACACATAGAAGGATTTAATATGACAAAAGAGGAAAAGATGAAGTAATACAAATATCGCACCTTTAATTTTGAGATGTAGATACAGGCTGAATTATATTCAATTATGGCTGAAGCAAATTGGAAGATAAGAATTTCTCCCCTACCATCATACAAAAGATAATATCTAGCTTTAGTTCTTTGTGTATCAGCTAAGCTTATAGCAATGTCTGCAAGTAGATGGATCATCAGTATTTGAAAATTCCAACGTATTGCTGAGTGAGAGAAAGTAGTTCTGGCCCTGCAGACAGTGATATTTCCATGGTTATGTTGGTATAGACAAGGGACCTGGACTGGAGTACCTCAAGGCTTTGATCCTATAATTTAGCAAATGCACGACTCCAGCAGGGCTTCCCTCTGGTTCTGAGAGCTTATATTGATTCTTAGATATTCAATGACTTAATGCTACAGGCAGAGAAACACACAGATTTTCCTGATGTTTGCAGGTTTCAGGATCTTAAAATTATGCAAATTGAACACAGTTTGCCCAAAAAGCAAATTAGCATTGTGCACCTGTAGCAAGCAAAATATGTGTATCCTCATGAAAGTATGAACATTCAGCACATTTTTACCTCATTAGCACTCCAGGGGTAGCAGTGACTTAATTCTTTGCTGTAGCAAGCTCTGTAGCTGTTACCCACAGACATTTTACTGTTGTCCATAAAACACGTTCAGCAAAAACAAACATAAATTTTATGAAAAGTATTGAGAAGCCAGGGTAATGGTTCTTTTACAGAGTGAATGACTCTGCTTGGGCATAAAACTTTTGGCATCCTAATTCTGGGAGGCATAAAAAGAAATGCCACTCCCAGAACTGGGCTGCCTGACTCTTCAACACTTCAGATTTGGAAGCAGTTCTCTCCTATCCAAGATGCAGAATCATAGAGCACCTGTTCAGACCACATGAGGCTGCTTTTTAGAAAGGAAGACAGGGATGAAAAAGGCCTGGGAAGAACATGGTCCAAACCCCTCAGGAATGGACTTCACTGTTACATGGTGCAGAATGATGGAAGGGAATGTAAAATCCCACCTGTTTATGGGGTTCTCTTGGTTTGTGACTGATTTGTTGTTGAACAAAGTGTTGGACAAGTCTCCACAGAGTTAATCTGATATAAGGAATAAAAACCATGGGGTTATCCAATTTTTTCTCATATGGTTGAATCAAACAAGACGGAAAATTTTGCAGTTCCCTGTTAGATTTTGAAAAGTCTTGTTTTGAAATGTTTTTTAATTGCCCTTTAAGTGTCTTATTATATGAGTAATAATCCTTCAGGACAGCTTAGTTTCATTTCCTGTTAATCACTAAAAATGTTCACTTTTTATTGAGAATGCCTTTTTTTGTTCCCTGAGTTCTCCTCCTCCTGTTCTTATCTAGCTTTATTTTTGTTTCATTCATGTTTATTTTAAGAATTTTACACTTGCAATGAGTTATTTTATATGGTAACTTTTATACAATATGCTGTGCTGAACATTTCTCTCAGTTCACAAATGTCCATGCAGATGGGATAAATACTTCTGAGTAACATCAGAACTTTTCATTCTTTTGAATAGATACAAATATATTGTTAAAACATTTCGAATTTCAGATATAGACACAACATATAACCACATTAACTACATCAATTGAGTGTATCATGAAGCTGCAGCAGCATTTTCCTCCTTTACTTTTGAAGGGTTAATTAAATGACAAACCTCAGGACAGTTATTGACACTGAAGGTACAATCTCAACCCACTATTCAGAAAAGCCATCAGTTTTTGAGGGGCTGGACAGAAGATTTAATGGAGTGCAATAATGGGAAATAACAATACAGATATTATGATGCTCTATGATCTCATCTAAGACGTTTGCTGAAGTATTTCTCTCAAAGAATATTGTCACATTTCAGGACAGGTTCAGGACTAGGAGAAGAAAATCAATGACAATGCTGAGACAGCACAAGATTTCTTATTAAAAACTGAGGAGAGGCTTCCTTTATGAAGAAGGGACATGTGAACCAGTACTTCAACACCTAAGCAACAGAACACCTCTACCAATGGACTTCAAACCTGCAGAATATTCAAAAAGAAAATAGATCAGAAGTTATTGTTTCTTCTCACATATAATGAGAAAGGTACTCTGTGAAACTGAAAAGAAGCTGATTCAAATCTGTGTTGGAAAATTCTCTTTCACACAGAATATTACTGAACCATGAAACACATTTGTACAGGTTGCTACTGATGTCAAAGGCAAAGCAAAATCCCACAAAGTATTGACTTTCTGAAAGGTTCATTGTGATAATTGCCAACATATTTTTGCGGATTTTAATTTCAAGATCCAGCATTATATCCTTAGGAATTTTATTGGGATGTCATAGTTGTAGTGTGCAATCCTTCTGCATCCTTTGATGCATCTCAACCTGACCATTGTGAGAGGTAGCCGGCCAAATTAAAAGAACCTTAATTCTCTTCTAGTAGGGAGCTCAGAAAGACGTTCTCCGCACAAAACTAGATGTGAGAGTGAGTCTTCTCCTTCCTTCCACGGGTTTTCTTCCATTCCAGCATAGTTATGTTGCTGCACCGTTTTGTAGCTAGAGGTACATCTGTTCTGCCCACGCCAAAGTTACCAGCTGTGTGCCAGCTGTTTGCATAGCACTATGTGTGAGTTAATGAACCTTGCTGGGGATTTTTTTTTTCCTTGATAAGTGTTCCAACGGCCCTTAATCAGCAGCAGATTGTCCAGAGAGTGATGTATGACATTGTTCTCTGTGCTTTCTCCTCCTTGTGTGGCTGTAGTGGAGCCCTTACGCAGACCTTCAGTGACCTGCTCAGTAACCAAGTGTAGCCTACTTAAATTTGTAAAGTGTCCACAAGCAGATGTGGATTTGAACATCTTACATTTGTTATTTTACTTGTTCAATCAGGTGTCTGCAAAGAGATTGCCTTTTTTTCAAGCCTATGGGATTTTTATCTTTCCATCTGATCACTTGAATATTTTCACAAAAATATTTGGTGTTACTGTTCAACAGGTGAAAGGTGTGAGCATCAGTAAGACTTATTCAGGAATGATGTTTCAAAACGGATGCATTCATAGTTCCAAGTATTGCCTATAGTATTCATCCTGCTCAGCTCGTACCAGACAACTGATTTAGGGATTTGGGGAAAAGACTTCTGATGTGGCATGTTTTTTACTTACACAATTAGGAACAGGCAGCTACTGTTTGCAGTAACAGAGCTTAAAGATTATTAGTACATCCATTCTCCCTTCTTTGCATTTGAAAGAATTTATCACTCATTAGTACATTGTCAAAGACAGGATTATGCCTTGGTCCTATGTGCACTCACAGGGAAATCCCTGCCAGCTCTCTTAGTTGCTGCCAGGAAGCCAGTGAATAGAAAATAATTTAGGTTTTTTAGGAGCATAGAAAAATAACAGGGGTTTTCTTTAAAAGCAGAGTCCTTAATCATAGGAGCTGAAGTTATGATCCTAGGCAGTACAAGGCCTATGCACACCTGCCAAAGCTGTGGTTGGGGAGTTTCATTGTCCCTCCCAAGAGAGTCACGACTTTTTTCCATGGTCTCTTTACTGTGACCTCATATAGTTCATGCTGCAAGTTGAATAGTTAATATAAATAACTTTTACTGGAGTTTAGATATTGAACCTCTGTTAGTACAGGATGTACTGACAGCATCCTCAAGAGTGTGAACCAAAGGTCCTGAAGCTGTTTCAGGGGCATTTCTATTGCTTTACAGTAGTCAGTGAACACATGACAGGTTCCCTTGGACAATTTTTCAGCATTGGGTTTATTATGTACTCTTTCGTTTTCCTCACAAAATTATTCTCAATACCTTGCCATCACTAAGGCATATAACAATTTAATAATACAGCACCAGTAACAAGGTAAATCAGTCTAACAAATATTCCTTATGGCTTAAATTATACAACACAGGGTCCCCAAGGAATGTAAGTGAAGCTGTGTCAAGGAATTTCTCTTGCATAAATATTGATATTTTCACCCATTTATCTGATTTGCTTAAATGCTGTGTTACAGAGTAAACCTGACATTATGTGAGGGTTGTGGAGTGAGCACAAATGCCCATTTGTGGGAGAGTAAAATATTCTCCATTGGCATGTTTTGTTGAAATAGGTGAGAAAAACTTAAAAGCCAGAATCAGTAGTAGAACTTTAGGACAATTACTTAGCATGATGCATAGGTTAATGGCAGTTACATGGTCACTTCCTTGCACATCACGTTGAATTATTACCCTTTTTTTGGTCTGGAAACATAATTAGTCTGTGATGGATGGGAGGCTAAATTCAGCAGTTGGGGTCAAGCCACACCTTATAATGGAATAGCCTGCAGAGACTTTTTGCATTTTGAAACATTAATTCTCATCCAGTCTATATCATATCTTTCTAACCTTCCAGGCCATGTAAACTTAGAAAGCCACAAAAACTGATACTACTCCTGGATTCTTCTCTTCTTCTGCCCCTTTCACCCACCTGTTTTGCCACTGAGTGTTGTGACATAATCCAGGATAGAAACAATATCCCTTCTACTTTTTATCAAATAACTCTTTCTATTTTTAGGACCTTGACATTGAACTAGTGGTAATCAATATAACTCTCTAGCAGAGATAAGAGAATAATGAAAATAAATGTTCTCTAACATTTCTTTGAACATGATTTGATGATGTACTTCACTAATATTTCTATATGAAGTAGACTGAAAATTTTCTAATAAAATGCACTGGAAGCATGCTGATCTTTTTTTAATTTGAAGCAATGCAGAAATCTATTCATTCTAGAAAGTTTTTAGGTGAAAATGGCTTGTTTGATGGAAAAGTATGTGATTATCTGTGACTCAACAGGGAGGGAACTTTAAAACCTGATATTTTTATTGTGACTATGACATTTTAACACAGACATGCTTTATGAAAGTATTAAAAGCATTCCATTTTGTTTCAGTGCAAAATGAAAACAAATACTGAACACTTGGGAGTTTCTGTGAAATATGAAATGTCCTCTTTCTTTTTATATTCTTTCATACTCTTGGTATTTTTCAGGGCATTTTTTTCAGCATTTTCATGTAACATGAAATTCTTCATAATTCAGAGAGTTAAACAGAAGAGTTATGCAATATTTAAACCTTATTTAAGACTGTGAAATAGGGAGGAGGTGAAAGATACACATTGTAAAGGCAAAGTGTTATGCCTAGGCATAAAGATTAATTTTACCTAAGAAAAGTGCTGGGTATTTATTTTCAGACAAAAATGCAGCCGGGAATTTTAGCACTGATTTATTTTAAACCCAGAATTCTCTGCTTAACTGGAGAGCCTGGGATCTCTGTCCAGATAATGAAGAAAGATAAGCTTATTCAGGAGAGGCTGAGAGCAGCCCTTGTGTGCCTTTGCCATGGTGGTAGCTTGGCCAAGCTGTCTCCAGAGCCAGCCTGTCACACACCATGGACAGTGTGAGCTGCAAGCACAGAGCACTTGACACAAAAGCTGTTGGGAAGGCTTCTGTACGTTGCTATATTTCCATCCTGATCATTCCTAACAAAGGATATGAGCTTCAGTTGAATTCTTCTTGCCAAACAGACCGGTGAGAGATGAATGTTTTTGTTCACCACTACACAGAAATTAAAAAAAAATAATTAGGAGTGTAAAAGTGTTTCTGACAAAAAAAAAAATAGGTATTTCTAATATTGGAAGATTTTTCTACTTTACCCTATAAAGCATGTGAATGAGCTCTACTGGCTTTGATGGATTCCTGGTTTTTTATGCTATAATTTTATTTGTGGACTCTTAACTTGCTATGTTATCTACATTAACAGATAAAACTTTCAGTACATTATCATTTTTAGAGACTTTACATGTGAACACTGCAGACCAGAAAGCAATCAACTTACAATATTTTTTTTTTATTTAATCTTTTTAACCAAAGTTATTTCTTTGTAGGATACAACCTACCCCCCCCCCCCAATAAATTCTTGGAGTGCAACAGAGAAGCTCACAGCTACTTCAAAGAAAAATGAAGAACATGTATATATTATTTTATTAGTAAAACCTAACAGCACATTTAAATGTATGGCTCTACTAAAGAGATAATACTTCCTTTTCATTAGTGTTAGGGAGCCCTGGGACTTGTAAAGGGCTGGCAGTGTCCTCAGGGCCCTGGCAATTTGTGTACATTATTTGTATTTTAAAAAAGCATCATTGCTCAGTTTTGTCAAGGAGTTCTGAAGAATTCACATGTTGGCTTCTATTCTTAGGTGCCTTGTTTCCCTAAAAAAAACCAAACAAGCCACCTAACAACAGTCAGAGGAGCATCTGGGAAATAAAGCAGAATGACTCTATAGGTAAGTATATGTTCTGCTCAAATGAACACTCAAATGAGCATGCATATTTAAAGAAACCCTTGCCATGAAGACAGAAATGACATTTGCATAATGATTTTACTGCTGCTGCATGATTTGCTGTATAAATCTTTAATTTGATGTGAACTCCAGTGTACCACAAATAAACAAAACCCCATTTCACATTTATTTATATAATTACATTTTGCCCTCATAGATGATTTTTACCACCCTGGTACCAGTATCCAGCACCCTGGATACTTATGGATACTTTTGAAAGATGATGAAGTAGCTTTGTTTCCTAGTTTTTGTTTCTCTTCAAACTATCCATAGTCTAGGTTAATCGATATTAAAATCCCTTGAACCATACAAAAATTTCTTTCTCGTTTCAGGTTTGTTCTTTTAAATTCTTTATTTATTTAAATTTTCATTTTGCATATTGCCTAAGTATTTCTAATACATGAAACAGATAAATGGTTTATAGTATTAATAAATTGTGTTTGGGAAAGATTAAATTCTGCACACTCACCACAGAATTTGTAAGGCAGCACCAGCAGTCCCAGGGCAGGCAGGCCATGGCTGCTCTCCAGCACTGGAGTTATTCAAGTGTCATCTGCTTTTTCACCTTTGCTTTTTACATCATATCAGCATACCTCCAGGGACAAAAATTTCAGAGAAATCTAAATTCCTTTGGAGAAAAATGGTCATAAGACTTTTGGGGACGTGCACAAATTTATTAAAGGATAAAAAAAAAAAGGTATAATCTACTAAGTTTCTTCTGAGGAAATATGAGGAGCATTCTAAGGCTTTAGTCAGCCTCAGTCTAATGAAAGCAGTGTCCTGGCTGTCACTGGCACTGGGGATAAAATTGCTCTTTACAGAGTCAGCCTTCTGCAGAAGCTCACAAACAGATGGTGAGATAACAAGCTCCCCGGTCTTGATGCAGAACTTTACCAGATAATTTTTAGAGACTTGGGTTTTTTGTTGCTATTGTTCCATTCATGGAAATGAGAATGAGAACACAAATTGTTTATGTGGGGGAAAAATTTTCTATTTGCTGCAATTACTGGAGACAATGAGAAATGAGAGTTTCCCAAAGAAGATCAAAGGTAACAACTACATTTTTGATATTCGTAATTGTTTTCCTGCCTCTTCCTTTACACAGGAGATAATCAACCTTGGGAGCTGGTAGCAGCAGGACACCCTTTTCCTGCATATTCATGCATGCATTCATCAGTAATGTTACGGTTGGGGGTGGGAAGGAATCTGGTTATGCTTATTCCTGATCCCTTCATGTTGCAAACAGCAGTCTGGACTCACTTCCTAGTCCAGTCCTAATACTGTTTAGCTGGGGAATGGCTTTGAGGCCCACAGAAGAAAAAGAAATGTGTTATAATATGTTTGCTGTCCAGAAAGTGTGATATTTCTGAGTAACAACACTTGGTATCAGAAATATCCATTGTCTCCATTCATTCCTACGAATATGAATTTTGCCTGGAATTACAGTTAGAGTTTTTGAAAACGGCTGGAAAAATGTGAAAACCACCAACTGATTCCAAAGGAACTCCACGCTTCTGTCTTTTGCTTCTCTTGTTGACTTTTTTTAAAGTCAGGCACCTGAATAATTCAGACAAGCGACTTTCTAGACAATGAATTCCTGAGGAGCAGGAAGGAAAAAAAGAACCTGTGCAGTTATCTTCAGCAATAAGAACTCATTTGAAAACCCTGTTGATAGTTCTGAGGAAATTCCTAATTATTCTCACTCAGTAAACCATGTTTTTAACACTTTTACCAGCAACTGCTTCAGAGTTTCACTACCATTGTGCCTCTGTGTTTCTGGATAACTTGATGTTGCTTTCTGCAAGGAAAATTTTCAGTTTCAAGATGTGCAGAGTTTCTATGAGCATCTTCTGTCAGGAAAAACATAAGAAAAAAGGAATATATGTC
Organism: Cyanoderma ruficeps; assembly: GCA_008694505.1. Taxonomy (NCBI): domain Eukaryota; kingdom Metazoa; phylum Chordata; class Aves; order Passeriformes; family Timaliidae; genus Cyanoderma; species Cyanoderma ruficeps. The sequence goes on along the minus strand of VZDJ01007749.1, from coordinate 1,416,863 downwards.
TTCACTGTATTAGAACTTTTGTTACTGTTCTATGATTACAGATAGTACTTACAAAGCCAGGTCTCCTCAAGGTTATGAGGAGTGCTGACTCCAGTCTTGCTTACTGAGTTTTCAGAGCACACTTTGGTGAGAGAAGGATGCTGTTTCCATGTAGATGCACAGCTTGATGTCAAATCAGGCTGGTTAGAGGTCTAAGCAGAAAGCATGTATCCCTAAACAAGTATCATATCTGTTCTTTTGTAAGTTTATGAATCTTTTCATTACCAGTTGTTCATTAAAAGTTGAGCTGTTTGCATATTCTCCTGTTTCTTGTAATTGTTTAATAATTTTAATTTTTTAATAAAAATACTTTTGGTTTTGGTTTGGTTTGGCTTGGTTTTGGTTTTTTTTTGTAACAAAGAACCTGCTTGGTCCATTTGCAATGCTCGCTGTAAACTTACATTGCTATATAAATATTTATGAGAAATAGCAAGAGCAGGCTTGGTTTAGGCCCACACAAGTGAAGAAAGACCAGCTGCACTCTTCAGAAAGCACTGATAGCACATGAACTCTCCTTCAATCAAGACTGACAAATTTATTAGCATATGTGAGGTTGTGTGGGAGCTTCACTGGTGGAAAATAACATAGCAGGGGAAGGGGAGTTGATTAGCAGGGTGTCTTGGTTGAGGAGCTGATTACTCAAGGTGTTGCATTAGTGAAATCTCCACCCAGGTACATGCTTATCTGAGGTGCTGTCTCTCATGTTGCTCTTGAAATAATTAATTCAAAACTCTGATAAACTCATTTCCTCTGATGGTTTAAAGAAAATTGCGTGCACACTAGCAAATAAGGTGTGTGCTAAGAGTGTAGTAGTCTCAAGGAAATCCTCCATTTTCTTCAGGATGAGAGAATAAATGTTTTGGAAAGTCACAAAAGGTTTTATATTAGTATTTTTCTCTTTAGTAAATGCATCTTTAAAAGTTCATGTAAAATGTGTTTGCTATTTTTGCATAGTGCTGATAATATGGGAAATGGAAAAAAACATGTTTTCCTGAAACTTCTGTCTTGAACTGTTTCTGTTGCCCAGTGCACGGCTGAGACTCAAATGCAGAAAGTGGAATGCAGGATCAAACGTGAAAGTGGAAAAGGAAGAAACTACTTTAGTAGAAGTCTTGTTTAAGTGCCTTTTGGCAAAGTGACACAAGTGTGCACAGAGGGATGGCATGAAGTCACAGAGGGTCTTTGTGAAGGAGCAGGATCATGGCACTTGTACACACAAATGTGTTTTATATCATAATTTCTGCTGTCGTTTCAGGGTATTTTGTAGCGAGACCAAAGATGAACATCTCATATTATCTTTAAACATCCACAATCACCTTCAATTAATCTTAAATCCCTTTTATTAAATTCCTTTAACCTTAAATTCCCTTTACAATAAATTGAGAGAGAAACATTGGTAACATTGCTCCAGGCATGGCAGTCAAAGAACATATGCAAAGCAAGGTCTGTATGTTTAGACAATAAACTTCATTAAGGAAACTTAAAATCTTACAAGGAGAACACCTAACTTCCAGGGTAAAATGTGTATCCTCAAGACTAATATAGAAGCAGCAGCCTTGAAAAGTAAAAGAAGCCCTGCTAGTCTTTCTGAAGAAAAATGTGCATGTTTGAACCAAAGTAACTCCATGAGCAACGTGGTGTCAAAACTGCTCTACCCTGTTTCAGATGCGTTTCAGGGTAAGATGCATTAAGCCCAGGACATCACTAATTGCAATGACTGGATCCATAATTAGGGAAGATATCACTGGAGTATTCAGAGAAAGAGATTAATTCCATCCTAAAATTAAGTTAATTTCTGACATTTTTTGATCTTGGCCGTTTTCTTCCAACTGGAGCTTTCCAACCCTGCTATGGAAGTTAATATGGAGATAAATCCTGCTCCAAGCATACTCAGGAAAGTATTCACTGGGAATTTTAATAAAACAAATTTTAACTGATTTCTATAAAAATCACTATAAGTACTTCTCTCTGATAGGTGATGTTAGCATTATGGGAATCATAGAATCTCTCATAGGGTTAAGAAATAATACAATAGGAAAAAGACTTGACTAGGATCCAGAAGGGACAGTGTCTGCAAAACTACCTTGAGACCTTGGAGAAGAAACAGCTGAGAAAGTTCCCCCCAAAAAACGACTCCTATGCAATTTTGATGACAATAACCTTCATTGTTCTTTTTGATTATATTATAATTTAAGGTTTTGTCCTAAGTTCCAAAGATTTTCCAAAGTATTCAGACACTTCAAGATGCAACTAAGGTCTCTCAGTTCTTATTTCATTGTGAGTGGAAACATCACTGGCTGCTGGTTTTTGTTCTTAAGTGTCTAAAATTCTTTAAAAACCTCCTCGGAAATTCTGCCCATCCAGATGCTCAGTCTCCAGAGGAGTATTGAAGTTCAGCTTTCCTCAGGAAATGAAGATATGACTGTGAAACTGAGGCTTGAACACATGCAGCTGCTGAAAAACAGGTACTTCACACTTTACTTTCAAATTTTGGCTGTATTTCAGAAAAGCACTTTAATACATGCTTGAATCCCATTAAAACTTCAATGAAAGTTAAGTGAGCAAGTGTTTTTAAGTGTGATTCTTAATAGGAGCTGTCCTTTCCTGGAGCCTTGCCGTTGGAAAAGCAACCTGGAAAATAGGAGAGGGAAAACACCAACAAAAGCTTTTGAAAGAAAAAAGTCTTTCTCATTAAATGGTTTTCAATTTGTCACTGTAATCTGCGTATAAAAATAGCAACAAGATGTGTTTTCCATGAGTTTTCAAAAATCTCTGTTGACATAGGTAATTTTTACAGGGACAAAGCTGAATTTCTGAGAGAAAGATAATTTCTGTTGACCCTAACAAGTATGTAAGCTGGTTTTGTTGTGGTGGTAAAACATATATATTTTCATCCTGTGTGCTTCTCTCTTTACTGCATCTATAGCTATATTTTTATTTAATTGATAGTGAATTCAAGTCACGAACTCTATTCATTCAAGTATTTGAATAGTGCAAACCAGAGACAGATTAAAGCTAACTAGGACCCACATGAATCAAACTCTTGGCTCTCCTGCAAATTTCAGACATTTGCAAACGGAAGAATGTTGTCCCCCCAGCTGAAAGGGCTCCCCATTTGCATATTTGGAAAGGTTGTGGTGGCCTAGACAAAAATTAATGACCTTCTGATGCTGAGTGAGGATATTCACTTGCCTGAAATTTGCTGTTTCCCATAGAAATTGCATTCTCATGCTGTTAATTGCTTTTTGTCATTGTGAGCTCCATCTCTGTTCTTATAGAACTGAAACAGTAACTTCTGTTTTCACTGAGGGTTTGAATAGACATTTGATTTTATACATTGGTTAGTTAGTATGGACCCTGGAGTTACAGCTTTCCAATGGCACAAACTGCAGTCTAATATCCTTTGTTTGCTTTCCTAGAGGAGAAAAAAACCCAAAACTTGTACAAAATATGTTGAAGCTAACAAAGTCTCAGGAAAAAACTCCTCCACAGCTTCCACAATACTGATATAAGAAATTGATTTGGCTGGTGCAAATCCATGACCTTTGCGAGGGCTCCAACTCACTGCCTGTGTCATTACCCGATTTCCAATGGAAAGAGAGGGCATGACAAGAACTATTTGCAGCCATTTCCAGTCAGTGCTTATGATAGCTCTAACCTCGGGGTCAGGGATTAGTGTGTTTTGCAGTTTAATTCATTGACTATTTGGCCCTAACTCTAGGAAGAAGGGAAGCACAGGAAAGGCAGAGAGGCAGCACAATTCTAAGCAGCATAATTCAGTGCTTGTGACACAGCTGGCTATTCACGTTTCAGATGGACAAAGTACAGCCAAAGACATTTTGTCTGTTGTAGACTGATGAGTTCTGAACATTGTCACAAAGGGCAGGTGGCCTAATGGTTACTTAAAGTCTATGTCTTTGCTAAATTTTCTAGCCTTGGTGTGTTTAGACATCAGCTGTGGGTGTGTGTTTGAGGCTTCGTACTAATTACTCACACTATTTTTGTGTTTTAATAGAAGTAGTAACCCAGTGTTCTAACCAAACATTTCAGCATCCANACACTCCTGACAGGTGCTGTGGGGTAAATACAAGCCTTGCTAGCTTTGTGGTAGTCATTTATTGAAGGATCCTCCTCTGATTTATGTATATAAGTAAAATAACTGTAAAATATAATAACTATAAAATGATGCCTTGTGCATACTACACACAATGTATCATTACACATATGTATTCCAAACCGAAGACTGCAAAATTGATCAGTTTAGGGTACGCTTTGTATAAATTAAAAATACTCTGTCAAACAAAGTCTTTTTGGATTAGGATGATAAGATATTGCGATCTAATTTTACAGAGGTACTTTTAATCATCTTTCTTTAATTATGTGTTAATGAGTTTAGCCAGCATAGCTGTAAAGACTCAGCAACACAGTTATATGGATAAGAAAGAATTCTAAAGAGACATTTTCTCCTACAAGAAAATCAGCATGTGATCATAAATCTACCTATGGAGTACATATAACTACAAAATTTTGCCACTGAAAGCTTTGAGTATGAAAACTGCTTCACTTTTTTATTCACTTGGGTTTAAAACATGGAATTCATATCTTAAAAAATTAATAACTTCTATCGTACAATGAATCAGTAGTTCTCCATTCTCCTCTACTGAGGCCAGATTTTTAGAAACTCATTCTAAATCTCTACACCAATTTCTTTGTGTTTTTTAAATTTCAGGATATCATTTTCCTCCTTTTGTCACATTCTTTTGCCTAAATTCTTTACATTCTTCAGTCCTGCTTGCTGATAGCTGTCTCTTGAGTGGCCATAGGAATTTCCTTGGTTTCTGAGGAATTTCTTTTCACTGCAAGCAGAACTTTCTTATGCCCACACTATTGAGAACTTAAGTAGAAAGATATCACCACACCTGGATTCCTGCAGCATCCTATTTGTCCTTCTTCACCCTGGTCTTTGGAGTTGGGGGTCCCAAAGTTATTCCTTTGGAGGTACCATTTTTATACAGTCCACGTCCTGGGTATCCCTGGGGTGCAGATGCCACCCTCATAAATTGATACAAGGCAAGTAGAATGTGCTGGGTCTCCCTCTGCTCCCTCTCATAAATTGCTTTTTAAAAATTCTTCATTTTCTACAGAATTTGAAATTTAAGAAATACTAAGGATAGACATCTAAGAAAGGCAGCTTCCTTATTTGAAAAGAGCATTTAGATTAATCATGAAAAATTAAAGAGCAATTCTAATAAAAGATGTGGAAATAAAAAACTTTATAAAAGAGAAAGCATCTTAGTGGTGAATATTTGCTAGATAAGTTTAAAGGTTTTCTTTCCAGTTGGAGAAATTTTAACTGCTTAGAAAGATATATGGTGTAGTTTCATTCAGAGTAAAGCTCAGAGTGTAATAACATTAAAAATTTGCTCACTTTTTAACTGCATGTTAATTAGTGGAAATTTAGTGAGCTGCACAGAAATGAAATTCTCAGAAAATATTTTAAAAACCAGCCAGTAATCTTTACAGCTGTGGATTACAGCACCATAGTTTAGAGGTTGTACTTAAAGCCATTTTCTCTAATTTTCTCCCCCCCCTTTTTTTTTTTTTTTTGTTTGCAGAAAGTTCTAGCAATGTTCATAGCAAAGCTTCAGTATGATCTGAAAAGCCCTAAAATACTTCAGTTTTATAACAGATCTGTGAGTTATGGCCTTATAATGATACATTGAAAAAAAAGTGTTCACAAGTGCACAAAAATATAGTAGGGTTTGCATGTCTTTCTCTTAGGAATTTGCTCCATACCCTGAGGCCAGGTTAAGTCATTTATTACTGTACAGTTGCACACAACCTTTTAGCCCACAGTCAGTCAAGATATCGACACACTTTGTACATTCTGTGTCCACTGGGATCAAAAAGAGCTGTGGCATCCCATTGCTGCCATGGCTTGTCTCCATGGAATGAGAGTTTCCAGTGGCTCAGCTCATTTACAGACCTAAGAGCTTTTTTTGCTCTCAAAACTCAGAAATGTCAACAATGGGTAAATCTAACATCTGGGACCTCTTTGCTTCCACCGTGAGAGTCACTGTGGTGCTCAGAAATGAACATTCAGCAAAGCATACAGACTCTCTGGAAATTAATATCATAAATACTAAATTGGGCAAAAAAGTGTAATTTTATTTAAAGATACTTGTACAAAGGTTTAAATTATATAGAAAAGTGTTTGGTGAAGTACAGTGCACTTCACAGGTTTTATTGTTTTAATATGTTTTTAATAGTACATTTTTACCATTTTTCTTCTTATTCACCAAGTTATTATTAGGTAACTGCAATTAATAATTTAAAGGGGCCTATTCTGGCTTTTAGTACATTTATATGAGTCCCATGGCAGTAATGAGATTTTAAAACATACAGCATACCCTTTTATCTGGGTTATAACATGAATCTTTTGACATTGTCCTTAGAATTTTAGATAGGAATTTTCCACATTAGCTTTACATGCGTGCTGTGTATGTTTTGGGGTTTGTAATCTTTTTCCTCAGATAGAAGCTATGGTCTCGAGAGGATGGGCTATGCCAGCTTTTTCTCACTGAAATGTTCCAGTGTTTCTCCCTCTGGTTCATTTCCCAGCACTGGCAGAGCTGGATCCTAGGCAGACTGGCTTCCAGAACCTGCAGACACCACGGAGCGCCACATCACCCCAACATGTCTCTGCAGCCGCACCAAAGGGAGGGAGGGCTTTATCCACCCAGACATTAGGAGTTCTGCCTGAGCTTGGCCTCAACTTCACGATCCCAGTGGCTCAAAAAAAATCAGCAGGTATTGAAAAATTTATGAAGAATTTATGATTAAATGCAGAGCACTCAGATATGAGCAGTCTCTGCAGCTAGGGCCTGGCTGTGTTTACAGGGAAGTCCAGTTAGCTCACTTCTAATTAAATGTGAAATGTGGGTCAGCTTTGTGACAGTGAGGACAATGAAGGAGTTTAGGCTTGTGTTCCTCTTCTTCTTGTTCATTTCAAGTTGGAATGACACAACCAGCATTGCATACATTACAAATTAGTGGGTTTCTCCTATTCAATAGCTAAATTCAGCCTTATTCTTTAACCTTTACACACATATTATTTTAGCATTACATATAGCAAAATAGCTGCACTGTATGTTTAGTTTTGTGTGCAAGAGAAACACATAGATGAATCTTGTGGTCAAAAGTGAAGGTCATGTAGGACTCAGGTTCTCAGGGAAATTATCACTCGTGCTGCCACTACACACCATATATATACCTTGTGTGGATGTTTCATTCTTTGGAAACTATACAATCAAGAGGTGATAATCCCATACTGCTTGCACCTACAGTATCCACAAAGATCTGAGAATTATAGTGTTTCAGGAAGACACTTTCTGAAGTTTTATCTTGTGGTTCCCTAAAGATTAAAGATCCTACTGTGATTTTATACTGAGTAGTAAAAACATGCTACACAACAGAAACATTTTATAATATTGTCCTCTGTCTATATTTGAACGATCTTCAGGCCACACTAGCAATTTTTATGGTAGCCCCAGATGTCAGATTTTTTCATGGCTCAGAGATAAAAGTCTTATTTTTTGATCTTCTTTTCTCTCTTTTCACAACATCTCACTAGCAGGACTTCAAGTAAACTAGTTTAGTCACAGAAAATACAGCCAAAACATCACAGGGTACTCTTGTATTTCTTTTGCCTTTTAACAGTATATATGGCAAGGAGCAGTGGATAGATTGTAAATCCTGCTAAACAAAGAAAATATATGCTGGCTTGAAGCTTGCAAGAAAATTCAGTATTAATAAAATGTTAATATTTGTTCTGAACATATGGCCAGCTTCCCTTTTCTGTGAATTTATAGGTTTCAGGAATATCCTACACTCTCCACGGAACAGAATAATGGCTTAATTGTTCTTGCAAATGACAGCTTTACTTGGCTGTGAGTTTATGAGGCAGTAAATTTGCCTCATAACTTGCAGTGTTTACCCAACACATCTCTATGATGCTGTGAACTATTTATTATTAAGCATGTGAAGGGAGGTGAAATGATCATATAGGCACTCAAAGGAGTCTTATTATGAGGAAAAAACCTATTCTTCCAGTAGTGTCCTTTTGGTTCTCATTCTCTTCCCAGTTCCTTTCAAATACAGGTCTAGTGCTCTCAGTGTCCTTACAGTGATATAAGAGGTCAGATGGAGATGGCTGAATAGCTTGTGTAATCAAGAAATATTTAATTTAATCTATAGGTTAGGTACTCTTAGTCATACATGGAGGTGATACTCAAAGAAAGAGTGAATTAATCTGAATGACTATTCTGAATTGTTCTGAATAGCCACCATCTAACCAAATCACAGATATATGGATTTTATATATATATATGAAATAAAAAAAGGATTCCCCTGAATTCACCTAAGTTTCCAGTAACATGGAACTTGCTGAATGAAACAGCCTTAGAGATCAAATACTTTCTGAATGAGAAATTATGCCTTTTATTTTATTTATTTTACCTTTAAATGTGATTTGTCACACCTGTATTGTTGAAAATACTTATCTATTGTAGTTTTTAGACTGTTTTTATAATGGTTGTAAATATGCAGTATCATACATAACATCAGCAGCAATAATTTAATGGGCTGGTACCTAAGTTCTGTGAAAACATACGTGTTCTCAGATTAATTAATTGTATGCAATAGATTGTATGCACTGCATGGTTAGTCACTCTCAGTGGTTCTACTATATGCTAATGCTAAATTAAAGTATGTAAATCCATCCTGTGAAGTCTGGATTCCTCTTGATATATACAAGCAATGACTCCTAACACTTGCACAAGCTAAGCCTTATTTATTGTTAACTGAGAAATAAATTGTTCAGCGACAAGGGAGTCCTCATCTTCTGTGAAGCAGTTTTGCACAAGAGCAAACAAACAAGTAAAATCAAAATAAAACCTTTTCCCCTTTTAAATGCTTTAATCTTTCAGTGATATTTGTCCCTGCAGTCCAGCTCCTGTACACTGGTGTAGATACTGTAGATATATTCCTGGAACAATAACTAGATGTGGATATTATCAGTGCTCTGCATGAAGATAGGAAGAAGTGTGGTTTTTATCACTTCGTTCACATTTGTTGTCATTTCAGTCCGTGAAGCAGGCTGGTAACAGGAATTTCAGAAACCTGTTTCACACCATATTTGTTACTGCTTTTCTAGAGCTCCTATCTTTTAAGTGGTGTCTCTAGGAACTTAAAAGAAGTTAGACAGTCAGTCTCTTTAAAAATGTTGCATTGCCTATTGGAGTATGATATTCAGGGAGGTCAAGCATTCTGCTGCCGTAGCAGAGGACAGCGAGGTTTTTCTTGACTGTAAAATATTCTGGATTATTTTTGGTTTTAAATTTCTTTAATTTGGTTATTCAATCCTTTTGCAAGTAACATGCTCTTTTTCACAGTGATACTTGGCTGCACACTTGCTTCATTATCTTTCATTGCACTTACTTTCTGGTTTTAGAGCAAATCTGTGATCAGTTAAAGAGAGGGAAAGAAGGGAGGAGATGGCACCTGGGGGTGGCAGTGAGTGAGCATACTTTGCTCTGGCAGTACATACACCAAGCTTTGCTCAAAATTTGTGTTGTTACTCTTCTATCGCCCAAAATAGGTGGGAGGTGATTCACACAGGCTTATTCAGATGCAGGCGGTGTGGGATGGCTGGTTGCTCACCTGCTTGCAGGTGAATTGTTTGGTAACTCAATATTTCCTTTGTCTCAGAGAAAAATGTACCCTAAATAACTCATCCTGGGTTTAAACTTAGGATCTTCCAAATAAGACCCTGCAGAAATGTATATACTTTATCTTAAATCTGTCTTTCTCTCCAAAAAGCAGGTGATTTCTTCCTGGTCAGAATTATGGCAATCAACAAGCATTGACTGATACAGAGAAAGCAAAGAAAAATTTCTGAATAGCCAGAGAATGTCACAGCATGACTTGAAAAACTCTTTATAGAGAGATGCATCCTGATATTTTAATTATCCTCTCTGGTAATGTAATCAAAAGCTAATTATGAATCATAGTTATTTTCAATGATACACTGTGGAAAAGAATTGAGGGCGAAAAATGAGGACGAAACAAATCATAGTCTCATCTGCTAAATCTCTGATTGAGCTGTCCTTCTGATCAATGTAGACTGCTGACTGACAGCTTTTTCTTTCAGTGCTGTCATTCTCATTATGTGGTTATTTGTCTACTTCATCTAATAAGGGTTTATTCCTAAATTTAGGGGGAAATGTATGGACAAATTGGACTGAATCACTTTGAGTGGCTGCTTTTCTAGCTTGCATTTCAACTGTACTCACAAACATGTCCCAACTGCTATTGCTATTTTGTATAGCTTCAACTTCTTTTGCCCAGGAATTAACAGCAACGAAGTGGGGAAATCTCTCTTCAGTATGCCATGACCTCTTCTCTGTAGATCCTGTCTACTTGCTACTGCTTTATCCAGCAGACACTGAGCTCAGTTCATTAAGTCTGCAATGTGGTACAAATGTACATGTCTTGAGTACTGGTGTTTGCATCCCTAATGGGGAGCAGGTTCTGTTCGAGATTTAGAATGCAGTGTGCAAAGGATGGCATCACCTCACTCGGCAAGGCTCACCGTCCTTGTGAATTTTGTGTCTGTATTAGCTGCAAAAAGAAAAGCAACTGCCTTTTATCAGAGCATCTGCATGTAGTGAAAACTTGTAGATGAAACCTTTATGCTTTCACCTGTTTTAGAAGCAATTAAAATATTTTTCTTTTAGTTTTTTCATTGACAAGTCGACAGACTATATTTTTTCCTTGTTAATAATCCATGGTTGCTGGTAGTTCAAATCAAAGAGACAACCAGAAAATTTATCTAAGAGACATAAATACTAGTGCAGAAACCTTTTTCCTCCTTTTCCAGCATGAAAAGGAACTAAGGTATAAGAATTTTCCTAATGAAATCGGGCCAGCTAATTATCCATTAGTCCATCTGTGCATTCCAGGAGAAAAAAATAAATTAAGTTTGGGTGATGCACACAACTGAAAACATATGAATAGCTATTTTCTAGACTTTACTTTTCTTCTATTGTAGAATTGTGGTCAGAACTTGCAAATGAACAGTCCAAATGGACTCTAGATTTCAGTTACCACAAAACCCCTTATACTACCCTCTAGTGTTACAGGTATTGTCTAATACAAGGCAAATTTTGAAATGCATTCCACGTCTTTGTCAGGAGAGACAATATTCTTCTTTTTATTGAAATATTAAAGGAGTATTTTTGTTCCAGGGAAGAGAATATTATTTTCTGATATTAAGAAGACTTTGAGGTATGTTTCAGATTCAATATTGCAGTCTATGACAGTGATAAATGTTTGACAGTGAGAGTTCATGGTTTACCTCAAGCACAGAATGAACACTGGACAAAAAACCAAAAATAAAAGAAAACAGGACTTTTGCCTCTCAAGTGCCTCTTTAAGCATGGAGGTGATGATGACCCACCCTATATTCAAGTTTCTAAAGAGCAAAAAAGACAAAAATGTATTCTGATATTTCTATTACTTTTTAGTTAATTCTGTTATGTGAGACTTAGGGTGAACTTTTAAACCACTTACAGAGAAATTAATGTTTAAAATTTTTAAGGGCAGGTTGCTGAACTCTCATTCAGCAATTGAACAATCCTTCCCAGAAAAAAAAGATATTTTTCTTGTCATACACAATAAATATACAATAAAATAAGCAATTAAAGGATACAATAAATGAACAATTAAAACAGATAATATTTTTAAAATATGGTATTACTTAAGATTTCCCAGACCTCATATGAGCAGGTCAATTTCCTTAAATAAATATATAATTTGTTATAAGCTTCAAGTGTTTCCTCTTCAAGACAAAAATTCTTCTTGGAAATATATGATATTTATTCTATTTGGAATTATTCTCCTTTATGTTGCACAGATTTTGACTATTTTGCTTCCTCTGTTGTTTTTCAAGTAAGGTGTTTCGGTACAAAATATTTGCGTAATCTAGGTTACTTTTTTTTTTCTTTTTTTTCTTTTTTTTTGTGTTTAATTCTGAAGCTAGGATATAAAAACAATCACTTAAATCAGCGACACTTATAAATAGCTGTGCATGAGTTCCTTCCTTCTACGTTATAGAAATAGAAAGCCCATGTAATAGAACCCATATGGAAACAGCTCAATGCCTGGTACCTGCTACCTCTTCCTGACACATTTTGTTTCCCATGTTGGCATCTTTTCATGAGATTATGAAAACTTTGATTTCCTGGCACTTAGATAGAGAAACTGATTTTTACAACACAACATCAAGGTCAAGATACTTCTGGCATTTTTGGACATGTCTTCAGTCAAGTATGGATTTTAAACTTCACTCAGCTGTCCTGGTGCTTATTGACTTCCTTTCTGCCTGTTCCAATGACAGGCAGCCGGTATAATATTTCTGTAATTCTTTCATCATTAAAGAAACATAGAGGCTCAGAGGTATCTCCTCACTCCAGGGAGGCAAAAGCACAACTTTGCCACTATTGGCCCATGTAGAAAAGTAAGACAGTCATTAGAAGTACTCAGATCCAGAAGTTGTAACTACTTCTTTGAAATTTTCCTGGAGTAACAGAGAACATTTTCCTGCCTTAGGGTAAAATCTATTACTAAAGGAAAAAAATTGTCTTCCTACATAAGGATATGTAGAGGAGCGTCTAGCATGTGAGTATTAACATATGAACATATGTTTGTGAATTTCTGTGTGTATGTGTGTCTGGCTAACTCTGGGACAAGTTCGAAAAGGAAAATTCTTTTAAGTTTTAATAATAATAATCTTACCAGATTCTTGATCAGACCCGAAGAAGTTTGCAAACAGGCAGAGTACTTAATCCCTCTGTTTCTGGAATGAGGAAAACCATTGATTATGCCATTTTTTTAAGCGTGTGTTGATTCATTCGGCACCACGTGTGTGACAGCCTTGTTGTTATGTAATGATCTGCCCACACCACAACATGTACCTTCCCATCTTGCCTGCCTCTCTCATCAGCCTTGCAATTAAAGTCTGGGCTGATCCCTCCTGGCAGCTCACCATCTGCAAAACGGGAAGAGCTGGCTTTGTTGTGATTTCACACTTCTCTTGATTAGGCTCACTTATATGTCTGAGAGCCTCCAGGAGAGCCGCACGGCGCGCGGTGGCTGCGGACACCGTTCCGCGGGGACAGACATGCAGCGAGGCCACGGTGGCAGGGAGCAATCTGGAGCACACATCAGTGCTGTCCGAAGCTGTTAGTTGCTTTTACACTTTAAAAGCTGCACGTTGTGAAATCAGTGGTCTGGTTTCCAGGCAGACAGATCAGCCTTCCTAGAGGGAATCGTGCATATTGTTTTATGACCTTGCAGCCTGTTTCTGGGGAGATAAATGCAATGGGAAGGGTGAGGCTGGCTAAAGTTCTGCAAGCAGAAGTATGTGTTTTAAATGACAGTGGTTAGAAAATAAAATTCCCTTTCATTGCTGGTGTTCTTGTATATCACTTTCTGCTTCTCCGGCTGCAAGACCAGAGAAAGGTGTTTATTGAGTATTGCCATCAATGATTTGTCACTGTTACTTCTTGAGATTGCCAACACTCAGTAGTGCTCCCTGTGAAAGTTTTTTCAAACCTTTTCACAGTCAGATCACACTTTTTTATAGGATGGTAAGAAGCTATTATGGCCATTCTGCTTGCCCCGTTCCTTCATGTGAACCTCAGTAGGAAACCATAAAATCCCCCTTCCATCTCACAGCAACTCTATAAGTGATAACTCTGCCTGTAGAGAGCTATTGTTTTTTCCAATTAAAGACACTGTGAAGTGAAATGAATATGGCCTCATTGTAGAAATGGCTCCATATATTTCCAGTAAAAAAAATAACTGCATTTCTTATTTCAATTTTATGTCATTTCCTAATACCTATATAATCCTCTTTTTAGAATATGTAAATTAACAAACTTTTGATTCGTTTCCCTTCTCTGACAATAAACTTTGCTCTGCTGGACGTGATTGTGACAATTGCTTCTTTTCCCAGCATTTTTTTTTAACATTTTCTCCTTATACTGTGAATCTCCTTCGCTTAGTTGTCCTGATCATCATGAGCTTTTCCCAAGGTATTTTTCATATCAAGAATATTGTTTTGTTTCAAATACATGGAATGCCTGAAGTTGTGGGTGGGAAGCCTATACAGCTTTAATCTCTGCTTTTCCACGATAGTATATTCTGAAGAAATTTTTAAGTCTCAAGTTATTTGCAAAGTTTCCAGGGCATTACTGTCATCTACCAGCTTGCCATCTTCTTTTACATTAATTTCTGATATTACCTGGAACTGTGGATTTCCCTGTGCATGCAATCCTTTTATGACTCTAACACATATTTAATATTTGATGCTTCTATCATTACTAGCACTGCTCTGAAGGCTGCTGGGGAATATACCCTTAAAATGTTAGTACTGCAAGTTTCTCATTTGAGTTTAAAGAATTATTTTTGTGTGGATCAAAATAAAAAAAAATTACTGATAGTCCACAGAAAATGGTTCAGAAAAAACTTGGAAATGTTACTGTGATCTGGAGACGAGCTTTGACATTAATGACTGGTAGTTTTCTTCTTGACACCATTTTTGAAAGGCATAATAATGTGAAACATTTTAATTAGATCAAATTGAAATATAATTTGATGAGTGTATATGAAAATGGTAAATTGATGTGATCAGTATTCTGTAGTGATTCATTATTGAGTTATACCATGTAAAACAAGCATAATAACGAACAAACACAACGAACAAGTATTTTCTTAACAGTTGCATTTTTTCAATGTAGTACTCAAGTCGCTGTTTTCCTCTTGAATTCCAGCAAATTCTGTATAAAGATATTTGTGAGGTATTTGTGCTTACATCCACACATTAGTGGAGAGATGCTCATCATGATAACAAAAATATGCACTCTAAAGTGGTGATCTGGAGATAAAATGACATATGCCCAAAACACTTGACTTATTGGAGCTATTCTTGTTAAAAAAAAAAAATCTGAGTGTTTACTGATAATAACATCTATGCACTCAGGAGACTGTGACTGTAATTTGTGAGTCGCTTCTTATGTTCAAGGTGCCTTTATTAATTTGGAGGCTGCCTGAGGAAAGTTGTCACTTTTAACTTCAGCAATTAACAACTAATTTAGGACCATGAAAAATTCCAGCAGAACAGGGATAATTTTCATCAGTACCCTAGTACATAAAAATACAAAAGGAGAACAATTTTTGTTATCACACCTCTAAACAGCTGGTGGAATCAATGACTTTTGAAATACACTTTGCACCTCTGTCTTCATTATTTTTGTCAGTGTGAGAGAGCATCAGAAACACTATTAATGCCAAAAGTTGGTCTCAAGTTTAGGGTTATTTTAAGCATGGGAGAATCTATGCCAGAAAAAAAAAAAAAAGGACAAAAAATAAAATTAAAACCAAACCAAACAAAAACAAACAAACAAAAAAAGCCCAGAGCAAAAAAACCAAACCAAAACAAAAAGAAACCAAACCACAAAGAAACAAACAAAAACCCAAACCAGAACAAACAGAAGAAAAATTATTATGAAATACAAGCCTCAACAAAAAATGCTTTTAGTAGGCTGGAAAAGAGGGGATGATTCCACAGTAGGGCAAAGCCCTGTCATGTGAGTTTTTCATCATGGGAAATTTTCGTCATTGCTTTATAGGGTTATTTGTGTGAGAGAAATTTCTGGGGGAAGACCTGATTTTTTGGTTGTGCTTTTGTAGATTTAGAAAGGATTGTCCCAAGAGAGAAACAATTTATAGTTCTTCTTCGGGTTTAAAAACTGCTGTGCACAGAATTGACATGGGCTTGATTTTCAAGCTGTATAATATAAGCTGATTGAGAAAACATAACTGTGTTTTACTTTTCAGCTGTAATGAAGAGAAATAATTTAGAAGTCCGTTCTGGTATTTCTTTAATATTTTCCAGAGCCACTTAATCTTTCTTGTAATGTAATCACTGCCTACTTTCTTCCTGAACAGATCTTCTTTACTCTTGCTTTGTCTCAGTATGTCATAGAAAACTTCAGTCTTTTAGGGATAACAGCTACACCATGAGTTCAATGGCCTTTCTGTTTAAGGTAGAACCGTGATATTTGCTCAGGATACAGAATCCTTTGCCAGGGCCATACAGAGACACCCACTACAGTGCTGGTCCTTAGCCTGGGGAAGATTTCTTTTGTCAGATTTCAGCACAGTTAAAGCCATTTAGTAGATTGCGCCTGTCCTGTAAATGAACAAGTGAAAACTCAAATTCTGATCATTTCTCCCTGAGTCTTACAACAGATCTAGCTCTTAAACAGTTTTTGGGGTTTTTTTTAGCAATGAACATTGATTGTACGCTTCACTAGGTGCATCTGTGTGAGAAAACAACTGATTTCCATAACCGCTGCACTCATAGGAGCAGTGTAGCAGCTGGGATGGAGCTGCTGGTGAGGCTGAGGGCAGACATGATGCTCACCAAAAAATGATTAGTTGAGAAACTAAATATAAAGGACACCTAAAATAGCCAAAGATGGAAGAAAGGTTCAAAGTCCAGGTACAGAGGAAGAACAAGGACAAGACTTTGCAATCTATGAACTGAAGCAAGAGACAGAGGCAGCATTTCAGATGAGAAAGAAAGCTAAACTGGAAAAAGGAACTTAGGACAGTAGGAGGGAATCGGACACAGCTGGGTAAAAACACAGGGCAGGAGGGGACATCATAATTCTTACTCTAGAGGAGCAAGCAGGAAGAGGAAATCAGTAGATGTCTTGTCCTGGGATAGTAGTATTTCTTCCTGCAAATCTTGCTTCTACTGATTTATCAGAGCTGTAATGATAGAACTTGCAAATTATGAGGTTCCCCCTGAGTTCAGATGTGTGTCTGTAAATACTATCTGCTCATTTTTCAGACATATTGTGTAAATGATATAATTAATATTTATAGAGCAATCAGAATATTCTGTGAGTCTGAGTTTTGTGATTCTGGAATGTTATTCTGAAAAGCATCACAGAAATAACTGTGGGAAAACCAATGTCAGTTTTCAGGGCTGGATTTGATGTAGTAAATAAAGCACTTCAAACAAGGCAAGCACAAAATATTGACTAGTTTCTCAGTAAGTGAGCCACATCCATATTGTGCCCTAAGGCAGGCATTCTGTTGGAAAAGCAGTGTGTGCTCATGTAATTAAAGAGGATCTCACAATATACCCAAACAAAGGGCTCAGAGAAAACTGGCACTCCAGACTTCACTCTGGTATTTCATAACTTTGGAGTTCTTGACTTTACAGCTCTAAAATTGACCTTTTATAACAGTGGACACTGCCCACAGTGAAGCACCTGGATGCCTGGTGTGGTTACAGCTCCCTATGGCTTTTCCTTAAAGAAGTGCATGAGCTATGGAATTAGTTTCAAAAGTCTTGTGAGGCTGAAATAAATTGGTACAGTTCTTCTATATAATAGGGAGCCTCTCATGTTTTCTTACCCATCTTTGGTGTAGGTGAGCAAGACCTAGCAGATTAGCAGCCATTTGAATTATCTAGTTGTTTTTATATTAAATAGTCTGCAAGTATAGTAATAAAATCCCTTGTAAAATCAAATATTAATACACATTTTTATATGTACTAAACCCATTGAATTTAAATAAATAAGTAAAATAATAATGAAAATGTGGGTGTTTACATCGTATACTCTTTTGCTTTGTGCTAACGAGATTCCCAAGAAATTATTTTCTTGACATTTTAATGTAAAGACCACATGGCCTCTAGCATTAATTATTTCCATGAGCTAGTTAGCAAGTGAGTCCTTCAGGGCTTATGACGTCTAAAAGTAAATGAATCCTCTGATATGATTGTTGGATAATATTTTTGCTTGGCCATTAATTGTGGAAGAGCTATTCTTCTCTAGTTTTAACTAGGAAGGGTTTAAAACACCTCCACAACCCTACTGGCCTTGTGATCAACTTGAAATTAAACATAAGGACCATCTCTTGACAGAAAGACTTTAATATCTGCTTCCTGAAACTCAGTAAAGCAACAGAGCACCCCACAATCTTGCAGCATATGTTGATTTCTTTTTTTTGCAATTTTCATAAGGTATAAAAGCACAAAAATTGAGATAATGCAGTGGGAAAAATATGAGTGAATTGGAAAAGCGTTATTTTGTATATAATCTATTCTGTATCTGACAGTAAAAGCAACATTTTCACTTTTATACTCTGATAAAACAATGATTTACTCATATGAATTGTAGAAGGAGTAAAAAAAAAGAAGGCCATAGTTGGAAAAAATTGTGACAAATGCTGAAAGACGCATTAAATGCTGTAAAGAAATACATGCCTTGGAATGTCTGGATGATAATGTATTACTTGTGATCTCTGTCAAAATTCTCTGGATGGTCTGTCACCAGAGCCTGGAGTGTTTGGGGGAGTTCATTTTTCATCTTATGTGGTGGTGTGTTCTGTACAATAAGTTTGCTGTAAGTCTAGGGTTGCACAAAATGGCTGTTCTTTGTACCCTTGTTCAGTTTGCTGTACCCCAGTTTCTCTTTGTAACCCTAAGTTGCTACTTTTCCCCACAGCCTTCCCCAGATACAGCTCCTGATTGATTTGCTTTTCCCGCCTTGGCTGCCTGTCCATCAGGTGTCAAGAGACTTTCCCGCCCTGTCAGTCACCCCAAGACCTGTCCCCCAAGTCCAGAAGCTTCTGAGAGGGACCTTTGGTGACTGGCTGGGTTGGAACCTTTCCCCTCCTATCTCCATGTATGTCAGTGTATGTTATGTTAACAACCACTCCATGTTGTACCCCATTGGCTCTGTTCCTACCCTCCCTGAGATCCCACCTTCTGTAACAAAACCCTCTCTCTCCTCGTGCTCGGGGTCACTCTTGAGGCACCGGACACGAGGCGAGGGGTCTGTGCTGATCCCAATAAACCCGGTTTTGCTCTAAGCCTCTGGAGTGATCCTCCTTTCTCCTCTTGCCATCGTCTTGCTGACGCTTCCCGGTTGCCGAACCCCAAGAACTGCTGCGGTGTCGGGGCTGGCCGTGCCGAGGGTAATACCACACACCGCAACAATCTTAGCCAATAATTTATGAGCATTTTTTTTAGCTCATCTTGTGTAAAGAATCTTATGCCAGTGTTCAAATGGATGCAACAGAGACTTTCCCTCTAGAGTATCCTTTGGGGTGAATGTCACCAGTTCAGTTCTGTGTGCCAGTATTGTTTCTGTAGAGTCCTGCTTAACTCTTACTGACTGTGCTGCTTTTTGCTGGTTGTTTTTTGCTTTGGACCACTTTGCAGCACTTTTAGACAGCAAAACTTTGATAAAGTCCTGACTTCCAGGAACAGTTGGTAGGAAAAATGATGGCTCAGTGGGTCAGAGATGAGAGGATAAGGACCACCTGGATTCCAGTTTGCTGATTCAATTCTCACCCAGCTTGATTGCATTGGAAAGATATTGTTGTCTGTGGACTCTTTGACTTGTGTACAGCAACTTAATACACTCCAACCACTATTGAGTTTTCATGCTACACCAGAGAACACTATATTTGGAATTAATTGGAAGTTTTGGCAGGCTGGCCAAAGTTGTGAAGAAAATGAGCTATTCCTTAAATCCAGCAATTTAAAAAAGCCCAGTTTTTGCCTAATGGCGCATTGCTGGCGGGGAAATAAGGATTAAAAAAATGAGATTATTATTTTTGTTACCTTGAGTATACTTGGATTATTGTAAAATATCTGTTAGCTTTTGTTCTCATAGTACCATGCTTTCAGTTGGGAGCCAGTCTCTCTCTCCCAACATCATCAACCCTGAATGTCTGTACCATGCTGAAGATCTCTTATGAAAGGAATCAGTTTATATCTTTCCAATTTATTTTCCCGTGCTTCTTTTCCTATCTGCTCTCACCCCTCAAGAAACAATAGTGTGTCTGATGTCTCATTTTGCTCCTACTGCTCAGTATATGTCCTGTAGGGTAACCCTGACTTTTCCCTTCAAATAGAATCTCTAAGGAGACTCGTAACAGTAAGGATACAAGACAATTTCAGCTTCAATACATTTACGTAATATTCCAGGTTGGTCTGCAGATTGGTGCAGATGTAATTCTTGCTTCTACACTTTAACAATCACTGCTGGACAGGTGGGGCAGTTCTTGGTTACCACAGCTAGGAAGGCTCAGGGGGAGTGCAAGAGAATTAATGTAAGAAACCCTGACACATAAAGTCTCAGGAATAGGCAAAATGCACTACATTGATCAGCTGCATTGATAACTTGTGAACATTTAATTGAGCAATGCCACAAGTACTGTGACAGATTATCACAGCAGCTGCAGATATTGGCCCGATTGAGAAAGTTTTTACTAGCCATTGAAGTTACTGCAAGATCACTGCATCACATTCCCTTTCACTTTATCCTGTTTTCCTCTCCCACCTTGTTGCTGACCCTGCATTTGTTGCCCATCTCCTCGAATATCTTTGTGGCTACAAGAACACTCAAACACAGAAAATATGAAGCCTCACATCAATACGGATAGATCCTTGTTCTCTTTCCTTCCTTGTCCATATGTCCTTTGGTACACTGTTTCACTGGAAGTACAGCAGGAACAATTCCAAGGCTATGCCTAACTCAGGATTACATGGGCAATGACTGCTGCTTGTGCTGCAGTAAGGAAAGGAGTGCTTTTTACTGCTCATCTCTGCATCAGCACTGGTCTCTCTGCAGGGGCCTGTGTATCAGTTTGCACTGGGACATCAAATGCTTCAAGTAAGTGTTGTCCACAAAAAGAAAGTTTGCTATTTATGTAACATTGCCTATGACCATAGGTCTGGAAAGTATCCTCCAAGATCATGGTAAAAGGTTAAGTTCACTGGAGCCTGGACATACCATGCTGTTCTAAGTCTTAAGGGTTAGAAAAAAGTGCACCCAGCCTTTGCTTTTGATCTGACCAGTGCTGTTAATGATACTTTTGCAACATTAGTATCCTGACTAATTTCTTCATTAGACTACTCATAAATAATTACAGGTCACTTCTTGTAAAGTCTGTGGTTTCGCACGAAGTGAATTAGTCAGGAATCATTGTTGCTCCAAGACACAGGGTAACAGATGGCTACAGCAATAGTAGGAATGACTGTCTCTTGCCTCAGCAGCCTGAATGTCTAGTCAGTCAAGAAAATTAGTTGGTTATGCCCCTGATTTATTTTAACTTTTCCTTTTTCAAATCCCAAATGCACATAAATATTAAATTTTAAATACAGTTCTTGCATTTGTTTCTTTGAAAGAAAGGGATTATTATTATAAGGAAATACATTATAATTTCCATACCTAACACATAAAGCTGGACTGATAAATACTTCATCTTTCTCTCTGTTTTCAAAACAAAAGATACTATAGAGTGCAAAAGAAGTCTGTCTAAGAAGTCATTTAGAAATATTCAAATTTAATATCTTACTCTGGCTTCAAGACTTAACCCTGAAGGCATATTTGTGTTATTATTTTTTTATGGCCTTATTAAATTCTGTAGATTTAACTGGGCTTCAGAATGCAGTTTTATAGCCATATCTAATATAGTATGGGTACCTCCTCTTGATGAAGCCAGCCATCTGGGTTTATGTCTATGTTATGACTCCTAAGTTACCATGCCAAGGGGCAGAGGGAAGGCACACAAAAAAAACATTGGGGTTTGGTGAGACAGAGAGCAGCTTCAGTGCATCTTCTGGGGTGCTTCTCATCTGATAAAAAACAAAGTCCCTATAACGACAACTTCCTCTGCTCCCTGGCCAGGCTTTGCTTTTGATGGTATAAAAGGCTCTAGTTGCTGTCCTTTAATCTTGGAGCATGAAAAATACAAGCCTTCATTTTGTTGCTCCTTGTTCTGTAGCAGATGCCAACTTCACAGCCAGCCTTTCTTAGCATCAGTGTGCTCACAACAGAGACTTTCATTTTTTTCTCCCTTAGAATTACACTCTTTCTTAAAACAAACAAACAAAAAAACAAACTAACATCTTCAAAGGACTACATAGATCAGCTCGTAGAGAATACATTGTACATAGTGGTAACTGACATTTCCATGGAAGAGAGACTCATTTTTCATGGAGCACTCTACAGTGAATAAAACCACACAGAGTCAGAGGTAATTGAACAAGGAATGTCAGCTTCTCACAGTTTTTCCCAGGTGTAATAACAATACATATTGTGGAGAGCAGGCCTGAAGTGTTAAATGTCCAGACAGCTCACCAGAAAAGATTCATTGCATTGTAACATTTTGATTCATAAGGTAAAATCAACCCATAAAGAAGAAGATATGGTTTCTCCCTGACTCCATGTTGGCTGTGCTTATCCTGACATCTTTAATCCCATACAGCTTCCATATAAAATGCAAAGCCAGCACAGCCTGCAGTAGCACAGGAGTTTGTGTCAGCTCACTGAGGGAAGGCAGCCTCCCTGTTTCTCCCAGAAGAGTGATCATTTTATCAGGCACATTGAAGCTTAGAAATTCTAAGTTGCAATATAAACAATTGTTATGATTCCCAACCCAGCTGGTGCTGTCAGGGATAAAAACCTGCAGTCATTTGAATGCAGCAGGATAAACACACTAGAACACTAATTTGTTCAGCTACGGTTCCAGCTTGTTACCCAGCTTTGGCAGATATAAGTGCTTAATTACAGTAGTGATGTCCACAAGTATCACAGAAGATGGTTTATCAGGTGTTTATAATGTGAACAAACATCAGGCTGAAGTACAATAAGCAACAACTCAGCCCTCTAAAATTATGTGCATAATATTGTAAAACACAGTGAGAAAAAAAATATTTTTCATAGGTAAAGCGGTAGGTTTCATCCTGGTGGTTGGATTATGGCCAATTTATGATGGGACCTATGCAAGATTGGTGGAACCTGTGTGGTTTCTGCTCTGCTCTGCCTTGGCAATTTCTTCAAAGGAAAGAAGCCAAGAGTTTGTAAGCCCACAAGCCCTTTTTCTTCAGAGAATTCTAAATAAAGTCAAATTTTAAATAAAGCAACCTCCAGAGTTTCTAGATGCTTCATGAAGTTCTATGTATTATTAAATTTAATTAGATATTATTGTATTATTTAAAGCTAAGGAACTTGAGTAGTGACTTTGAGCAGTGACTTTGTTATGGAGTTATGACATGGTAGAAACCTCCCTTCCAATTTTGCACGGAGTTACACATTGTCAAAACCCTTCAAAACAGCTATTAAATGGTTTTCTCAAAGAGAATAGAGCTGTACTTTATAAATATAGGTAAACCATTTCCTCAGTCCATCCTCTTCTAAGACTTGAACACACTCGTAGTTTGTTAACAGATTAGAGGGAGAAAATTTATAACTATTGACTTTGGCTGTCCAGGAACAGTGCCTCTTCCATTTTATCTTTATCCCCCTCTCCCCAGCTCCCAGTGACAAGCTGTGGTTGCAATTCTTGGTGGAAGAGGTTGCAATCTCCCTCCTGGCATCAGCTTACTAGAAGGGGTTTCGCAGTGCTGCAAGCACTAATACTTTGGTTACAAAATAGTTTTTGTGTTACCTCAGTGTGAACACAAGTAATCATGGCACAAGTTGGGCAGTATGAATAATCCATGGTTAACAACTCAATAAAACACAACCTGCAAGGCCACACTTGTACACTTATCAATATATAAGTGTAATTCTTTTGAAATTCAGTGGAGAAATTGTCATATGTATACTTCATTGCCACCAACTTATTATCTGTTTTCAACTAATCAAATGATATCTGTAATAAAATTTAAAGAAACAGAACAAAAACAAGACTTTAAAGTCTGGTGATTGGTAGCACACTTCAAATTTTCTTTTAATATGCAGTCATTTTGCTAGAACCCAGAAAATAAAACATGGGTACACACATAAAATGTGTATGCATGCAATTAAAATATTGAAAAATGGATATATTTCGGAGATCTGGGGGAGTGAAGAAGCAGACTGTTTTTCCAATTAAGTATTCTTCAGCAATGTATGAATTCTAGGTGCTGACATGCTTATATATATTAAATTTTTAAATGACAAAATTAATGTAAACTTATGAAGCAATACCTTTGTGTAGACTTTGGGGGGAAAATAAGAACAATTTTGAACAATATTTGAGTAAATATATATAAATTTAACCTCTGACACCAAAAAATGGGTGACGCTGAAAAACCCTGGGTACCTAATTCACATAAAGTTGGGTGAGGTAATTAAGACTTTGAAAAACCACTAGCTGCCAATTTGAATTTCAGACAATTTAAAATTCAGGACATCCATTGTAGTTATGATTTGAAATCCTCAGGTTGTGATGTTGTTAATGAACTAATTTTCAAGGTCTAATTATACCTGAAATATCTTAGCCTGCGACAAAAAATGGATTTAAATGAACTTAAATTGACAGCATTTTACACACAGCTTGGATACTTCTCATTAGAACCCAAGCAAATAAAGAGGAAATATTGCTGTATCTATTCTGAGCTGGATTTTGGTACATCTCTGAAAATACAAATTTCAGTGCGAATGTGTTTTTCATTTATCTCTGGCAGACTTAAATCAGTTGAGCACTTAATTCTCACTTATACTCTGTTTTCAGAATTATAGATAGCACTTCATAGGCTTTGTGGGTGTCCTTTGAATCGAAGTTAACCCACACATACTGGGTATCCCTTGTGAAATGGGACTGAGGTAAAATTCTCCTGTGCTGTAAGTGGCAGCAATTATCGAAGTGGTCTTTGCTTTGAAAACGTATCCAAACCAGGTAAAGCTTATCTCAGCTGAAAGAAGCAGGGCATTTTAAGCATTGCCAAAAAAAAGGGTAATTTCATCGTTTAGACCTTAAGCACAGGTGTGAATACAGGTTACATCCTATGACTGTTAAGGACAGAGAAAAGCTGTTTCTACACCATTAGGCTGAAAATGGAGACTGTGGTTATGGCAAAACCAGTCATATGGCACAGTGCCGCAGTACTCTTATTCCCAGGAGAATAATACTCTTGAAAGAATTTGGGGTTTTTTGTTTTTTGTTGTTTTTTTTTTACTATTGATATCCTGAAAATTCTGATGCCCTTATTGTTGATAGAGATTCTCTTTCAATGCACTTTATCAATTAACAAGCAGAAGACCACTCCAGGTACAGAGACCATGTGTTATCTAAATACAGGGAGAGAGTTCTGGCTTCCTTCTGATAATTTTCTGTGCATTCAGAATAGCTTTTTGTTGTTTGATTTTTATTTTTTATAACATACATTTGCACAAAATAATCTAAAGCAGAAAAAAACAATTATGTGGCAAAGTTAATCTCATCTAATACATTAATGGCCTATTTTTAGACAAAACATTGATTATTACAGTACCTCTTCTGTAAAGTCTTCTTTTATGATTATGTGAATGGATCTTTCAAAACAAGCTGAAACTGCCTGCATTTGGCACAATACAGTAATTTTGATTCCCTTTCTTTTGTTCCCCCCAAGAGCTATTTTTCATTTCTGCTTGAGACTAAGAAACTCCTTTTATTTTAATCTGATTTTTTTTTTCTGGCATAGAAACAATCAATAAGGAACCTGCCTCAATACCAGAAGAGAATGACCTTTGCATTCTCAGCTGATGATACTGCAGAATGGTTTGACTCTGGTGTCAGGCTATTATTTCTCTACCTTTTCCAACTAGGTGGAATTTTCCTAATACATCTATAAATAAAATTAAATGAAAGTAGTTTATTATAAATGAGCACAGATGTCTATAGTTCTGCTTGAATGGCAATAATTTCCTTCACCAAACATTATTTAGAGAGCCATTACAGGTTTCACCAGGAACGATTTTAAATGTAGGGAATTACTTGAGAACTTGTGAAAAGGGGTTTACAGCAGTATTGCTTCTGTGTTTTGGTAAGGTGGTCAAAATAATTGTGCTCTTATCTGAGCCTTTCTGAACCAAATAGATCTAAAACCACCCTTATATATCTTTTCATCATTAATTATGTGTGTTGCTGAGTTGAGATCTTTGCTTCATTCATTCCTGCCATATGTGTTCTTATGTGTTCCCATTTCCCAGCTTTGGGGAGCTTCAGAAATGGCTGGAATAATATGATAACTGAGATCTTGTGCAGGCTTCCTGTGGCACTGCTGGAGTTCACTCCTAGACCATTGAACTCTTTTCCTTCAATTTATTTCTTAATCATTTTAATTATGCTTCATTACATCCCCAAAATTGCCAAATGCTAAGGTTCTTCATGGGGTCATTCATTTTAGCAAGCTGAGCATTGCACACATTGCAGTAAAATATGAACACCAGGCGATTTTACATTAATCATAAATTTTTTGCTTAAAAATTGCAAGGAAAATATACATTCTTATCAGTTAGGGCAAGTGCTTCCAAGTAATTCAGTAACAATCTGCCTGGATCAATTGTATTTCCTCCTAGCTGTGCTAGCAGCACCACAGCATTATGAACCTGAGAAAGTTCAGTTTCCTGAACAAATGACCTCTATTCCCATGGCAGGGACACCACTGTAGCACTGCAGATGCACCACCATCCATTCCAGAACCACAGGGCTTCAGGAAACCTTAAGGACAGCCAATGGAAATACTGCAATGTTGATTTTATTTCACCGTTTTGTGGGAAGCCACCAGCTCATTGTGAGCTGGGAAAGGTTTTATGTACTAAAGCTTGTGGAGGCTGACGCTTGCTGTGAGTTCTCTTGATGACAAGACAAATTGGTCTCTTGTCTATAAATTGGAGGCTCAGCCATCAAAAAAGATACTCAGCCTACTAAAGGTGGTAGAAAGCTCTGCTTGTAGAGTGCTCCTAGGCAAGTCGGGGTCAGCAAAGCAGAGGGGAGCTGGCTGTAAATTGCTTATAATATTATTGTCTACTACCAGAGCAAATTGTGAGTATATCAGGACATCATGGTCATCCTTACTGGAGCTCCCTCTGTGTCTAGATGCAGAATTTCTATGCAGCCAAAGGAAGTCTTGGT
This sequence comes from Cyanoderma ruficeps, assembly GCA_008694505.1. Lineage (NCBI taxonomy): Eukaryota > Metazoa > Chordata > Aves > Passeriformes > Timaliidae > Cyanoderma > Cyanoderma ruficeps. Next base: position 1,389,788 of record VZDJ01007749.1, on the reverse strand, counting down.
GTGTGGAGCTTTGATTTAGTGTTCTTACCCTTTGCAAATGTTCTTCCTAGAAGATCAAAAGATAAGTCAATCTAGAATGGCAAAACTTTTTTTTTCCTTTGTTAAATTAAATATGGAGGTCAATTAGATTACAGTGTCAAATCTCCTCTTATAGCAATTTGCGGAAAACATTACTTGTATGTAAACCAGTTGCACTATTCTTCGCAGAAATTAAGAAGTCAACTGAGGGGAAGAAAGGATTCTATAACTGTAATTGAAAAATGACTGTGAAAGCAAAGGGTGATATTCATCTCATCTTTAGTAAAAATAATGTGATGAAACAATCCTTCAGCAGACTCCTCTCCATATTGGGAAGGGGAAAGAAGTCAGGATGAGCACCTTGAATGAGACACATGACTTTGTTTTAAATAAAGTAAATCCAGAAGTGTCAGCATTTCAAAAATATAATGGGTTTTGTCACTTTATTTTTCAATACTATATTAGGTGACTCTTTTTGTTTGTGTTGTAAATTCTATAATAAAAAGGAGGAACAACTAATCCTATAGTAAAAAATCCTCATTAATATTAAGAACTGGTAGGTTTTGTCTTACGAGTCTCTTTATGTGCTTGTATTTGGACTGCAAGTCTGGATCCTGATACAATGTCAAGATTGAAGTCTGCATGCCTGACAGACTGTCTTACTTTTTGCCAATGTTCATGACTTTCAAGATCATTACAGCTTGCATAATAGATATTAAAAAAAAATCTATTTTTGCTTCAAACCAAATGCTTACATTTATTAATAAATTTTACCAATTTTATGCATTTATGATTTGCTATGCAGTTATTTAATCAAATTGAAGTGAGTACAAAGTATAAAGTTTTTAGTAGAAAAAGCTGCTGTAAAAGCTTCAGATCTGTGATAGGAAAAATAACGGGCTCTTTGACATTGCCTCTGGAATCTGAGAGTCAAATGTATAAAATGCAAGTATAATCCAAATATTTGATTCAGCTATATGCTTAAACATTGTAAAGGTTTAAAAATAGCAATTAAAAGACTCTCAGCTTGAGTCATCTGAAAAAGAGACAAAAGAAACCAGTTTTCCATACACTTTGTATGACTATTATGTACATAAGCACTACAGGCGCATAGCAGACCCCGACTTTTGCCTGCAGATCCTCCCCTAGCTTTTACTGCTGAGTATAATTTACCAGAAAGAGAAACAGCAGTGCTCTAGGAATTATCATACTGAAATGGTTTCCATGGAATGACTTTCTGGCAAGAGTGTGCTTGGTTACTGCAAAGAGTGGCAGCCCGGGTTTTATGTCTCTCATTCACCTTTCCTTTAAGTGGGGTCTAGTGTAGAAATCTTTCCAGCTGCGAGGATCCTGGTGCTGGATGAGTGTGAGCAGTTGCTGCAGTTTTGCCTGCATCATCTCCACCACACAGCACAAGACCATCTTTCTTTGGAAGCTGCAACTTCACTCTTTGTTCATGGGTCTGTAGCACGTGTGTTGTGCAGAATTTCCTCAATCTGAAGGACTCCACTGAGACATTTTTGAATATACTTAATTAATCTTTAAAAAAAGAAAAATGATTATTTTCCTTTCCGAGAAAACATATTTAAGAATATAACAATGTTCTCTTTTTCTAGTTTGGACCTGTTCACACTGGACCAAATGCCATTAATATTTGACTGTCTCGTAGGATTATACAATGCCTAGCAATATTAGCTTTCAATTCTGAGTGATACATTTAGATGCAATTGCAGTGTATCACTAATATTCTTCCTCTGCAAAATGTCTAGGAAATTTTCCTAAAAACATGTGCTACAAACACATCTCTTGAGGTTAAGGAATAGACCATTACTGTATGATGTATGTATGTTGATTCATTAACACAATGCAGCCTTTTGCATAGCAGGTACAGATTCCACTCACTTTAAATTTTATCAAGCATGTAGTTGATAGCAATGAATTCACTTTCAGATTATATAAAGTGTATTCCTTGACTTCCAGTTATTTCTGTAGTCATAGAGTATAAAATTACACAATTAAATGTTTTATTTATGGCTATAGGAAATTATAGTAATACTGTCATATGAACAAAATTAATGTGGGTTTCTTTTTTATTTTTAATTACTTTTAATTCAATGTAGTGCCTGTGAAGTGTATCAGGCAGGCAGCTCCAGAAGCTCTGAATAGAAGCTGTGGGCTGAAGGCTTTTGCAGAGATCACTAGGATTTCATTGGGCTCACCAGGATTTCATTGGGCTCTCTCATGAGGACAGAGCCAGGGTCAGTGCCCCTGTGTGACACTGTGTGACAGGGACAGCAGTGAGCACGGTGGGATGAGGTGACAGTCGTGCCCTGAGATCTGCTCTCAGGTCACCTGGTCACCTCTCAGGTTCTCGCCGCATTTCGTCACCATTGAAGATCTCATCTGAAAAGACAAATGCAGCCTTGAAATTAAGAGGACAAGCAATACCCCAGTGGACAAGATACAGGATCTGGACTCAGAAATGCAGTGTGCTGACCCCACACATGCTGTGTAATCATTACATCACTGATGATGGGGATTTGGGGGGGAATTTAGGAGATCAATGGTCTTTATTGCTCAGAGATCATTTTCACTGTGAACAAGTGTTGAACTGAGTTGTGTTCATGAATTGTTCATTTCTGATTCAGTTCATTTCTGAGCCTAATTAGGAAGACAGTTCATTCTGATGTTCAGGTTCTATTTTGTTCTGTGAAAGACTCACACACAAGGTACAACAAAACTTGTGCTAGACTGATTTGCTTGCTCAAGAAATTTTTTACCTGTGTGTGTCATGCTGACAGATCTGCTTCTGAAAGAGGATATAGAACACCTTTGTTGTGGTGTGTGATTTGGGTTTTCCAATGTTCTGTGTATTTGGTTATATGTTTGTAATGATTTGTTCCTACCCCCCATCCCAAAACCCTAATGGTGTTTCCCTTGTGTTTCCCTTGTCAATCACCTTGACAAGGTAAGTAAGATCTGGAAGATTCTGGGGAAAAAGCCCTAGGATTTGACAAGGTACCCTGGTACCACCTTCTTTCATTGTTCTGTTAAGTTCCCCAATTCTAGATCACTCCCCCACCCCGGGATTGGCTCCAAGTTCTCCTCTGCCGAGATACACCCCCTGTATTTAAAGATGGGCACAGGGGGCTGCTGGTCACTCTTGCTTTGGGCTCCAGGACTCTCTCTCCCTCCCTGTACTGTCCATGGGAGGTATCTGGGAGAAATAAAACCAGCTGAAACCCAAGCAGAGTCCACTCTTTCTTCCACGCCGTCGACCACGCTTCAGTCGGAGGTTCAGACCCACCAAGCCTCTCTCATATAGAAGCCAGGGAGGGAGCTAGCCGGTGAAGAGCTCCCCCAGCGCGTTTCTATACATCTTCATATGGGAAATTAGAGAATAAAGGAGGGATAATTTTCAAATAAGCATTGGTGAGTAAAAAAACCCAAGACACTTCTAAAATGGAATAATCCCACTGGGCTCAAGTTCGTGAAAGTCTGAAGCTTAAAAACATATTGACAAACTAGAAATTCCAGAAATGTTTACAGCTACTTTAGGACTAAAACTCTCAACCCCAATGTTGAAACTACTCTGAGGCCTATTCATGGATATTATGTTTCTTCTGCATATCCATGAAAACTCTTCACTTGCATGTAATAGCTAACTAATAAAAATAATATGCTCACAGTACTAAAGAAGGAAATTACTGTTTATTTCCAGAGTGTGTTTATCTCTTATTGCTTCTTTTCGATGCTTTCTATTGGTATGTATATGACATTCAAAGAAATAAACTGGAACATTGTTTTTAATGTGGTAAAGTTGCAGAAAATAGTCAGTTAAAATTTTAATAACAATACATTTCTAATAACTTTTTGCATTTGTTAATTGAAATATTAAGGTGTTGATGTGTTTCACATTTTAAATATTTAATAAATCATCTTTTATTAACAGACTGGTCAATAAAAACAATGCTTGTAGATTATTTACAAATAAGCTTAAACTTTCCATTTTCATTAACTTTTCATAATAGAAAATAGGTTGTAATTTCATGAGAAACTGCATTTTTTTTTTGTATTATCAACTGATATTTAGAGGTGATTAGTCACTGTTCACTAGGGTCCTGCATATAGATTATAGGAGTTTCATTTTGTTGTTGTACTTGTTTTCAGATTATTACTCTACTGAATATTTAAATATTAATTCTGCAAGTAACAACCAATCTGGAAATATAATGCCTAATAAAGGAAATTGGCTGCATTTGACATAATTTCAGTCCAGCACCTACACATCCTTACACTGGCACACTGTTCCCAGACAAAGATATCTTCCAAAGTTTCATTTTAGAACCTTGACATCCCTACTTTTGAGGACATGCTGGAAATCAGGGAAAGACCACTGCAGATTTCTCACTGATTTCTGATCACTAGCTGCCACTTCCAACCCCTTTTATTTTTGGGCAGCTGTTAGAAGAGAAAGCTCTGTCTGGCCATCTATAGAATGTGTATGACTGTGCTGCACAAAATAGTGATGTTGAGCTGTTGCAGTGGTGTGGTTTGGATTCTGTGAGAAAACTAGAAGCATTCCAAAGTCCTCTTGGGTCTGACTACAAAATACTTTCCATTTTAATTTTCCTGCTGATTTCAGTGGGAGGTTTGTTTGCAGAAGATTGGCAAAATCTGATGGTTAATAAGATTAAAATTTAAAGACTAATAAGGCTCAATTGCAAGTGCATCCGTGGCTGATTATCACTAGTTGAGGCATGTCTAGCTCACAAGCATTTCCAGAATGACACAATTTACTTATCCCAGGTGACCTTCAACAGAGACAAAAATGAGATGTTGTCCACACAAAAAGGCAGATTTTATTGATTTTTTTTTACAACTGAGAATTTTACCCCCCAAAATTAACTGTAATGTTTTTAACTATTACATCTCAAAAGAAGATGAGAATAAAGAATATTAAAAAAAAGAAACAAGAAAATCCAGGTTTTTACAATGTTGCTTTTGGATTTATAATTAATTGTTGAGTCTAAAAACTCAATATTATTGGTTAACATCTGATAATAGACACTTTAAAATTTTGCTATCAATTAAATTCATCCTTCAGTTTTTAATGTGTTGTTACTAAAGGCAAAAGGGCGTTACTTGAATAAATGCCTTTGGTGAAAGCAGAGGATCAGTTTCTGCAGAGAAAGGCAGGGAGCAATTCTTGGGCAGCCTCAGGACAGCACCCTGACTGACCAAGCACCTCTCCATGAGAAAACACTTCACTGAGTGAAAAGGAGCAATGCTGAGTAGAACATAGGATGCATTTGAAACGGTGAACTGCTGCTCCTACAGATGCAGCAAAACTCTGAAAAGGCAGCAGTTCCCAGCTTTTCATTAACATTTGAGCTCTGAGGAAGATGTGGCCTTGTGCTGTGGCTGGATACCGATAAATGGTTATTTGTACCCATGAGAAGCAGAACAACTTAGTACTACTATGAGAATGGACAGGGCACCCAGAATGAAGAACATTTTCTGTAAGAATATAAAGGAATGTTTTAATATTCAGAAGTAAAAAAAGATTTATGACAACACCAAATCAGCATCTTACCCCAAGCATGTGAATACTTAGTGCCTTTCTTTCTTGATAACCGATTTGGTTTCCCCAGTCCAATATTTTGGGAATAGGAGAGTGAAACGTTTTTCACAGGTGGCCTCTATGAATGACCGTGAAGGCAGCATCTCATTTGGAAGGAAGTTGAGACTTGACTGTAATTTTTAATTAATTTAGACCTGGTTGGGTTTAGGAGCCCTGAAAATAGAGAATGCTGTTTTTCCTAGAGCAAACAATGTAGGGACAGCATTTATATAATTTCTGTTAAAAATTAGTTCAGCAGTAGTAAAGCACGTTCTGTAAAACAGCTGATAAACATTTTTGAAGGCCACTTGGGGGCCTCCTGTAATATACAGTGTTAAAATAGAAGGCTATAGCTGAGAAAAAAAGACAATTCCGCACTGGAATACTGCACAATGAAACGTTTGTGTTGTGACTACACTTGTTCATGGACAAATAAAGAGATTAATTAATAAATGCCTATCATGAAAGATAGAAAGATCACAGCTGCTTATCTCAACAACTTGCCGTGGAACTTGAGGTCAAAATCTAGAAACCTTAGACCCCAAACAATGTTTTTTTGCGTCATGTGCCACACAAGTATGATTTCCTTCACCCTTTGTAGTGAATAACAACAGTTTATACCTTCTTAGAAACAGTTGTTGGGTGAAGACCTGATCATAAACACCAGTTTGGATCTGTCTCTATCCAGCAGAGGGCACTGACATGCACGTAAGCATTATATGCATATTATAAAAGGGGGTTTTTTTTGACAAGAGCTTCTTCAAAAACATTGATTAGAAGCCTAATTTCATTATTACTGTTAATATGACATATTAGGTATTACAAAAGTTATTATTTCTGGGCTTTTGTGTCACTCATAATTGCTTTGTCCTACTGGTAAAATATTTAAGTGAATATATTTTTAAAAATTGCATTAATCCAGTAGCATTATTTTGTCTATTTTGCCATCTAAATTGCATACACTAAGCTTTCTTCTTTGACACAATTTTGAAGGCAAATCATTTAAGCATAAATAACTTTAATCAAATAGTATCTGGTTGAAATCAATACTGAAGCACTGACTACAAGTAGTATCTTGTACATTGTTCCTAGATAAACATATCCAATGCTAGTAGGAACTTCCTGCAGTTCCCATGTTATGAAAATTCCTGGCAGGAAAGTTAAAATAAGAAAGAGCTGAGCATGATCACTGTGAACAAACTGAGTTCATTTTTGACTTTATAAATGCATGCGATTAGCTCAAGAGTATTGCTTTCCCCACTCAAATATGTTGAGTATGCAAATTATCAGGGATGAAATGGAATTAAACAAGACCTACGAATCCCATGAAACACCTTACACCTAGATCACAGGGTAACATAAAGATGCAATAGGTTTTGCTTGTCTGCTTGTGTTAGGGCTGGCTAGAGCAAGGATACCTGGTGACATTTCCTTTTGGAAGGCCAAGAGTAACTGGCCTTTTATAACCTTTCTTCTTTGGGGAATTGAATTCAGTTTCTGAGTTAACTAATCACACTGTAATTAGTAACAGGTGTGTAAATCCACATCTAGAGAAAGTGGAGCACAAATGGAGCACAAGTTTCATTAATCAATTACTAGCTCATTGGTCATGAAAAGAAGGAAAAGTGACTAATGTTATGAATAGGAATAAATATAGAGTCAAGACTGCAAACTTCAGTAATGAAAGATTGTAAATTCCCGGACTCAGTTTTGTTTTTATCAAAAATCACAGGCAGCATGTGATGAAAGCAGGAGGGGGCCATAAGAAAGTTGGAATTTTCTCTGCTGCAGCTGAGCTGTGGTTAGCTCAATTACAGTTTTCACAGGCACTTCATGTTTGCTGATCATTAAATGTCCTCCCAAGGAATGACACATGTAGAACATAGCAAGAGCTGTAATGACCACTGTTTTCTTTCATTGTTGTTAATGTCATAACCTGCCTTGCCAAAAAAAGTGTTCCTAAAAGCTGTGTTGGCCATTACAGCAAAGGGTCTCAAGCAATTACAGAATGACCAGGTAGGTGAATAGATATTTAGTTATGCTGTCCTCTGCAATTCCAGAAGCACTTGGTAAAGAGCACAGCTGCTTTTAGAACCAAGTCCTCCTTTCCCTCTGATCTAGCCCAGCTTTTGTTGGTTCATAGTTTTCTTGGGTTTTTCTTTTTTCTTTATATTTGAAATGGAGGAATCATTCCCTGAATCCAGAAAAAAATATCCAGAGAAATTATACCCTGTTATCTAAGTTCCTAAATATGTTCTTGGTAATTCATTACATTCTCTGCTTTTGATTAATGCAAATTAAGAACAATTGACTGAAAACTGACTCAATATGCATCAAGTAAGCAGAGAAAGCTTTTTACATAGCGGTGTGGAAATGATGTGCTGATCTAAAAAGGTGCATGTTGTCTCTTCCGTCATATGTTCTCTGCTGCAATAACAATGGCTGTTATTTGATCCAACATGAGTAACAATGTTAAGTATTCAAGGTCACTAGTCTGGAAATTCAAGATTACTTACAATTTTGTGTTACTATAAAAGATGAATTTATGCTGTCTTTGTTTCAAAATAGAAACAATTATCCAGAGCTTATCCCCTTTAGAAAAGATGTTCATCATTTTGACCTAAAGTTATGTAGCTCTTTCTTCTGATAGCAGAAAGCCGTAGGAAATATAGAGTTTGAGGGTTTTCACGATGAATGTAGCTGTTATTTACGCTCTTTATACATAAACTGGCTTTAGTTATACACAAGAGTGGAAGAAAATGGTATGGAAAGAATGGCACTCTGTTATTAATGTCATATGTTTTTATCATGGGGAGTTTAAATTCATTGGTAATAGGATTTTCAACCATAAACGGAGTTAAACAGGTTGGATTAGACACACCTGTAGATTTTTAGGGAAGGAAAATACAAGTCTGCTTTACAATTTGAGCTTCTTTTGCAAGAGGCTATAATTTCATTCTTATAGAACAAATGTTATTATTTAATATATGCAGATCTAAATTCATCAAAAACCTCTTGGGTGTGGTTGAGCTATGGGAAGTTTATTGAAGTGAACAATTAAAATATGCCCTTGATATTACTGGAGTATTTTTGAATACTTTCAGTATTCTGTATTTTATGTATGTACAGGCACTTGTGACTCTGGCATTAGATGACCCTGTGACCCTCGAAGAAGATTATTAATTTGCCCAGGCTGCCTGAAGGATTCTTTTGTATTTCTCTAGAGTGTTAAGTGTCAGAGAGCTGTATGGCAGGAAATTCTAGGAGAAACCTGGAAGAAAAAAATGTAGATTGACATAGAAAGAAAAACATTAAAAATATTAAAATAGCAGCAAATATGGTCTATGAAATAAAATTTAAAATTATACATAAAATTGCTCTATACTGTCTCAATTTGTAGATTTACCATTGTCTCTACATTATAAATATGAAAAAGTGTTCTTGCTCCTTCATTAGCAACAGTAAGATTAAAAAACAAATAAAAAGTAGATTTTCTATGTCTAAACGAATCAGTTTAGCAGGTAGTTCAGGCTTGTTCCTGCTGAGAGAGATAGCCTTACATAACAGATCTGATTTGTGCAGCACAATGAAGTTTTGAACTCAGTTTATTGTTTGTTCCCAAATGAATTCTTCTCTCTTAGACAATATATCATAGTGCCTGCAATTTGCTGACACTCCTGCTCAGGACAAATCTTCAGTGAGAGCAAAAGCAGAGCACTATCTTCCTGAGAGATCTTGGATACAAACTTCTCCAGGCATGGCGGATCATAGAGCAAATCTTTCGCTTTATAAATTCCATGGCAAATGTCCATCATTTATCTTGGATTGTAAAACTCATGTGTTACGGAAGCCTTAATAGCATTTTGGAATAGAATCCATGGATAAAAGCTATGCCAAGAGGTTGAGAAATGTCAAGGGATTTGTTTTTTGCCAGATCCTAGAGATGCTAAGTATCTTGCACATCTACTGAGGAAGACGCATTTTTAGAGCTGTCTTTAAGTTCTCAGAAAGATAAATGGTGGACCTTCAGTATTTTTTTGATCTCAACATTTCCTTTTAAAGTTGTTCTGTCCAGATCCTGAGTCTGCATACCTGGCAGTATAGCGAGTGATCACACTAGAACCCAAGTTGATACTGAAAGCCTGCATAAGACAATTCCTTTCCTCCACCTAATCCTCATAAAACTTGATGTTTGTTTAAGGTAATAATGATGGAATCATCAAATTGTTCGGTCTGAAGTAATTATTAAAGATGATCTGACTCAGCTTCTTGGGCTGGGGCATCTTTCCCTAGACCAGACTGCTCAAAGCCCCATCCAACCCAACTTGAACATTTCCAATGGATGGGAATTTACCACTTCTCTGGACATTCCCCACAAGTTCCTCACCATTCTCATTAAAAAAAAATTCCTTTCCTTAAAGCCAGTCTAAATCTACTCTAAATATGAAGCAGTGGATATTTAATAAAGTTGCTTGGAGATGTTCAATATTGCAAGTTGCACTGCTGTTCAATATTGGTGATAACTTTGATATGAAAACTTCTGTACATAAAGCACTTTCTATCCACTGGTTTAAGGAGGGAGTTCTGTTTTCCTCTTATTTTTATTTACAGGGAAACAAAGCCTTCAGACTTACATGGATTAAGACACTAAAACTTGCAGATATGTCTCTTTACTACATTTATAAAACTAATGTCTCATGCTGTTGTTTTAACCAGCTGTATTTTAGCCTAGCATTATATGGCTAACTGATGAATTTTTTACGATAACATATGAAGCAGTTTGAATCAATTTTGTATGTTACTACGCCCTTTCCCAACAGCAATGAATTAAATACTATGCCAATATATCTATATATATTCATTAATGCTTCCTTTATTTACATTTGCTGCTGTACTTTATCTCTCTGAACACACAGTGACCTAAACCTCCTTCTGTGGTGAGCATGGGGCCAGAGGAGTGAACCAACACCTCTGAGAAGTGATATGCCTCTCAAAATGCATCATCCTCATTTAACAAAATTTATCATACTGTACACTCGCCCACAGCACATCCAGTGTGGTTCTGCTTGACGAACCACATTGCATCAATTGTGCATTCATTATCTTATCGTAAGTGTAGGTTCGTGGATTTGAACCAGACAGAGCTGGTTTGTGAATTCACTGAAGCGAAGCATTCGCGGAGGGGAAATGCCGCACTGTAAAAAGAAACTGGTTGAAGCAATTATGACATCTTGGGAGGAAGGCTTCTTGGTACAAAAGTGCCCTCACAGTAGCAAAAGCACAGGGCTGCCCTAGGCTTTCATCAGCTCAGAGGGAGAGCTATTCCACAAAGCAGATAAATTGCAAAAGCAGAGAATAAACCAAGTCGGTAACATTGTAAAGCTGAGCATGCTTTGTTTCTGCTTTAGTGGCACAAATGCATTTAAGATAAAATTTACTGTTTTCTAAATGTGCCACTAGTTCATATGATTGTTATCCATTAACACTTTATTGCTATGAACTTTCAAAACTTTGAGCCATCTTCATATACAAACTTGTTAGAGATGAGCTTTCAGTGTGGAAGTTTGAATTCTATCAACCACCAGAAGAAAAATAAAATCACTATATACATAATCTTACTTTTTCAGTATCCAACCAGGATGCAAGAAAAGTATAATTTGCTTTGCATAGTTGAAAGTCAGCTCTTTAATTGACTAGCAAAAAACTAACTAGAAACTACTGTTATTCACAGATCACTATATGATAATGAATTTATTGATAACCAAGAATCATTCACTGAAGAACTCAAAATCTGAATATGAAATACATTTGAAAGGTTCTGGAATGCTAAATATTCATCATTTAGCTGACAGAAAGAGCTGCATAGAGAAATCCATATACATTTTGAGAACACTTCTCTCAGTGAGCTGTATATTCCAAAATATACAAACATCTTACATTTACACATTCCATTCAAAGTTTTCTTCCAAAGACTCTGAACATCATAGTAGAGATAAGAGCACTGCATCTTGTAGATGTCTATGATTAATGCCCTTACCCAAACACAAATATCATTGCAAGTGAACCCAAATGTAACTACACATGAATAGAAAATAGACCGGGAATTTTTTTTTAAAAAAAAATCCAGATTCCAAAAGTGGTATCCCTGACCTGTCTGAATTACATTACCAGTACTTAGATCAATGTTTCTGCATTTCTGCTGACAGTGCCTGATCTCTTTTTCCAGCATTTTCTCATCCCATAGGGGAGCTGGTGGAAGACTAAGATAACTGTAGCTTACAAGACATTGTCTTGCTGGGGATAAAGAAATTGCTGTAGCAAGCTGGACTGAATAAGAATTGGCTGTTCTGTTGAGATTTTGATTTATGTGTCTGAACTATTTATTCTCACATTTAATTTTATATTGCAAACTGCTGGATTTTACACAGGCAAATCTAGGGTGTCTGAGTGCTATTTTTAGTCCATATGAATCTCTTGCACATTCATTGTCCTATGTATAATTTAGATAAAGCGACATGTTAGCAGCCCATGATTAAATACGTGGCATTGTATTGGTTTAGTATGAGGGTAATTTTTCTTTTATTCTGCTTCAGTTTCTGTATGAAGAGAGACATATTGTTTTGTTGTTCTTGTTTGTCAAGGATTCTTTTTGCCTGCATATGTCAAATAAGTGGTTTAACAGACTCTCAAACATCTCCTGGACTTTCTCCAACTTCTAAATGCTAAATGTGTTTTTCTATTTCTCCGTACAAGGGTTTAAGCACTTCCCTTACGCTGCCATGAAACCAGAAATGTACCTGGAAGGTGGAGTGTCAGAGGTGAGTAAACAGCTCCACATCACTTTTCACTTTAATTTTGCCAGTATTTCAAGAAAATGCAGTTCTCCACACATTTTACTTGCCACGTTAAAATATGATTGCAGTACTCAAGTCATCTGCACAGACCTGATTTAGAAATTGAAGGAGCAGGATATCTACAGCTGTAATGACTTTCCCTTGCTCCCAATGCATCCAAGTGAGAAAGTCAGCATTAGAAAATCTAGTTACTGACTTTCCTATTTAATCTATTTAATCCAACAAAGCAAACAAGTGAATATTTGGTAAAGGACATGTACTGTGACTTGAAGTCACATCATACAACAGTCTCATGAGAAAAGTGCTCAGTCTGCATAAGAAAGAGGTATGCAAAAGCATTAGCCGTAGTCAGGAGTAAAACCTTATGATTAACAGTGATTAACACACATAAATATTGTATGAAAAAAAGATCATAAATAATTGAGATCCACACGAATAATAAATAGACAGTGTCTTACTGAAATTTACTTTTCATAGATGATTTGTGTATTTAATGCCAGATATGAAAATCACTCTTGAAATGATTATGATAATAAATTTAAAGCTCATCAGGTAAATAGTTGCGTCTCTCAAAAAATGCTGCAATGAAATAAAATAAAAAATAAAATAAAATAAAATAAAATAAAATAAAATAAAATATTTTTAAAAAACCTTTGAGCAAAGATATTATAGAATCTACCTTGCTTTGACCATTTAATGAGATTACTTTGAGTTATATATCTGGCTTGAATTGCTGACGAAATAAGAATAAGCATGACATGATGGATAGGATCTGCCACATTAATAAGTAAAAGTCTGGAAAAAATTAAGCTGACATTTGAAGAAGGGGAGAAAATGTCAAGAAATAATTATTTTTATTCAATATTGTTTGTGAGAAGCTTACTGTCCCTAACCAGGTCTGGGCATATTGTCTGTGTATTTTATAATCTGTCTGGAGTTTCCTTTCATTAATTGAGATATAATCAATAATAACCAATTAAATGTAAAATGCCATCTTCCCCCCCTGCTTCTTGCCCTGCCTTCCAGCTGAGGTCTCGCTGAGCCATTCCTTGGTCTGAATCACTTTCCTGTAAGTCACCCTCAGTCCTTTATATACATATATATGTATATATATATGTGTGTATATATATATATGTGAAAACTAGGAAAGGGGATTACTAAGGTGCTCTCCCTAATTGGACTGGAAAACCCATTTATTCCATTTCTTCTTGGCAAAACACTGCCTTAAGGGACTACAAACTCCTTAAAACACTGCTCATTCACTATGTATTTGATACAAAATGGATACCTTGGACCAAAGCCCAAGGCCAGTTACAGCTGCCTCTGCAAAATGAAGTGTTCTTAAATCCAGTTCACTTAAACAGTGAATCTTTCTTCATGCAGCAGGGTCCTGTGTGCCTGAGTACCACTTATCCTTTCCTGGATCAGGCTTCACTCATCCCCCACCATGTCCCCTCCTGCACAGAATGCCAGCAGAACTGTAGGGCTTTTCCTTGTGTTACTGAGCCTTAAATTTTGCTAAAAGCCAGTGACTTCAGCCAGGCACCACACAGAGGATGTTCTACATTTCATGGCCTTATTTTACTGTCTTGTTGCTTGTACTTATGTTGGCAGTAAGTTCAGTGTTGCACATACACATCTGTGCTTTGTATCCTGGTCTTACATCACTGACAGAAGAGAACATCTTTTCAAAGCAATGATATAATGTCATTATATAGAGTCTGACACAATTTCTAAAGGCGTGTTTTGGAGAATGTGAGTTGAGCAGCACGAGAGCTCTCTCTTAGGCATTAGGGAGAACAATGTATTTTCATCTTTGAACACTACTTTGTTCTCAAACTCTAAATATGGTTCTTTCAAATGATCTTTGTATTTTCTTTTGAGCTGAAAACTTATTTCAACACATTTAATGGACAAAACACAGATGTATGATGTGGAACAACACTGTATTGTCCTACATCATGTAATATCTGATAGTCTTTCTTTTCCAGCTAGAAACAACAGTGGATTGGAACATGTTTCCTAACTGTGACTCACTATGTTAAGTTCTGTAATTAACATCTTCAAGCCCTTTTTCTGTATATTTAGGGCAAAACAAAACCGGGAAAGGAAAAAATGTACCAAACCCCAGGAAACTGATCACCAAACCAGATATACTTATCCAGGTATCTAATTGTACACCTGCTATTCTATTACATATGATTTATTTCAGCAAAAAGCAAAAATTTGGACAAGCCTAACTCTGAAAGTCACCATTTACCCATCCCTATTTTATGAAAAGTCATGTAAACCACATGTAGAGTAAAAACATCTCTATAAAAACTAAATAAAAGAACAGCAATTCAATCAGCAAAATATTATGATTAATTGTATTTCTTTATAAATACATAGGAGGAAAAGCAGAAAGATTTCCTAGACAATTTTGAAATGAATCTGCAGAATGCCACTATTTTTTTCTATTCCCATGCCGATACTGTGACATTGGTGCACTGAATCACACACATGCACCAAAAAAAAAGCATTTATAATTCACTAGAGTGAATTAGTGTGGTCTCTTACATTCTAGAGAAAAATTTAATGTGAAATATGGTCCTTATGAAAAATATATAATCATATGCAGCCTGAGTTCTCTTTGCTCTGGATGAAACTGTATTAAAATTGAACCTCTGCAGGATTAGTGTGCCCTTTCACCTTCTTGTCTGTGCTGGTTACGTGAAAATCACACTTTGTTATGGGTGGACAAGAGTTGACAGTGTTGACAGTGATAGTGGGTCCTTTCTGGATTTTCTGTGACAGTAAGACAAGGAGTGAAATTGTCTCTCTTTGAGCCAATGGGATTTTTACCCATGACACTGGCAGAGCAAGGACTTTCTTGTGTGATTTTTGGTTAGAAAAAGCTTTTCCCTGCTTAGAAAATTTGAACTCCTGGCCTTATCAGTGTGCAGGGTATGTCTCCTGGATATATATGACCAGTTTCCTATGGGAGGGTCCTTAATGCTCATCCTCCAACTTCACAGGCAAGGAACTCTCAATGCTGTTGTGTCTGAGAGAACAGATCTGAAATAATAGACGTGGTCTGGTGGGGCACAAAGGGGAGAAGATGTTATGAAAAGGGATTGGCTAAGAATGACTCATGCACAGCTTCTCTCCTTTCTCCAGACAGGACTGATCTGGGGAATTTCTGCAATATTTGATGTCTTATAGCATTCTTACTTTAAGAAGAGAGAAAGGGGAAAAAAAACCCCACATCAGTTTGCTTTCCTGCATTGTCAGGATTTGATTCTTGAGCTGCTGTGCCCCTATTGATGTCTTAATGGGGCCTAAGAAATATTACTTTTGGCCTAGAAAATAGTAATTCTACTATAAAGACTTCCTTACTCTCTTCTGTTCTCTTTTTTAATATTTGTAAGGCAATGATCCAGATAATTTATCACTGCATCAAGAAAATAAAAATGCTTTTGCCAGGGGAAACTGAAATACTACACACAGCTATTTGGAACTCATTTACAATATTGAAAGAAGTGACTTACAAAAATTCATGTATTTAACAACTGTTAGAAGCAGTCCATCTCTCTACCAAGATCCAGTGTTAAAATAAGGACTTTATTACAGTTTTGCACAGTTTATAAATAATATGTAGATTTTATCTTGTCCGAAACACTTCAACATTTTTCCAGAGATCTTTGGGCTACATTTATCTTGAAAAAAACCCAAGTGAAGCTTAGGTTATTTTTCTCCCTCTGCAGAAATCGTATGATCTGCATCTTATACATCTCATGTTTGATGCAGTGCGTTGCGAACTGGGTCTTTATCAGTTCATCTGTCTTTGCTTACCATGTTTACTTGATTTTTTCACCTCAGACTTCAAGCAGGTGGAGAAGATAACACTCAAAACAAAAAGAAAAGCAACACTGAAGTCAAAAACATCCTGATAATATTTATGCTTCATTGTTGATTTTCATACAAGATGCATGAAGATTTCATAAAATCTTCACAGTACTTGTTGTGCTATTAATAAAAGGGCCAGGTCTATATCAGAAACATCACAGTGTTATTTCTGTTTCATAAATCACTGGCACTCATAATTATTTTGTAATCAACAAGTGTGGGACAATTCTGTTGATGCTGCATGATACACTGTAAGTGCCCTCATCCTTGCCCTGACAGTGACCACAATGCCAAAGGTGCTTTTGTTGGGAAACCAGGCTGCTGTAGTTTTTGCAGTAAGTAAGCAAATTCTCTAAAGAATTTTGGTGTTTATAGCCACTGTCTCACACATAGTTACAGCCTTTAAATATGCTGTCAGAGTTCATGTAAAAGCAGTGAACTTTTCCTTTTTTGTCACTCTTCCTGGGTGGGTTTTGGTTAGTCTGTGGTCTGCTTGTTTATCATGCCTTCCATTTGCTCTGCCCTTTATTAATACATTTCTAGGCTTCTCAGCACTACTTTGGATTTATCAAGGCATGTCATGGGTGGCAAATGTGAATGCTTTGCCTTGCTGCTGCTGTGCCTTTTTGGGAGGACAGCTATCCAATTATGACAAGTTGTTTGCTATTAACCTTTGATTGCTGAATGTTGTTTGTTGAGATGCGAAAAGCAAGAACATAAAGGCAATTATAATTCTCTCATCCTTACTGATTTCAAACACCTTTCTTTCCTGTCTGTTGTGGAATGAGCACCTGGTTTCAATTCATGCTCTTGTATCAATGTGCTCTTTCAAATATGTTCTA
This sequence comes from Cyanoderma ruficeps, assembly GCA_008694505.1. Classification (NCBI taxonomy): domain Eukaryota; kingdom Metazoa; phylum Chordata; class Aves; order Passeriformes; family Timaliidae; genus Cyanoderma; species Cyanoderma ruficeps. The sequence goes on along the minus strand of VZDJ01007749.1, from coordinate 1,372,563 downwards.
AAAGCTCATTTATTCTCAGAATCTCATTAACCAAACAGTTGTCTCTTATCTCCTATTATTATTTCTGTTTCACCTGTCCTTTAATAAGTCTTGTTTGTATTCCCTTTTCTTTCTTACATCTTTCATCATGCTTATTTCATTATTTATTTTACTGTACTATTTAAAAGTTTAGTGCCTTAGCCAGGGGTGCTAAGCAAAAACCAATGTCAGAATCACTAAAGCGAAATCACATCTGCAACGTGCATGAAGTAAAAGTAGACATTTGGTTCTTCATTAACACTTAAGGGTGCTATCCTGGAGTTCACTGAAACAATGGAGATCATTTAATAGGCTACTGTTAGCTTTGGATAAGGCCAGGATGGCAAAATGAAAAAGCAAGGTAGAAGGAAGAATGGGAGTGGAATGGAATGGAATGGAATGGAATGGAATGGAATGGAATGGAATGGAATGGAATGGAATGGAGTGGAATGGAGTGGAGTGGAATGGAAATAAAATAGGTCCAAGAGAGTATATTGGACATTGTGTTGGTTTAGCACAGATAGTGAGGTGCAATTGGTGATTTCTTTTAAACTGACAACCAAAATAGCCAATTGCATGGAGAGATACGCCTCTGGGACACACACAGAACTTTAAAAAAGTTAGAAAGAAGCCTGGGACCACTCTCCCTTCTGCCTTCAAAGGAGGTGAGGTAGTCCTGGCTCTCTCCTTCACAGGAGGCCCCCCTGGCCTGGTGACTCCCAGAGGGGGAGGAGATGATGTGCCCCCATCCCGGCCCTGATCCGTATTTTAGCGGCTGGAAACACCCTGCCGCTGCCCCTATGGGGCGGAGCTGGCCCAAGGTCTGGCCATGGGCCTCAGCCTTTTCCCCCTGGACAGGGTGGGGGAGCCTGCAGCCTGCAGCTGCTCCAAGCTGGAGCCCACCCTGAATGAAACCAAGAGGTGGGAGCAAGGACCCTTTCATCAGCCGCGCTGCTTTGAAAACTGCCTAAGTTTACCCCCCATTCCCACGACTTTTGAAAGTCCTGGCTGCTGCCCAGCAGAAATCAAGTGACCACCACAGGCCTGGGCAAGTTTTAACTCTGTCCTGCCAGGAGATGAGACTTCCAAAGCACTGGCTCCTCCCAAAGTGAGAACAGACAAATTGATAGAACATCGAGATGACTTAGCATAACAGTCAGAGGGAGAGAGTGAGAAAAAGATTAATTAGAAGAAAGATTAAAGAGTAGTCTGTTGGCTGAACTTTCTTGTTTGACCTATGGAAATGAACTCTAGTAGTAGATTGTCCTTTAAATCATAGAAAGATATGCATTTGAAAAGATGATTTGTAGATTTTTGAGCACAGGTTTTTGTAATGGACTGTGCAGTCCCATGAAATGCCTGAACAAAGAGACAGAGATGAGAAGCCCCTGCACCAGTGAAAAAAGTAAGAAGATGTCTCTGTTCCTTGAGATGAGAAATCCTTTGCCTTAAAGCTGCTTATCTTTAAAAGGTGACACCCCAAATGCCTGAATTCCACAACCCATAAGCAGCTTGGAAAACTGCTGATGGGAAGAAACCACATGGAAGCAAGTTTTCCCCAGGCAACTGTTTCTGTGAAAGCTCTGACCCACAAGAGAACTTTTCTAAGTTGTCAATGAGAAAATTCCATAGAAAACAAAAGACTCCTCTCCTGAAGAATAAATTAAAAACTATATTTAAACAGTAAAACTGACAAAATGTCACAAGTTTTGTCTCTATGTTGTTTGTAAGAAAGTGAAAATTTATAAGGGAAAAAGAAAGGTTTTAAAAGTTTCATTTTTTTTCTTTCTTTTCCCTACTGTGTGTTAATAAACTACATGTTTACCTTTAGGTTGAGCCTGTTTCACCTTTTTCTCCCAAAATCCTACTTCCTAGTTGGCAAATAAAATTTGGCAAATGTGAAACCACCACAGACATTCACATTAATCATCCTTGTTAAAGCATCCATTTTGATAAGTGTGCAAAAATACCCCAAACCCCAAAGTTTTTCAAAATGCAAAGTACATATGCAACAGAACTGTTAAGAACTAAACTCATGATGTGAAGTAATATTCATTAAACACATGGGACTAATAACTGGGAAAAAAAATCTTCCATTTTGTGTAGCCTTCCTGGCTTACCAGTCAGAGTAATGTACAGTGAATTGAGGCCTTTGCTTCTTTTTGAAAGAACAACACATTAAAAATATCAAATACCTATAGCTTTCTATTGCAGTTTGAAATACATATTTCTAAGTTAATCAGAGTATGGTCACTTCCATATTCCCCTAAAAGCAATAACTAAGCCAAAATAGGCATTTCTGCTGAAATTCTTATGAAACAACAAAAGAAAAGGACATTTCAAACCAGATAAAATTTAGGAACTAAATTCAGCTACATGTGGTAATGTAAAATGGAATTTGATATAATTTCTGTTTTCTTAGGTTTCTTTTCTGTCTTTCAGGTTTTAGAAATGAATGTTCATGCCAAAAAATGAATGGTATTTTGGTATCAATCACACATTTCATATGGAAGCTACAAAAGCATTTTTAAATAAATATTTTGTTTGCAATGATAGCGAAAGGGAATATTAGGGTTTTTTTAAAGAGGAAAAACTGAAATCATACTAAAATTCAAATAGGTCAGGTAATTGTGACTGTTCATCTTTACCACTGTGAAAATTTTGTATGTGCCATTGTAAGGGGGGAAAAAAACCCCCATTTATTGCCTGAGAAAAGTTCTATTTTTCACTTACCTTGACATGACGTTAATAAGGAGTAAGCTCAGCAAAATGTACAGTGAACTGTATGACTTAACATCAATTAAGCCTTTCAGTTAAAGCAATATTGAGTTAAGTATGGCACTGCAAATCTGGAACACACCAGAGTTACAAAGGTACCTTTTCCAATGGTAGAATTGGAATAGTAATATTTATCTCTTTTGGTTGTGCATAGAATTGCTCCATTTTGTCCATGAAAGCTAAAAACCTACCATGATGACCTATTTCAAACATTTCTATATTTTTGCCTAGGCAGTGGAAGCTCCTGCTTCTAGCACAATTTCAGGTTCAATATAGTCTGTTATTTTCAGCAAGTGAACCCCGAAATACACTTTGTGTAAGTGTTCACCTGTGAGAAGTGAGCTTCTAGAAAGTATTACAGTGCCCTGAAACACTTGCTGATGGTAGGGGAACGATGAAAAAAAGACAAAACATTTGAAATAAGTTCAAACAAAAAGGCTGACAAATATTACTAGGAGATTGTTGAGATTTTGTCTAGCAAATAAAAAGAATGTTGGCCTGGAAATCAATGAACCAAAATTAGTGTGTTGGAACCAATTTTGGTTCATTGATTTGGGCTTGTACAAACCCCAAAGGGAAAATGATCTATTTTAGTAGAAAGTAGAAAGGGAATCACAGTAATCACAGCATCTGACTTGGGATTTGATTATTGAACCAACCTTTTCTTTTCTACTGTGAAGAAATTCAGGATAGATTAAGAGATTCTTAATATTGTACTTTGAAATTATCTCAATGGCCTCAAGTGGATCTTTATATAAAAAGGAAAACATTACTGGAATTCTGCACTTACCCTTTTCAGTTCTTTTTGCACTTCTGTAATTCCATTTATGCAGTTCATTGATGCTGCTCTTTTCACATGAGCTACCAAGCTGTCCAATGACAAAATTTCTTCATGTCATTGAGGCAGATAAATGCTATCTACCTGCAACCTGGGAGAAGTCTTTTGCTCTTGATGTTGATGCCTATGGTGACACCTCTCCCGTGCTGTTGCCTCTTACATGTGCAGAATCCCAGCTGCCCATTGCAGTCCTACCTTCACTCTCTGTGGCTCTAAGTTAGCACACTGGGACATATAAAACACTTTTAAAAGTATAGATACTGAGTTGGGAATATGGAAAAAGTATGGATACTGAGTTCTTGGTACATTGCTGAGACTGACTAGATTCAGCCTAGATTCACAGAAGGCTGGGTTTTCCTGCTGTCCATACAAGGTTTGTTCATTTTATGGAGGCTGGTGGTGACAATGGTTCACATATTTGGAAATCAAATTTGGAATAAGTAGCATAAATGTTACTCTGTGCTCAGTCATGAGCAACCCTCTCAATCTTCTATAAGCAGAAATGAAGAAGGCAGTGATGCAGAATAATGTAAAAAATATACTGATAGTTGTCCTGGTTTCAGCTGGGGCAGAGTTAACTTCTCAGTAGTGGTTACAGGGCTGTGGTTTGGATTCAGAACGAAAGTAGTGTTGACAACATACTGATTTTCTGGGTTTTGCTAAGTGTGTTTGTATATAAACGGGGGGAGTTACCCATGAAGAGAGACAGTTTGAGTTCAGGAAGGCTGATCTGGCATTGATCTGTGGGTGGTGAGCAACTGAATTAAGCATCGTTTGTTTTAATCTTTTTATTTTCATTATTATTTTAATTTCACATTATTACTGAATTTACTTTCAATTATTAAACTGATCTTAATTTACAACATTTACTTTGATTCTCCCTCCCATTCCATCAAAGTCAGAGGGGAGAGAGGCGGAGGTTGACCGAATTAAGCTGTGTGGCATTTAATTTCCAGCTGGGCTTAAAGCCACAACAATTTTACAATAACTATCAGATATTCAAGAAATAAGCACATGCAACAATGTGTCTCTGTTTATCTTGGTCAGTGTAAGTAAAGTTTGTTTTGGAGCTATAAACTTATTAATTATGTGTAATTATTAATTTGGTGATGATTCACAGAGTAATTTTATTTTTAATTCTGTAGTGGAGCTCTAGCATTCTTTGTTAACATCCACAGATTTTTTTCTTAAGCACAAAAAATTAAAACAAAATTAGCTCAGTTGGTCAGAGGATGGTGCTAATAGCACCAAGGTTGTGGGCCATTCACTTACAATTTGGACTTAATGATCACTGTGGGTCCCTTCCATCCCAGAGTATCCTGTGATTCTGTGAAAACGCACAACTCAGTAAGATTTAAACACACAACTCAGTAAGATTTCCTTTAACTTAGTCATAAAAATTGATCTCCTGGTTTTGGGCTCATTTTTCTTTTATAGTAATGATTAAGACACATAATGAAAATATTGCTAATTAAGTGTGACCCAGTTAAAATAAAAATAATCTAAAAGGAAAAAGAAAGGACTGTTATTGACTTTTCAGTCTGATGAAACAGGGAGGTTTATCCCTCTCATCTAGTATAAAAAAGGACTAGGTTAATGCTAAATGCACAAGCAAGAGGAAAAATAATTTATTTTCCATTTCCTCCTTTCTTACATGAATATTTATGCTCTGGTTTAGACTTTAGACTCTGGTTTGGAGAATATTTAGCAGGGTGAGGTATCTGGGACCTTTTAGGAGGACTAATCAGTGCTTGGGACAGGAATGCTAGTGATATCGACCACATTATTTCACAATTATTGTGCCCATATGTATGATAAAGGGCAGAAGCTTCTCAGATGTACCATATCTGGTATAACAGTGTTACTCTACAATGGCCTGGAAATAACTTCACATCCTAAGAGGTTCTAATCCTCAGTGCCAGGTAAGCAAAAATAGATTCCACTGGCTACACACATTCTCCTTTAGCCAGGAAAAGGCAGGAAAGAAAAAGTACTAATCTGCATGTACTGTACAATAAAGCAATCCAAGTCCTCAGACTTTTACTCTGAATTGTCATATGTAAGGAGAAGGATTTCACCTGTTCTTACTAGCCTTGTTACAAAAAAAAAAAAACCAAACAAACCAACACCAAAACAAAAGCATGTATCTGGAGACACCCTATGACTAATGTGTAGTCCTGGAGTCGCGTTAACACTTTTTTTTTTTCCCCATTCCTGTATTGTCTTCTGTGCGAGATGTGTCATATAACACATACTATACTTACTGTTTTCATCTCCAGAAAAATGAATAGCTGGTACAGAACTAATATATCTGTATCTCTGGGCCAATCAAAAATGTTTGATGTTAGAGAAATGCCAAATGGATGTTTGAAGCTTTGGAAAGCTTGAAAAGCTTCACTCCTGAAGTGGAACTCTGCAAATACTCTGAATATCCTTGTGGTGTTTTGAAAATTTAAAACTGATCTTCTATGTGATATGGTACAACTCTCTATCTCCAGGTTCGTTTTGCATATTCTATTTTGATTGTAGTCTTAATGCAGATATATTCGCTTCAGGTGTACACACACTTTTGAAAAAAGTAATTTTTAAGGCAATCCTGGTCAGAGCCTCAAAACAATACCAAAGAGAAATATTAAATAATGTACTTTATATTAGCTGTTGGAGGCAGCCTATATATTTAATCTGTCAAGCAGTACTTTCCTTTGTAGTGCCAACAGCAGTGTAATCACAGAAGAGCCATCTCTACATATCTCACTTTGAGCCTTTATTAACAGGATGGAAAACCCTTCCAGCTGATAAGACTGTAGTTCTTAGTAGAAAGTTTTTTCAAATAGTTCCACTGGGGTCAACAGGCATCAGTCAAGGATTCCTTTCTGGTCCTAAGAGTTTTTGTCTGCAGAGCTGGCACATTTAGAAACATGTGCATGTCCTTTAATACATTCAGGAGATTAGAAATATATACTTTGCCTGCTTTTTCTAATGAGAAATTTTAACCAAATGATGATGTATAACAATGGTAGGAGATGACCCAATGTGAACAAGCAGAGTATTTCTGCTCTCCAGCTCATTGCAAATATAATTTCAAAATACCTGGCTTGTTTTCACAGTGTTTGTATAGCACATGCCAACTACTCAGTTACCTGCGCCAGACAAACCCCCTTCTCTAGAGGCAGCTTTTCCTAAAACAGGGTTTGATACTGATCATGCCCCCAATGCTCTGTTCACCACTTCTGCAAATAAAGAAACACAGCACTTTAACAGACACAGTCTTGCAAATCCAGCTGACTGGTATAAGGCATGATTTCAAATGTTGTTTCTGAGATGTCTTATGCTAAAATTTGGTAGCGGTGTGAAGGCTCGTAACCCACTGTAGTCACTTGAAGCTGATGTGTTCCATTTAATAACACTCCATGGACTGAAAGTATTTATGCCATCAGTGATGGCATCTCATGGCTTTGGTTCTGGAATTAGCTGACAGAAAGACATCATTAGACAGTTCATATAGTTTACTAGGCACAGGTAATTCAGAGTGGGTTCTAACATACTTTTGGAAATTGAGTAGAGATACTTTAAGAAGGTACAAGCCCCATTGCTTTTTATACTTCTAATTTCAGCTGGGATTCCTATCCAGCCTGTTTCTGTTTGTGTAGCCAGCTATATTGAAATAAGAGGGGATCAGTCTAAAGTTGTTTTTTACGGCGTGCTTTGATCATATTTTTCTTTTTTTAAATGTGAGACTGTAATAAAACAAAACTCTTGTGCTTATGTACATTTGTCAAAGATAAATGGATTTTTCTCTATTCTGTTAACAAAGCATGTTCAAAATGAACATCATCCAGCCATTGGTTAACAGAAAAGACTTGCCAGGCCTCAATGAAATGGGAGCAATACTTTTTTTTTTTTTNTTTTTTTTTTTTTTATTTTAATAAATCTCAATACTGAGCGTCTGAAGCCAAGGTCTTGAAGGTTGAGGTTCCTAAATGGAATTACTTTGATTGGCAAGATAATGCTAGGTAATGCCAGCATTGCTAAGGTCAGTGAGAAGACTCCAGGGGATTAATCATCACAGGAATACAAAGAGTTATTACAACTAGAAAGGAGAACACATGAAAGATCATAATCAGATACTGTTGGTCCAGGGGATAAACATGTCAAAGCAGAAATTTTTTTGATATAACCCCTAATAATGGAATATAATTGAACACAAAGAAAAATGTCAAAACCATAGAAATTTTTTCAGAGGGCTTTTCAGACCTCCTGGAAACATTTTGGGTTTCCACCTGGATTCCTGATTATCTGAAGACATGCTCTGCTCTAAAAACAAAGAAAAACCTTTTAAAATACAGCTGCTTTGAAGTGCAAAGTCAAAATGACAGATATGTGGGGTGTGGCATCAAAAACAGGCAATTATGTTATGCACTGTAGAAATTGTTAAGATATATAAATACTTGTAACGTACTAAGGTCTGTGCAAACTTAAAATCTCTTACCCAGCCCAGGTCCCCCAGTCTATATTGCCATCAGTCCCTGTGCCTTCCTCTACTTTTCAGCTTCCTCAACTGAATGTTTCCAGTATCTGTTTATGGTCTCATTGCTGAGCGTTAAGATCAAGAGAACAAATAAGAACAAAGAGACAAAAGTCTGGGAAAAGAGGGAGGCTGTAGGTAGGTGAGAATATTTTTTACTACTGGTTTTTGAGACCCAAAAACTTCTCCTGTCCTAGAGGGAGTGCCATTTGAAAGGGTCAGGTCTCCCTGTGTTGCCACTGGCTGTGGTCTCTAAGGGGAAATTTCATGCACAAAGCTGTAGGAGATGAAAATGGAGTTCCATCATAAAATTTTTATGGAGTATATCTATATTTTAATATGCTTACATGGTTGTGCAGCAGTCTACAATGTTTGCTCATCCAGTCTGTTGCTTGATATGAATTTTTTCTTGTTTTAGTCAGGCTCCTGGCTTTTTTTTTCATGGATTGGAACAGTGTGTGCTGTGTGCCAAATCTTTCTTCTACTCTTGGAGCATACTTCATCTGAATTAATACGCAGTTCTATTTGTAAGGTGCAGTTAACAACCGAATAGAAAATTTTATCCCGGCTCATATTTACTGGGAGCTTGCCACTTTCCTCTTATTTTGCCTTAAAAATTCTGTCTTCAGTTACAAGTGCTCTATCAAGCCTTATTTTAGCTTGGAAGCTGCTTTTCACAGCTTATCAGCTACAGTCAAAAGAGAAGAAAACTGTTCGAGACTTTGCATTTACGACTGCACATTTGAAGTGCTCTTTTGCACCTTTACTATTATTCTTGTTCTATTTTAAGAAATCTTCCCCAGAAGAATATGAGACATGAGGGAGGTGATTGTTCCCCTCTATTCACTGCTGGTAAGGTCATACCTGGGATTCCATGTCCAATTCTGAATTCACCAGTACGGGAGAGACATGGACGTAACAGAGAGAATTTTTTTTATGACCCAATCAAGGGTCATAAAGGTGATGAAGGGACTAAGGCATCTCTCACCTGCCAAAAGACTGAGAGAGCTGGCACTGCTTGTCCTAGAGAAGACTAAGAGAAGATTTTTATTCATGTATACAAACACTTGAAAGAAAGGTGCATAGAAGACAGAGACAGGCTCTTTTCAGTGGTCCAGAGACAAGACCAAGGCCACTAGCACAAACTGAAACACAGGAAGTTCCATGTGAACTTCCTTGCAGTGAGAGTGACCACGCACTGGCACAGCTTTTCCAGAAAGATTGTGGAGTTTCCCATGCTGGACATATTCAAAAGCCATCTGAACATGGTCCAGGGCAGGCTGGCTTAGATGGCACTGCTTGAGCTGAGGGGTTGGACAAGATGACCTTGGGTTCCCTTTCAATCTTAACTTCTCTGTCATTCTGTGAGATTATGCATCCCATAGCAAAGCAAAACCAGTTGCAGTTGGTGGAGGCAGGGATAACCAGACCTGAGATCCAGATGTGCAGGTAGTTTCTCCATAACATGATCAGTGAGCCTCATGTACCTAAAAATACTGTAGCAGTTGTAGTAAATGTAGTCTTTGAAACACACTTTTTAAAAGTAAAGCAAAACCTGCAAAACCATGCACTTTTCATATGGGAAAGAAAAACAACTAAGGCAAGGCCCTATGGAAAATCCATAATCCAGAACTATTAAAAAAAATTGGCATTTGAAAGCAATCTATAGGTCAAAGCAGACATTAATTAATTTTGAGCACTCCTTTGAGCAGTGGATGAGAAAATATTAGTTAAGCTGAAGCAAATAAACCAGTTAAATATTTCATCTCCTGAAGCTACATAACATGAAATCTTATGCCCTGACATTTTTTCCATTAGTATTTCTTCTATGTTTATGTTAATCACATTAATTTACTATCACTTCTGATTTCACTACGTCTGTTTTTTTTCTAAGCTATATTTCAGTAATAGCTGTGGACCCACTGTAGAACTGCAAGAAAAAGGCAAAGTAACAATTTTTGCTCTGAAATGAATGCAGTAGGCAATAGTTGCTTACTTTGTGTGTTTTTTCCCTCCTGCTCCCTTATTATTAATCTATATTATAGACAGTATAACTGTTAGATATAAGTCCCATTTAACTGGGTAGGTTTCACGAGCATCAACCATTTGGTAACCACATTCAGTATAAAATTGAAGTGATGAGGAATATTTTCTGTTCTACAAACCAATGGCACTGTTATGTAGAACAAGCCCAGTCTTGGCAAGTCTCTCCACATTAGCATGTGAGACTCTTCCAGTGCTCAAGGAGTGGACAATCCAACCAATTTTTGAACAGCCTGTCAGGATATGTCAAACTACCCTCTCTATTATGTTATTCTTGTCTAAATTTTTTGTGTCAGATGCTGTGAAAGTACAGAGGAATAATAAAATGCTGGCTTACTATCATTCTTCTCAGGAGAGCTTTAAAGGAGGGCCTCAGGTCCAGTAAGAAAATCAGACAAGCCTTCAGATTGATGGAAAACATTGTGATGGCACAGATCGAGTGGGTTGTCATCTGGATGCATAGCAGGCACAGTCTGTTGTTGGGTTTTTTGTTTGGGTTTTTTTTTCTTATTCCTTTGTTAGAAAAGGCTCTGGGGACTTAATGACAGCTTTCTATTTGTACATGGGCTCAAGGAATGCAAGGACTGTGTTCTGTCCTGGCTGTGGTGGTAGTCCTTGCAGGCACATCCGCTAGAACAGGAAGGTGGGGGTCTCTGAATCCCACCCACAAACCAACTGGCAGAGTTGGCAAGCTGGAGAGGAATCATTGTTGCCAGACTTTGCAATTTTATCTTGATCTTTATATATTTGGTATTTTTCCTTAATCCCTTACACTGAGTTGAATGATTATCAGTAAATTTTCACTGTTTCTAGAAAAAAATAAAAAAAAGTCTTCGTGTTTGTGTGCTTGTGAAGGTAAGATTAAAGGTATGACCTAGAGTTTAAAAAAAAAAAAAAAAAAGTGAAAAATTTTATTGGGAGAGCTATCATGGTAAATGGTTGCATTTTCTGATACTAGAAGACTGCAACGCTTTATGAAGGGGAAAAGGTGCATTGTTCTGGATCCAGTGGTCTCAATGTTTTGATTATTGTGGGTTTTAACCCAGTACTCTCTTTATTACGCACAAATACTTTTCTTCCTACTAGCTTCTAGTTTCAGCATAAAACACATCTCATATTTTGAGTCTCTTCCTGTAGTGCAGAACTTGCAGCACTCTGTGTCAGAGATAAGTCATCCACAGAAACATTCCAAATCCTCATTTCAGTGAACTGTAGGTAAAAATATGGATTGGCTTTAGTCAAAGATTTTGCATTTGTGTCTAGCACCCATTTGAGAAGTCATTTTAATCTGCTACTCTTCTCATGCCCAGAGTGATTGTGGTGAAGTGATTTAGAAGGGAATTGCTAGAAAGAATTCAACTTTGCTAACACAGATGGAGGGACAAGGGTTTAACATTAATAACTGGAGGTGCATGCGTATGGATGTGGAAGGGGGGAAAGTGCTTCATTTTTATTAGAAATATAGTCAGCAAAAACTGAGCACAGGGGTTGATATGTAATGCTTTAGACACAGAAAATCAGCAATGAATTGTGCAAGAGCATGGCTCCAAGAGCTTAAAATTAATCTCAGTCCTATGGTTAGATGTGTGATTGTTGCTTGTGCAATTAGCCTTGCAGTAGTACTAAGATGAGCTGAGAAGGATTTACTGACTGAGGCCAAGCCTTATCAGAGAAGCCTTTTCGGGTGTAGATTAATGTGGAAATGACTTTTGCATGCCTCAGTAAACTAGTGCATTAATAGTAAAGACTTTGCTAAAACGTATTACAAAGGCCATTTTGCCCTGTACTAGACAGAACAGTTTGCCCTTTCTGCAGCAGATGTTGTTGCAGATTGCCCCTGCTGACTGCACCAGGATTTAAAAAGTGGAAGACTTAATAAAAATCTACCTTTAAAAACATTATTTTGGTTTCTGTTAGGTAAAAGAAATGAAATATTGAAAAAAATCAGTACCTGGTAATTCATAATATATTCTAAAGAAATAGTACCTGAAAGAGGAATTCACGAAAGTTAAACAAGTAGGGAAGATTTATCAAAATGGAAGACACAACTCTTTAACAGACAGAAAGTTGTGGGTAAGAACTGATAAAACAAGGACAAGCTAACAAATGGGAAACAAAAGGGACAAATAAGTCATTAGGCAGGGTTGGCTAGACACAGTACAAAGCTATGATAAAGAGTAAGGCATAATATATTTTGGTAGGATTTTTGGTGAAGTATTTCCAAAAACACAAGATTTGTTCTTATTCCTGTCCATTTTTTGAGCAACTAAAAAGATTATGAACAACTTTTTGAAATCTTAAAGCAAGTAATTTTAGAAGTTCTGAAGTAAATCACTTCAAAGTGAAAAGAAAAGTGATTTAGGTTCCTTTGTACACACCCACCAAAGTACTTCACGAAAATGCCCACTTAATGTGTCAAATGCAGAAAAGAGATTTGAATTGCAGGTGCCTCTGAGGTGGGCAGCATGGCCTAAGCTATTACACTTCTGGGAAATGCTCTCTGGCACCTGCTTTGTTCTTCAGTTTTGAATACCAGCATGTGCATTAAACAGTTGCTCAGCCCACATGAGTGATAGAAAATATAAGTTTGACTTATATTTATTTGAACACTTCACGGGGAGGAGTAACATGGATGTGCTTGTGTGACCATGTCACACTTTCAGTCACGTATTTTTATAGGTGTCAGTAAAGAGTGAGTGAGCTCACAGAAATCTTTAGAGAATTCTGTAACAGCTTCAGAGTTAAAATCATTGGAAATGAGGTGCCATGCAGGTGTTTGCTCAGACAAGGGGAAGAAATTCCTGAAGTCATATTTTAGTGACCTTGCCTTTTTTTGGCCTGAATGGGAAAGCAATGTTGGAGTTTTAAGATTTTTTTTCTTCATTGTGGCTATTACTAAGAATATTGAAATGGCTTCCAAGTTTAAGAATGAGGAGAGTTTTTCAGAAAAGTAAAGAATATGTGCAGGAAATACATCAGTTCAGATGAGAATAACAAACATGTAAATCAATTCCTTCTCATATTTCTGCATGAAAGAAGCTGGATCAGCTGGACAAACTGATCAACTCGAATCTGATTTGCTGAGAGAAATTTTTTTGCATGACAATATAATAGCAAAACACAGTCCCTAAATACCACAAGGAGTTCCAGGTATTACCCCAGGTATCCCAGGGAACAGACTGTGTCATGATTTAATAACATCATCAGTTAATAAAATTGTCTGTTTCATACCCAGCTAATGGAGATTGGGAATTTCATGAGAGTGTCCCATGGAATCCAGAGCTGTCAGGGCAGATCAGAAAAGACATTCAGTAAAATTCAGCACGAAAGATCTTTCTGTGTCTTGTTCTCTAGGACTCACCCAGCCTCTTGAACATCTCACTTGGAGCATGTTGCCTCTTCCTATCAACTGTACATGAAATCCATGATCTAGGAAGCTGATATCTACAACAACAATCACATAGAGCTGTATGAATCACTGTCTTCTCTCTCTCTGCAGTTATTTAGAAGAAAGAGAGGTCAGAAAAAACCTGTTAAAATCAGTCTTATCGAATATTCATGGACCACAGAGATAAGCAACATTCATCTAAAACTGGAGTTTCACAAGCATTTTAAGCTCAAGGCAACACTGTCAACACAAGGAACTGCTCAAGGAGCTGCTTTTCACAATGACAGAACTCCTTGGCTCAGGCACGTCTGTCAAATGAAGAAAAAAGACAAGGAGGAAAAACAACACATCTGAAGATGTAGTTACATTTCCCAGCAGGGTCCATAGCTTATTCACACTTGCTAAATCACACCCTGTGCCTCCTTTTCCTGACTCATTCCTGTAGCTCTGGGTCCATTTGGGAAACCCTGCAGAGGCAGAATAATTTCCTGGTTCAAAGTGGTAAAAACTTTCTGCTTCCCATGAACAGGGAAGGATTCTGACCCTCCCTCTTCCACTCTAGATTCACTTCAGATTTCTGCTATGTAGTCCTGTTAAACAAGACTTCACCTAATTTCCGCATTTGTCTGTAAATCTGATGTGTGTATTTCTTCTGTGTAAGAAGCAAACTAAAAGCATCTGACAAGCTAAATTTGGTTACTGAATAGCAGTTAACTTTTTTACTTCTAATCAACATGAATAGCAAAATTGATTTAAAAAGGCCAAAGAATAATTTCAAAGGGACCATTTCTCTGCTTGGAAGAGCTAATATTATGGATGAGCAAATATTTTTACTACTAGTTTACAAGTACTTCTTTTTTTTCATTACTTTTATTCTAACACTTAATATTTTATACCAAGGAATATATAAACAATTTCTTTGTTTGGTTGGGTTTTTTTACATAAAGAAAAAATTATAACCATGAGACTTTAATTCTGATTTTAGTGGGTAGGTCATTTGCTTGAAGACAGTGTGTTTGTTTTTTGTACTTTAAGAGCCAGTAGCCATGGGCTTTTGACCACTTAGGATTTCAAATCTATCTGGAAAGGATTTTAAAGCACTGAGAAGCTTACTGACTAAAGAGATACAGCTTTGGTTGGGTTGTTGATTTGTTTTTGTGGTTTTTTTCTTTTTTTTTTGGTTGGTTGGTTTGTTTGATTTGGTTTTCATGCGGCATTGTAGCACTTGCCATTTGAAATAGATGCACATCTTCTAGGTCACTCAAAAGTGTTTAACATAGTTTTCAGAGTGTTTTTCTATTTTGTTGTTCTGTAAAGACTTACAGGTCAGTTTGTGGTTTGCTGGGAATGCATAGTGGAAATGTGGTTTTCCTGCTACTTTACAGCTGTCCTAAGACCTGGAAAGGACTTCTGGAAAGAAAGAGGAAAAGTCAGCTTCTTCCTTTGTGTGCGACAAAGAATACAATGAAAAAGGCATCAGAAAATTTTTAAGGAACACAAACTGTCTGTAGGAAGAAGACCAAAAGAAAAAAAAAACAGTGTTAATACCTGGAAACATGAAGGTGAATAAAAGTGCTCATGTGGGAAGAGATTTGTACATTATTGCCCATATGTTTAAATTTGAGAATCCTCAAAAACTCAGGAAGTTCAGTAAGATTATTCAAATGTTTAAGATCTCTCATTAAATTACAGTTTTGATATAGTTTTTGTACAGTTAGTGAGATATACTTACATATAATTTATGGTATTATGAATAAAGCTTAATGGGAGATGAATTATAAAGATGAGTTAATGGACTTCTTTCCTACAGGATTAGGAATCCCACTGTGTATCCGTTAACGCCCCCTCCAAACTGAATATCCCCTCATTACCAGTAGATTATAGCTGTTCATGATGCACCTGGCTAACTAATATTTTTCAGCCTAATTCTAAAGAAAGAGTCCTCCTCCTTCAAATTTCTCATCAGCTGGGTAATCATTAGTTGCTTGTACTAGAATTCTAATTTCGCACAGAACAACTCCATCCATCTCAAGTGGACTAAATCCCTCTCTGCTTGACTGCATGGTGCTTCTCTCAGACAGCTCTTCAAGACTTAAAGAATCCGTAAATTTAGCTGGTTTTTTTATGAAATCTAGTGATATCCTCATGCTTCCCTTACCTAGCTCAATTAGAACCTTTTTTTTTCTTTTTTTAGATTCAGCATGGACACTGCTGCTCAGTGAAAAGAAAACCAACATCAATCATAAAATATTAATATCACAATTAATAAAGTTGTATTTCAAGCTTGAGTGCAGCTCTGGTCAAAATACTAGTTTCAGTTGCAAAGGAAAATCTACACGGGGTTCAAAATTAGTCAAAAAACTGGCACTGTGAATGGAAAAAAACCCTTAGAATTTAAAAACAAATGTTTGAAGTCCTGTTTCCTAGCTTACATTATTAAAACATTCTTTTCCAAAATCAGTTGTGTAGTTCCATTGGAGAAAATTTGTTGTGAATCAAATCCAGAACCTCAGACACACAGCTTTAAGTATAGTAGCCCATTGTTTGACTTCATATGGACTTTATGTGCATGTTGGTTCAATATTGCTTGTAGAATGTAAGTGGGGAAAGATCCATGGAAAACCGTTTGTCTTCATATCAAAATGATAGTATCATAAACTTCAGCCCATTTGTTCCTGATTGGAACAAATGTTCATTTTGGGCATTAAACCTTATCTTTCATTGCTCAGGGTTGTCTTCATTTTTCTTTTGTTCTTGCACTCTGCTTACGTGATGACTCACCAACCATAAAACAAGGACTGAGATATGGAACCCAGGGCAGATGTTGTATAAAATTGCCATCAAAACCATGTCCTAAGGCACATCATCAGTGATTTAGGGACCATTGGCTTGTTAGATTTCGAGAATAAATGGTTGCCTCTTCATTAAACCATTCAGCTCCTACATGTGCATTTCCAAAGTGCCAGTACCACACCTGTCACAAAGCACACCTCTCCATGATGCAGCATTTCTGTCAAAAAAAATTAATAGCACTGGAAAATTCCAGTGAGCAATTCCACAGTAAAGGTGTTCCAAATATACTGTTACTGAGTGATACTGATACATATATGTCAGGAAAAAATGTTTAAGAATAGTAAATATTCCACCTGTGACTCTATTCTCATTTTTCTTATGATTCTTGCTGTTTCAAGGAAAATAATTAAATATGTGATACACTGAAAATAAAACAACAGTATTTTGATCAATCCCGCTGTTCTCTACTAACTGCCAATTAGTTTGGGTTGAATTGCTCCACTATCTTAACCAGATGAATCAACATTCAAAAAAAATTGAGGTTTTAATCAATTTATTGAATGCATAGATTAAATCTGAAATCAATTCAGCATCTTGATGGGAGGAATTTAAATTCATTTTGATATTTGATCACATTTTATTTTTCCATCAAATCATATTTTATGCATCCATGTTGAAGTACCATTTAATGATTAATAAGGCATACAACAGTATAAAAGAAGCATGAAAAATCAGTCATGTTTGAAATGACACTATTTTTTTTTAAGTATCTGATTGCATTGTTTTGACCATATTCTTCTTACAGGCATTTTACTTTGTTAGTTGTCAAGAAAAGCAGGTCACCTGCAGATCTCTAAATATTCCTCATGTTGATCCTGATTCTCCGTAGTGTTTCTTAGGTTTTTCAATGACATTGAGAAGTCAAAGCATTTGTGAACTTTGATGGGAGCCAAAACCTCTCATAAATGAATTATTAAATATGAGAAAAAAGAATAATGCCAGAATTGTGGATATGCAGGAACATAAAACAATATTTCAACATCTTATCAAAAATCAGTGTTGGAATTCAGGAACATTTTAGAAAGCACATATGAAATGTTTTCATGCAAAAATGTCCAATAAAAATCAATAAAGAAAGCCTCTGAAGTTCAAATAAATCAATCTGAAAATTCACAAAACTTTTAAGAACTTCAGAAAGAACTCCTCAGCCTGACTTATGCACACTGGAGTATTAGAGAAATATAGAAAGAATGCGCTACAAGTTCCATCAATATATAAGGTTAATCACTACAAGTGGTGACATCCATGACCTTATTGAAATAAAAAAGTATAATTTTCTGTTAATCAAATTTCAAGATATGAGAACCTATAAAGCTCCATGAGCATACTCCATATAAAAAACTCCTAAAATTTTCACCACTTGCAAAAAAATTTGATTATTTGCACTGCAAAAACATCATTTTAGGCTACTTGAAATTGCCATGCAACTGCTACTTAGTCAGTAATTTTTCATTTCCACCATGCCTTTATCTCTATTTTCTCCTGGAAAAAAAAAATCTTCATGTAAATACTGAAAAATAGAACACTTCAATAACTTTTAAACTTATTATTTAGATCTGTACACTCTTATTACCAATTAAATAAGAAAGTTTTTATGACATTTTGCTAAACTCTTGGCCTCAAAGGCAGGCTGTGGCTGTGAATTTCCAAAGCCTGAAATCACACTCTGTGAAAAGTATTTCTTTTCATCCTGAGTTCCCATTTTTCAGTCTCACTAAGTGATTCCTTGTTCCTTTGTTGAAAAGAGAACTAGAGTTTCTCTCTTATCATCTCTTCACCAATTATCGTTTTATATGCTTTTGTCATGAACCTTCTTACTCCTTACCTTTCTGAGGCAAGTAATCCAAATCCATTAAGCCATTATTTCAAAAAAGAGCTTTCCAAGGCTGGTAATTGTAGTTATTGTCAGTCACTGATTTTTTTTTTTAAACTGGTTCTTTTTGATTTTTTTTTGTTTGGTTAGTTTTTTGGGGGTGTTTGCTTGTTTGTTTGGGTTTTTTTTTGTTTGTTTTTTAAGATAGAAAGAAGGATGCTCTATGGTATCTCAACTAAAAAAAATATCGAGCATGTTTTCTGTGGATAACTATAGATATTTCTGGTGTATTTACTTTTCCAAAATATTTTACTAAGCAGAGGTTTTCATTTAAATACTCCAGCTTGAAAAAATACCATCATTTAAAACCCAGAAATATTTGCATGTTCATACTTTTCCTTGAGTATGAAGTACTTTCAGTTTACCAATAGTGAATGCCATGTGGCATTAAGTTATATTTTCAGGCTACTCTGAAGTTCCTCATACTCTTTTCCAGAGTAAACTGTTATGGGTCATACTTGATTCATTCAAAAAAATATTGTGAATTTTGTAGAACTTAGGTATTCTCCTCTTCCCTTTAGCATATTTTGACAGTTTCTTTGATTCCTGGTAAGATATGTTACTGGGGAACAGGTCAGAAAGCAGCTGGATGCAATTTTTCTCCAATTTATTTGAGGGTGAACTGAAGCAGCTAAGATGTAGCAGGGAATTTGTTTAACAGACTTTATGTCACATAAAATATTTTAGTTACTAAAACACAGCCTTTTCTGGATTTTTTACAATAAATGGCACAATGGCTTAAGGCAAAATTTAGTCATCACTGGTTTATCCTACTGTGGACTTGCTTCTTCAAACTTCTCAGTTTTCCAGAAAAATCCTACTTAACAAGCAGTGCCAGGAGAGATGTCTACGGGTTGATGTCTCTGCTCTTAAAAGAGTTGCTGAAAGAAGGAAAACAAGAGAGGTGTTCACCTGTCAAACACATGCCATAATTATGTTATTTGTGAGTAACTGTGGTAACTCTGCCTCCTCCAAAATATGAATTTTCTGTCTCCTTCAGGGACATGCCCACCAGAGAGAGGGGATCAGGAGCTGCCCTTCTGCCCTCTCCTGCCCTCCTACCCCCGGAATCCACAGATTGCAGCCCCTGGATGCCATACTGCAAGCATAAACTCCAGAAACTCAGCACTGAGCCCAAACACCTCCATTTCATTACATTAGAGATGTTTGGGGTTGTTGTTTTTCTTTTTTTT
>VZDJ01007749.1:1290227-1353028 GCA_008694505.1 Cyanoderma ruficeps | reverse complement strand
TGTCACACTGTGTGCAGCAGCTCACAGCCTCAGGCAACTGAAATACTGACACTTTGACAGACAACCTGGGAAATGAATGTTGATCTTGGGAACTGCGGGGGAGGACTGTGAGCTGTGGCTGGCATCCCACAAGTAACCTTCCCCAAGTGGGAATAACACCTGAAACCCCCTGTTGATGGCTATTGGTGACTCTGACCCGCAGGATGGATCCTGCAGGGTCTTCAAATATTGAGAACTAGAGCAGCAGTCTTGTCTCTGCCTGCGGTCGATTTTCTAATACTTCACTACAGAGATACTTGCAGCACTGGTGATTTCAGTCAAAGATTTCCAATACCAGCTGAACAGGATCACAGTTTTGAGGGGGGCTTTTTTGTAGGCAGAATTGACAGGATAAAATGGGGAGAAAAATATGACTTACATGAATCTTCTCTGCAAGCTTCCATTTGAAAAAGAAAAATATTTTCATTCCTCTGACATTGCCAGAGTGTAAGGAATTAAATTATAACTCAAAAACTTAGCTTAGGAAACCTGTAGCTTTGAGTTGTGGTTAACTGAGGGATTTTTAAATGTAGTTTTCATTTCTATTGCCACTAATTCTTTAGAAACAAAATCAATCCTTCTACCAGCTAGCTCCTCTCTGTGTTTTTCTTGGGCAATGGGATTTTTTCTCATAGGAGAGGGGTCAGAGCAGTTTTGTGTGCTTTTTCTTAGGGCTTCAAGGCAGTGATGGTTGCCTGAGTTGTAAATCAGAGAAATCCAAGGGGACTTTCAATTTGCAATGGCCTTCTATGAGTTCAAAACTGCCCAGGATCTCCCACAGGGCCTGCAGTCAAGCCATTTCTCTCACTTCTGGCATGCTCAGGAGACGCATAATAATTTCACATAGCCTGCACACTGAAATGCCTGTCCTTGGATCACACATCCAGCTTTCAGGATTTTGACTGTAGCATTTGTACTTGAAATAAGATACACTTGTATTAATAATTCTTTGTCAACTGAAATCTGGGAAGAATAGTCAATATTCTGTAGACTATATTATATCTTCTCTGTGTTTGTGAAAGTGAATCACTGTGAACCACTGTCTGACTGGTTCACAGGAGGAATACCTTAGAACAAGGCAGAAGTGCAAAAGTGGCATCTTCCACATCTAGATTCTCAGCTTTATTATAACTTATTTCAGCTCAGCTGAAGTCCAGGTTACATGAACTCTGAGGAGTTTTCTCCCTAAGTTTCAATTCCAAAGCCTTTGTTTGCCTCCTCTGTGGTGACATTTAATTGTCAAGAGCTTGCTCAATGTCAGGGCCCTCGGGGCACTATTAGGGTTTTCTGGTCCTGACCGGCCTCACCTGAGACTCCCTTAACCCCCCTACCCACGTGCCCAGGGGCTCTATTTTATCTATGCCTGGGGTATTGGCCCCTCCTTTGGGTGATCCTGTAGTAGCACTTGTATTCAGTTTTGTTCTCTGCTCAGCCTGAGTTCCTGCAGTTTTCCAGCAACTAACTTTGGATTTCACCTTGCTTTATGATCCCTGGATGTCTGGACCTGTTCTCACTAATCTTGCCCAGGTACTTGGGGTCTGTAGAGGAGGTGGTGGAGGGGTCACCTTGACTTCTGGATCATATTCCTCCTCTGGAGCATCCTGTCTTATTGCTCCACAACAACCAGTGCATGAAAATAACTTATTTCCTTTGCAATACTTTCTCAAGAAAAATGTTTGGGGCACATACCTAATTACTCCTCACAGCAACCTCTAACCATCTCAGGTTAGAGACCAAATCTAGGTTTGTTACAAGAGTCCAGAGAGTTGTAGGGAGACGAGTGTGTTGCCAGGCTTGCCTGTGAGGGGTTACCTGTATGGCACCTCTGTGGGAAGGAAAAGATAGAAGAGTTGTAAAAGCAATGTTAAGTCACCAAAACAGTTTTAGGGATAGCTTTCTTGGGCTACAGTTTGCTGTAGTATTTCATTCCCAAAAAGTCAATATTCACTAAGATTTCTCACTGCATCTCCAGAAGGAAGTTTAGATCAAGAGCTTATCAACTTTTGGTGTCTTGCATACTAGTGTGCCCATTTTTCAGAAGCAGAATAAGAATTCTTTGTTGAAATGGTGATCTGTGACATAACTGTTGGTTAGCTGCTACATAATTCCACACTTATGAAAGAAATATAGATTACTGTTAGTAAATGAATTTTCCTAGAAAAAGTAATAGGGAAGAAACTTCTTTCAAGTATTTGCCTCTGAAGGTTTGAAACAGGCAATCCACTAAAACACCAGATAGTAATTTATCAAGACAGGGGTTTTTTTCACAAATAAAAGTCTTCCTGAATAGGATAAAATATTTCAGACTGTCAGCAAGAGATAAAACAGCCTGAATATTAAATAATAACTCCTCTGTTCTTTTGTAATATAATCATGGCATATGATAAAATAAGATTGCAAAAAGACTTTTGACCTTTTGTTATTTAGTCTGATATTCCTAAACAATTAATTATGGAGGAAACAACATATGGGAGGAAAGAATTAAACCTGCTAATAAATAAATCTATTTGAAACTTTACTGTTTATTGTGCACAGTATTTTGAGACAGCAAAACCTTACTGGGTAGTCTTTAAAGTTTGCTTTCCAAGCAGGCTTGACAGTGCATTGGTTTATGACCACCTATGTCAGTTTGTAGACATGCTCTACAACTTTTGAAAAATGTTTATAATGAATATCTATCAAACTACCCAAATTACAAAAATCAAGAATTTTAAAAGTCATTGGAAAGACTGTAAAACCTCCCATGTAAGAGGGAGCCAGAAGTAGAAGAGCTTATGAAATTGTAGATTTTTCTGAGGGTAATCAGAAGAAATGGTACAGGAGATATTTATTCCCAGAGGTTCCAGCTAGAAAGTTCTCTGTACAGCTGACTAGTCTGAAATAACCAAAGTGGCATTTCAATGATTAATGAGAAATTTCTCAATATCTCATTCTTGTGCCTGGTACTCTGAACATCTTGAAGTCAAAATATCAGGTTAATCAGACATTTTGTACCTACCTCATTCTCCTTATATAAATTCTGGGCCATTTAGAAGGAAATCAATTTTGTTTTAAACTGTCATAATATTGTATCTTTTCAGGATACCACTTTACAAAGATACTTTGTGAAATTATCACTCTTCTGGGTTTGTCTGTAAGCTGAAAATTGTTGGTGTCTAATGGTTTCCATCCAGACAACGTATGTTGTCTCCAGAAAAGGATTCTCTTCCTATGGTGTTTTACTTTTGTGAATAAAAATTATAGAACAAAATTTATAGTGGTTTCCCATGCAGTACAATTTAATGGGCTCAGACACAAGAGATGAGGTTCATATTTTTGTTTTCATTATGTTACTTAGTCCAAATCTCCCAATTTCTATTTTATATTCAGAAGAGTAAATAAGGGTGTTAACCTCTACACCACTGTTTTGAATCCAAACAAATCTGAGAAATACTTTGTCGAGGACAGGAACAGATGTTTTGAGTGGTTTTTATTGCTGGACCATCTGCAGTAAGAGTTGGCTGACCAAAACAAGTCATTTCAGTTGTCATTCAGGATGTTAAGCCTCAGCTTGGAAGCTTCTAAAGTGGAATGGAGTTATAGTTGGTCTCATGGGTATTAGGCACAAAAGTTTAAAGTTGTAGTAACTTGTTGAATTTCTGGTGTAAATGCATTTTCCTATATGGCATTCTTAAGAAACACCACTTTATGTGTGCTCAATGCTGAAACATGTTTCTATTTGATTATTTGACCCAGGGATTGTGCTACTGAAATGTGTCCACTGTTTTCAGTAACTGGACTAGACTGTCATGTGCATGAAACTTGAGTCCTCCCGCTCTGTCTGAATTTCTCCCAAGTCAATGTTCTCTGTATTGTTTCTTATGTTTTTCCCTTTGAGTATCTATGCCTAATGAAATAGGAAATGTTTCCCTAGTGTGAGGCAGAAAAGGAATTATTTTAAATGCTTAGGAAGACCCTCTCTTTTACGGAAAGATCACTGGAGGATTGGAGTTGAGAAGCAGCATATGGTGTTTGTTTCAGTACTCAGTGTTTTGAGCAAGTAGCTTATCCCAGCATAAGCAAATATCCAAGTATGTGGAATCATCCAGAAATAGAGATCTTTAAAGAGGAGAAGAAAAATCTTCAGGCTGGTTCTGGAAAGGTATTTTTTGCAAGAGCAGTTGCCCTAGTGATTCATCTAATCTAATAATAGCTGGGATTCCTTCCACAAGGGGGAGATGTGTGGCACAGTTTGTTTATTCACTATTTGTTCCTGTGGTTTAATGTATTCATCATTGTGTCCAAGTCCAAATATTGAACTGATAACTTTTTATGGGTTTATTTTTATTGTCAGTGAAACTTTGAAGGATTTGCAAGCATTAAATCTATTATTATTATTGTTATGGTTATTATTATTATAGGAGCTTATGAAGATGCATGTGTCTGTTAAGGCAAAAAAAGACCCAAAATTGTCAGGGGCTGTGCAGTTTGGTTAGTGTGGGTCCTTCGTGTTGTGTGACTCTTCTTTGGTAATAAGTGGTACCAGTGACCCAAAGCTCACTTGAAATTTCAAGGCAGAGTGCTTGATTTTTGTGATTCTTTAGCTTGGTGAAAGATCACATATTTCTTTGTGACACATTGACTAGCTGCCTTAGCAAAATTTCATCCTGAGTCATAAAAGCTTGCCAAAATCTCAACTAATATGAATAATTTACATTGATAGACAGTGTTACAAAATCCTAATATTAGCCATTTCATTTGTTCTGTCTACACTGAATTCAACAATATATCTACTTTTCCGGTTAAAATTTAGTTAGCATTATGCCTACACCCTTTTCCAGAAAATTATAGCACATTTTCCTGCAGAAATGTTTAGTTGACTCATACGTACATATGTGTGTACATACATTCACACTAGTCTTGGAAATATATATGCAGGGGGTTTTAACTGCAGCAATTGATTGTGTCTGTTAAAAATTCCTGTGGCTGTCAACAAACATAGCAGCATAGTTAAAGTATTCATAAATGATGCTTCCAGTTATAAACTATTAAATAGAAAGTTAATAAATGTTGTATGGGAAAACATGTCATTAAATGCCTGACTAGAATCTGCAATGTGTCTCTACATGAATTGGAGTGCCCAAGAACCAATTACAAGCTCTTGAACACAGAAAGAAAATGTCCATTATAATCAGGTGCTATTCTGACTTTAGAAGGCCACTTAAAACACTTAATATTATTATTATAGAACAGGTTGCCCAGAGAAGCTTTGGATGCCTGATGCCTGGAAATGTTCAAGACTGGGTTGAATGGAGCTCTGAATAACCAGTAGAAGGTGTCCCTGCCCATGTCATGGAAGCTGGAATGATGTGATCTTTGAGGCCTCTTAGAATCCGAAGCTCTCTGGTTGTGTGATTAATTAAAAGATAATTAATTTTTGTCTGTAAATATCAATATTAATAAACACCCCTTTTGCAAGGTAAGGTAAAATATCTTCAGCTGTAATGTTCTCTGGTCGTTTATGTTTATCTTGTCCAGACTTCGGATTTAGTGGCACAGCAGACAGACAATGTATATAGCCAAGTGATGGTAATAATTTATTACCAGCAGGTATATTTCTGCTACGTTCTTCATAATATTTTCTTCTTTGCAGAACACAGTGGTCCAGAGATCATTTTAGATTTATTATGTAGCTGATTTCCTGGAGGTAAGGGGTTTTCAGTAGTTTGGATTATCTCTAGGTTTATTTTCCTGAGGGTAGTGTTTTTTGGCCTGTGCATCCCGTGCAATGTTATTGACGTATTTAATTATTGCTGCTGATACTGGAAGTGAGAGATTTATTTTTGTTTTGAAATGTTTGTCCATTTCTCATCCTATCTTTAGAAGTAGGATGAATCAACATGGTGTGTTTACATTTGAATGCTTTCTGTACTGTACAAGAGGTTGTCTCCAAAGTTACTGTGAAAAATTGCTGTGCTGATATATGATTTTAGTTTTAATTAAAAGTTTGATCTACCTACTAGAGAATTAATAGAATTTCAAGATTAAATGAAGAAATAATCTCTTTTGGTATAAAATCTGAACAAGATGTGGAGTATGTGGGCCCTATAGCACTTACTGACACTATTTTATTGAATTTCCTAGTGAAAACCACCTGCTGCTGATTCTGTGAGTGAAACAGGCTGTGGAAAGCAGTACAAAGAATTTGGACATGATATGTTTGCCTTGGTGAGCTGCCTGAGTTAAAGATAAGCTGGAGGCTGTAGAAAGGACCTGTGCTGCTGTCAGGTGGATGTGGTGTGGTTTCCCCATCCTGGTATCCTTTCAGAATAATGGCAGAGAGACAGGGATGGCAACAATAGGTCTGTAGAAATAAGGTGTGGCATTGCACAGTCATATTTGCCATGAGAAAGCTGATGAGAGAAAAATCTTTTTGCAAACAAATGAACCGCTTCATTTTTTGGAGGGGTGGTTTAGCGATTTCTAATTAAGAACCTTATAAATAAACTGAAGTCCTGTAATGAAAGTAATTTTTCTTACATGTGCTGAAGAATTGCCCAGGTAATATATCTGCAATGCACCTAACTGTATCAGTGTATAAAGGCTATGTATGTGTAGGAATGTGTGGTTTTAATCGTATCACTTCAGTACTACACTATTTATATCAGTAACGTAGATCATCTAATTTTCAATCTTCTATTTACTTAAGACCATAGAAGACTGAATTTTTCTCTTTTTTAATTAGGCAAGTACCATCAGAAAATATGATAGAATACCTCATGTGATTTTTTTTCTACAGTTATATTGTTCCTTTTCTTTCCCTGCCAAATTTTATGAGGTTTTGTTTGCACTGTTTCATCCTTAATAATCTGAATGATAAATTGCACTGCTAATTTTAAGTCTTCACCCTATTTCATGATTCTGCCAAGTATATCTATCCCTTTCCTGTTGACAGCTTATTTTAAGGAGCTCTTGAGTAATTTACCTCTGTGAATAATTGCTAATCAAAATTTTCACAGGTTTCAGAGACTGATGAAAAAGTTTGGATTATTTTTCTTTGTTTTTTCTTACTTCCAAATAGCATATACTAACAGATGTTTCAATTCACTGATAGGAAATAAGTTTTAATAATTATTTCAAAGATTCATGCATATATATTGGTAGATATTTACTCACTGATTCTTAAACTTTAGCTTAGTGATACATTCTTTTTAATCTCTTATGAAACACAAGTAGTGTAGTAAAAGTCAATTCAGAAACTTGTATTAAAATAACATAATATGAACATATGGTTTGGGATTTCACTGTCATAATCCCAGAAGTGGAACATTAAACTGAAATCTTTTTTTGCTCAGAAATTCCCAAACTCGAGTTGACTATTTACATCTGTAAGTCAAAATGGATGTTACTTCACGTACAAACGGCACAAACTGTCTTCACTAGAAAAAATTCTCTCCTTTGAATGCAGGTGAAAAATTCAGGTATGAAGTAGCACTCCACGAGCAGAAACCTGTCAAAACACTCAATATTTTGTATTGCATCTTGGCCTTTTTTTTCATTTTTCCCATGCACTTCTCTTCCATTAGAAAATTCTATAGTGAAGGTAAAGGTTACCAATTAGGTAANAAACGTGATGATAATTTGAGGTTAAGGTAAAAGTCAAACATTAATTTCCAGGGTTTACCTTTTATGAGGCTAATAAATAGTTAATTATAGTTAATTATAATAAATATAATATATACTATTTAATATATAATACTATATATAATGTATATAATATATATTATATAAACATAGTAAATAATAAATATATGCTTTTATAAGCCTTTAAGAAATTTTGTAATCTGAAGAAAGTTTATTCCCCAAATCTTTTGGTTAAAAAGTGTTACAGTAGAAAGAAACTTTAAGCATAGTAATATAATGATGTGTGGCAAATATGATGGGAAATAAATCCAGGAATACCAGATTTTATGCAAAACTCTCAGACCTTGGCTTAGCACTCAGAGAAACAGTATTCAAAATGGCGTCATGCTATCTATAACACTAAACTTTTAAAATTGTCATTGGAAGAGAAGTTTCTTTGCATGTGTCCGGCCTTCCATTTGGGCCATTAATGTATAAAACAATGTGTCAGAGATTCAGGCAGAGGAAGGATAGTGGCAATATCTGAGTGCAGCAATGCAAACTCATTTTTCAGGCTAGAAACAAGCCAGTAAGGGATGGACTGTTGAATTATCCCAAGCCAGCATTTCATAGTACACCACACACCTGGGGGACCAGATGAACACTTTGGACAATAATTCATCTTGCAGCACTTCTTGTCTGACAGTGCACCATTAGGAAAAGCATAAATCATGTGCAGCAGAAAACGGAAGAAACAAAATGCTCATGACCTTGATCTTTCAAATACATATGCTGGCATTTAAATGTATAATATTCCGTGAGCAGCCCCACTGAGATCATTGGGACCGCTTCCTTAACTAAAGTTTGGGATGGATGAGTGAGGCAGGCTTGCATGTTTTTGTCACGCTTTTCACAGCTAATGAAACTAATCTTCTGAATGAGCCTTTGCAGGGTAAAGGTCTTGACCTCCCCACCCCTTGAGGCAGGAAACTTTCTTCATGATCTATATCCAGCACCTAGCTGTGTACCACAGAGCTGAAACTGCAGCTGAGGCTTTAATGCTTAGGCATTAGGATGGAGTTTAATGTGAATACGAAATGAATAATGCTATTAAGATATGCATGAATGTAGAAAGACAATTTAATTTTCAAATAGCTTGCAGTATTTTAGAACATTTTTTCTGTGCCAACATTTAAGCTAAAATTTCTGCAGAACTGATTCTGCAAAGGAGATGATACTGCTAGGAGGCCAGTAAAGCCCAGGTCCAGGTTCCTCTGTCTGATTTAAACTAGGTTTTAACTCCCCTGAATAGGGAAAATTGATTTTTTTTTTTTTAAATTCATGTTTTTAAGCCTGAATCCAATATTATGGCTATAGATTACAGGGTAAGAATATCTTTTAATGCAAGATATATTTGCAGTTGTTAAAAGCTTTCTCAAAATAAAAGATGAAGATTAGTGTTTGGTAAAATCTGATTTCAAAAGACACATTTGGTGGACAAGTTTCAATAGTGTGGGGCTAATGGCCATACCTTCTTGCTGAAGCATCTTGTCAAAATGAACATAACCACTTTTTAAAATCTCTACTTGTTTTGAAAAGCCCCCATAATATCAAAAAGCTACTTATAATATTTGGCCATAGATTAATGAACACATTCCAGATCTCCAAAAAAAAGTTATATACCAAGTGAAGTGAATGACATTTATCTTTGGCATAGACAATGTTTCATTGCCCAGGACATCCATGAAAATGTTATATAGTGAGAAACATTGTCTCAGTCCCTTTGAAATCTTTGTAGAAGCTGTCCCGTCACTCCACTCGACCACAATGGAGAACTAGTCAGTTATTTGGTGGTTTTTATTTCAGGTCTTCTACTGATGTTGCATCTTTCTATATTTTTACATGAATAAATACTGGGTATCACTACATTAAATGCAAAAGCTCACATATGTATATTTATATATATGGGCCTTAAAAAAATAATTCCCCAAGCACAGAAGGGTGAAATCAGAATTATTTTGCTGATAGTAGTTCTTTTGGAAACGTGTCAGCCTTTACTGATTAATTGCGCCATCTTATTTCTTTGTTGTGAAAATTACTACAATATTAACATTCATTAAGTGGTTGAGGTTTCAACACTTTCTCAATATTTATTTTACAATCTTCCTAGCATCAGACATCCTCAGCTGTTGGAATTATTCTCCATTTGGTTTGTTAACATTTATCCATATCATAAGCTTTATAGCTATCTTCAATTGAAAATATTTTCTGAGCTTGTGGAATGAGGGCGTATCAGACCTACATCCAGATATGGAAAGCATTTTCTTAGCACTTCTTCCTCCCATTTCTTTTTTGACAGTTTTATTATTTTCATTTTGGTGGAAGTTTGCATCATTGCAATGTTTTGTCTATACTTAAATCCCTGACTGGCCCAACACCAAGTGGCCAAACTTTTTCCTCTATATTTTTAATTTTTAATTATTTTTTTACACTTTATTGGTCATAGTTCATACAATAGAGTACACTTTTACCATTAGGTAAGAGTTTGCCAACTTTTAATTTCCATTTGCTGTTCTCTGACTTAGGGGAAAGGTCTGGACAAAGTTGCCATTATTTTTGACTATGGAATCATGACTTTATAGTTGCATAAGAAACTTCTTTGTAAGAAGTGACTAAAAAAGGTGAAAGCCCTTATCCAACACAGACAACTAGGTTAAAAATAAAACTAAAGAAAACCAACGTATATTAATTCATTAATAATTCAGTATCAGCAGAGAAAAATATTCTTTTGAATCCTGGAGTAATGATATGCAATTACATATATATGAATTATGTTGCATAAAATGTATCCAGTGAATTTTGGCATTTTGCATTGAATAAAATATTAACAAGTCAAGTTTGTTATTTATAAATTAGCTGAATCAATGAGTAAAATATTTATTCAAAATTATTCTATCATCAGGCTTTCCTTATAAACAGTTGAATAAATTATATATGAATGTTTTACATCTTTCCAATGCTACTTAGTAAAATTATTCCTGTATTACTTAGGAGTAATGCAACATGAGCATAAATTCACATATTGGTACTTAAGTTTGTCAAAGCTTTGAGTTTCCACAAACGTGCTAAGTTAAGGCAGGCAACACTCTCCATTCTCTTTATTTGGCATCAGTGATATGAAAATTTAGTAACTTTTTCTATTCTACATCCAGATAGAAATTTGAAAAATGTGAAAAAAACAGAAGCAGATCCTGCAAGATAACTAGATATGCAGGAACTCCCACAAATGATCTAGAAACAGTAATTTTGTACCTTGATTTTAGACAGAAATTCTAACTTTTGTTGAAATCTGTCAAAACTTATATATGCTTGTGGAAATTCAAGTTTTTTAACACATTAGGTCTTGTCTATATTTATTGAAATAATACCTTAAGTTGCAGTGATTTTTAACAGGAGTCAACTTTGGTCTTCAGCATTTTGGTAGTATGCAAGCACACAGAGCGACTGAAAGCAGAATGATACAGCAGGAAAGATTTTGGAGGAAGTGTTCATTATAATGAAAAAATGACATGCTGACAGGACAGGTACCACTAAAAATCCTTCAGTGGTCATGCAGGTAGAGGTGCCATCTTCTACAGCTTCTGGATTTCACACTGCCTTTTGCAAGTTATAGGTAGAAGTAATTATTTGTTTTGTATTTCTCTTTTGTTGTTTTTTGGTTTGGTTTGTTGTTGTTGTTGGGTTTTTGGGTTTTTTTGTTAGAGTGACTGGGACACTTGTTGAAATAAAAGAAAAAGAAGCCAAACACAGCCCTCCAAAAAAGAAAAAACCCAAAACCTCATCCCATACCCAACCAGCAGATACTTACTGCAAGTATGAGTTAGATGTTTGAAGTTCTGCTGTGCCCTACTACCTACTAGTCTAGCAAATATAATTATAGCGCTCTGTAGAAAACTGGCACATCTCCATATTATCACTATGCATACATTTCTTCATTTGTGTGACTACACAAGACAATTTACACAATTCTTAGATCAAAATGTGGCCAATTTATTCATTCAGAAGGGATTTTCCTAAAGAAAAAGGTTCAGATTTTTACAGATCAAAGTGTACTGACTCATATAAACCTCTTTTAAGCCATGCCATGGATGTTTAATACTAAATTTGGCCTACCCACGGGCACTTCCCAAATGTCAGCCAATCATCAGCATCCATATGATGAAAGATCTCTGCCCACTGTCCACACTCATTGAATGACAAAGACACTGACAGCCTGCTTTGGATTAGTGTCTCTTGAGATGTCTTGTGTATTTAGAGGGGATCTACTCCACAGAAAAAAAAGCTTGGAAGGCACTGCAGAAATTCACCAGGAAATTATTTTGCAATTCCCAGGAAAGGCAGGTCTAGTAAGGTGTTCAAGCAGAAAAAATAATGGGATTTAAAAGGTATTCTGCAAGCTGACATTTTGTTTTCCTTCTTCAATCCAAAACACAGGAATCCTCAGAAAGCTTGACTATCCACCTGAAAAAAAATTCATTTAGCACATCTTTTGTGGTGGAGTCTGTGAGCTGAAGGCTAGATAGATGCCAGCATCCAATATCTGGGAGTATCCAGTATTTCAGCTTGGCTGACAAACTGGAAGGCCAGTTATTTGCAAAGTCCCTGGAGGCACTCAAAGAGACAAAGTTTAATCTTTTGGAGGGAGTCTGCTGCAAGCAAACACACTTTTTTCTCTTGAAACTGTATTTTAAGTCATGAAGAACAAGCCCAGTGGTCTCTGCAAAATTTCAGTAAAGCCATGCATTTTCTCATGGGTTGTGTGCCTCCGTGGGTGAGAAGTGACTCTGTTGTTACTGTAAATCTGATGTTTAGGCAGGATATGGGGATGGTGTATGGTTCTCAGTACAAGTCTTAGTACAGAGATGTTCTAAATGTATTTTATTATAGAAGCAAAGAGCTAAGGATGGAAAACAGGTTCAAAGAACAAAAAATATGGTAGATAGTTCTGGCATTCAGTGGACAGAAAATGTCAACACTGCAGGCCCTACCTCCCATGGGTCTTATCTGAAGCCCATTAACTTGACAGAAAACTCCAACGCATTCTGCATCTGGTTCTGGATCAGCAGATTGCACCTGGCAGTCATTTAACATGTTCAATTTCATAAAAGTTCACTAAAAGCTAAACCTTCTTCTATTCCTGTTTTTTTCTTAAGCACACTACATGAAGCACTTAGCTTTAGTTTTAGTGTTACTTCAGCCTTTTTCAGTCCGAAACCTTTTAAAGAAACATCAGCTATTGCTTACACCTGTAGACTTGCAATATCACCCTTTATATAAATATACTTTGCAGAAAACTTTCACATTTTCATCCTCAAGTAACAACCAAAACTCTTATGTTTAAGGGCTTTTTTTTTTTTCTCCACAGTCCTCTTTTACATCCTCTAGCTCTAGCAGAGTTTAAATGTCTTTCCTGTCTTGCTGACAGGATCATTACTGCCTTGAAGGCACAGTTTTCTGCTGGCATTATGCAGAGCTGCACTGTCATTTGGAAGCTCCTAAAAAGTGCCTCCTCACACTTCCAGGTAGATACAATTACTGATATGAAGTCTACAGACTTCATTACCTGCTTTGTGGGGCTAATTGCTTCAAAATACAGGTTTAGGAAGGGTAAGAATGAAAACCCTGATTAATCCTTAAATGGAGTATAAAATAATATCTGTATTATGGAAGAACAGGTGCTGTGACCTCTACGAGTCTGACCAAACCTGAAATAACATGGGATATTTGACCTCATTTATTGTTTGCTAGATTCCCTGGCAGTAGTTGGTATCTGTTTACAGTGAAAATTTTATTAGCACAATTTTCCAGGATTGAGGTCAAACAACAGAATTCAGCAGAGATAGCATATTTTTGGAATATCAGTGTGAACTGGGATCTGGCTACTTTTAAAATATACTGTGGCATATATTTGCAGTAATAGGAAAGAGAAATTTCTAAACCTTAAGTATCAGTGGAAAGATTATGATTTGGTGCTGAAAAAATATATCCACAAAACACTTTGATCTGACAAAATGTTATTATCAACCTACCAACATAGGGTTGTTGCTGCCAACATCAGGCTGTTAATTTTGTACTGATTTTTCAGGACTTCAAGACTGATGTCTCTCCAATTTGCTGTCTCTGACCTCCTCTGCAGATCTGAATGGGTGTGATGTTAAATCAGCTCACCATTGCTCTTAGAAGAGTGTCTAGATGGAGCTCACCATCAGTGGTGTTGAGTGTAGATTTTAGGATATCTGACTGTTCTCTAGAGTCTACTGTATTTTGATTTTTTATTACTTCAGTAAAATAAGCTAGCAATTTCAATTCAATTTTTGGATAAAATGTGTAGTTGCCATTGTTTTAATGTGGAAAAAAATATCTTTCTTTCCCCCTGAGAAGCCAGCTATTGCATGCAAACTTGCATTTATATCTGTCATGGAGGAGAACTTGAGGATTTGAATAATTGCTTCACTTACTTATAAGTGCCCAGTAATATTAAAATATATTTGCATTAGAAAAGTGTTTACATTCTCAAGGGTTTTTGTACATAACACAAGGAAACTTTCAGCTTTTCAAGCACTCAAGCTTTCCAGGAAATGGAATGATCAGAGATGAAATCTATATTTTTGAGACACATCTATTTGTGATAGACCAAACACGTTCTCAGTGTTGCTTTTGCTAAAAGAGATTTATGGAATCTTCATTTTGATAAACAGAAATTATGGGCCAAAAGTTTGTGCAGATTAAATTAACCCCAAGTAAAATGTGTTAAGAGTATAGTTGATCAAAAATAAAAATATAAGGCAGAATACATTTGAAAACTTTTTCCACTACAGTTGAATTTCTTTTTATTTTCTTCTAGTCTATGCCAAAAAGAACAATAAAATATTGATTATGGCAACACTTCTAAAATTCAAATATATACATGAAGACAGTCTTATGACATGTTCAAATTACCCCTAGTGGTAATACATTAATGTGAATGTATTAGTATTTTAAGTTCTGGTAGTTGTCAGAAATATTTGCATAAATAACAAATGCTCCATAAGGTAGGGGAATCAAAAGAGTGTCAAAGGAACTTGGATGTTTTCTAACAGTCTTCTGATACTGCGTTCAGTAGGCTGTGGTTAGTTCCTTTTTCTTTTTGCTGAAGCAAACATAAAACATTCTGCAGCTTTTCTCCCTTCAGTGATCTGCTCCCAGAAGAAAATGAAAGGCTGAATTTCAGCAACATTTTGTGTTTGATTTAACAAACATCTGTATGTAAGACACACAACCTTTCTTTGTACCGTGACTTTAACTCTAATTCCTGTTTGAAAATACCTAATCATTGTCCCTTCTTCTGTGGTTTTGTGCCCAACTACAAAGAAAAGAAAGTATGACCTAAAATTTTCTATTTTTCACGCATGTGCCCGGTTGTTTCTAGTTGCAGGCTGGTTCAAATGTTGTTTCTAGTTGCAGGCTTTGTCAGAAGTCTGTGGGCATTCTGCCCTCCCTCTTAAGGGGTTTCTGAAGCTGGGCTTTCTGTCTTTAATACAATCTTAGTTTCTACTTAATTTGTTCTGCTGTCACAAAGATCAGGTGATATGACTTTGCTGTACTTGTTGTAGTTATTTGAGACTGGAAGGATTAAGCCACGTCTTGAGCAGTTTTGCAGTACCTTGTCTTCTTTTAGAGTGAAAAAACATATTGTTCAATGATTATTTGGTTAGTGCATGAAGTTTGTGATATTAAGCCTAAGGCTTTTTTTGGGGAAGCTCTCTTGAAACTCTAGGCAGGTTTGCTTCAAAGCTATTACTGACTTATTTTTTTTCTCAGTCTGTGACAGTCTTGTGGAAAAGGAAGGAAGACTTTTGTCCCTTTATGCTGTCTCTCAAATTTTTCTCTTAATACCTCATTCCATGTACTATTGAAGTCAATTAGCAATTGGTAGGTTGCATGTGGATGTTGCCCATTAGGATTACCCAGTCTGTCTCAGTAAGACCTGTAATTCTGTTCTGTTTTTATGAAGGAAAACACTCTTGGTTATAGGAGGTATTAGTGGTTGGGTAGTTCATGAATCTCTTTCACCTTGCCACATGATCTGATCACAAGTCTTGTTGAGGTATAGGACTTATGTGATAATTTGTTCTGTGTGGTAATATGAGTTTGCAGTTACCTGTTAGTTATTTAGTGTGTAGTGCACTTCCATGTGTTTTTCTCCATGAAGGACATTTCTTTTCAAGTACGTATTTACATGCTTGCTTGGCATGAAGATCAATTTAAAATTAACCTTTTCCCATCCTGGTTAAAGAGTGGCAGAGTTGGACTCTAAGTATGTATTTTTAAATTTTTACTCCCAGAGCATGTACTAGTATACTGAAATCATTACTGATGCCTTTGTTAGTGAGCATATTATTTCTTTTTTTTTTCTTTCCTAATAATGGGAAATACCTATTTCCCATCTCTAGCAGTGCTGCTTCAACAGCAGTGTTGTTTTATGTAGTAGGTTATCTTGCTCCAATGTATTAGAAATACAATTCCTGACATCTCACTTCTGGTAAGCTGTCTGTATTTCTGCAGATTAGAGGGAATAATTCATTACTAGGACTGTCCTGAATACAACTCTTCTTTTTTATTCTTTTTATTGGGAGGAAAAAAAATGTTCCTTTAGAATATGGATGCTGAAAAAATTCTATTTTTTTCTCATGAAAAAATCCCAAACTTTGAAGAAATTCTGCCTCCAGCCCCCAGCTTCCAACACCTTTAGCTGAATTCTCGGTATCTTTCAGCTTAAAGTGACAAGGAAATTTAGATAAACTGTACTTTTCACATTTAAAAAACTACACTGTAAGGTGTCAAAATTTAAAAGTGAAAGTGTTACTTCCAGAGCAAAGCTGTTAAGTGTTGAAAGAGAAATAGAGACAGCAAAACACTCAAAATAGCTGAAGATGGATCTTTTCAAGTTCATGAATAATATGTTGACGTGGTTTCTTGCAACAGAATAGATACAAATGATTCAGAGAATTTATTTGTTTCTAAGAGTTTTTATTTGCTGTTTCCTAAGGATATTGCAGTAATATGTTAGAGAAAAAAAATCTGATTCTTTCTCTCTGTGCTGCTTTCCCTCTGGGTCATTTTTGCCAGCATAAAATGTCTGAGCATGGAAAATATTTCCACAAGCCTAACTGAAAAAAACCACTGTAAAAGAACACTTACAAACTTTCCTCTTATTTCCTTTTTATCTTTACAAAGATTTTATCTTTTCCATTTTTTGGTTTCAAATAAAGGAAATGTATATATGCTGTCCATTAGCAAACTTTAGGAATGATCAATTTTTACTGCGTTCACTGGCACAATAAAATGGGAGTTTGTGTCTTCTTTCATGTGCAACTGTGAGAGTTGGTTTCAGTGCTGAAGAGGTCTTCAGTTTTGTCTTTTATTGACTAAATTTAGACATTTGGGTTTGTGTTAAAAGCTTCTTTGTTGGATTCAGCCAGATGGCAAATGACAATGAAGCGTTAACAATTCTCTCCTTTTCCCTCTTCCATCTTCTTTTTATTGCAGAATGTCTCTTCATTTCAGTGTAAAATCCTACTATTTACATGCGAGTTCACTCAGCCCGTGCTTGTCCTGGAGCTGGATGTTTCTCCATATGGAATAAGAGAAATGTGTCATTTCAAAGCCCGTTACCTTGACTGTGGGGTGAAGCAGCAGCAATTTTTGGTGTAGTTTTCCTGTTATTAATGACTCCATGCATTTATCTTGGTGGTTTTGGTCGATCACAAGCCTCTGTGTGGAGCTGGGTCACTACTAAGCACTGGCTCACTGCCCCTGGAAGAAAGAGCTAAATTAGGATTTAAGACTTCTATTTCTGGTTATTTAAAGAACTTTTTAGAGAATGAGTAAAATGTGTAGGTATAGCTAGATCCTTAATGTCCTGAGGGAATGGATGGTAATGGTTATAGTTGCAGAATTATTCAGAATAATCATAGTCTAAATGTCCTCAAGGAAGGATTGGGAGAGAATCTTAAATATAAGCCAGGCATAGGGGCAATTTTCATGACAGGTGGTTTCTGTTTTAAAAATATAAATTAGTGCACACTGGGAAAAATTATTGTTACACATGCACACTGAATTCTATCTTGAGTAACTTCAGCAAAACAATGTTAGGATGAATACAATGAAAACTTTTGTCTCTGAAAAAATACAGATTGGGGAAAACACATCTGGAAAAAAGATTGAATCAAAACGGAGATTCAGCTTTTTAGTGGAAGGACATTCTTTGGGAAAGTCAGCTCTTAGGTCTTGAATTTGTATTCTCAGAAAATTTTGAATCCAGCCTTTTGGCTCTTCCTCATTGAGGGGTGCTGACATTCTCATGTGACTCTTCCCCATCCAAAGTAAAAGATTAGTAAAGTATCAGATTGATACATGTAAAATGACAGTGCATTTAATCCAAAGATGGCCCTCAAGTTAGAGCTGGAAACCAGAAATACAGAATATCCAGAATATAATAGCTTTTGTATCTATTGCTACACTTCATCTGTGAAATTGGCACAGCTGGAAACTTGACCAAAAAATGCTTCATATTTGAGACCTGAAAGGGAAATATGAGCAGGAAATGCAGTAGACACATTTCATTGGTGTCTATTTTTGTTTGGGTTTACATATTATGACTTATATTTTTAATAAATTAAACATGGATGCAAAGCTGTTATTTCCAGTGCAACATTACCACAGTGTAGCAGTCAGTGATCCAATTTGTATTTGGAACAAAGGATCTCGAGCCATTCTATTTCTTCACTTCACAGGTATGTGGATGTGTTGTTAGTTGAGATAAGCACACCTTGATATTTCTTTTTCCCCCTCTCTATTTATTCCAGGAAGGGTGGAAATGACAATTAATATAACTAATAGTTCAGCAGTGGATTTTTTCAAAGGTGGAATTGTTTTCTTTTGTGTGTTATGCTGCAGCATAATGATTGTCTTCACTATTTCCATTTTACACATGGCAAAAATTATTAATTCTTTTGAGAATGCTGCTGGTTGTGCAATAAATGGTATAGCTATGGAGACTGAGTAGCTAGAAGTTGAGGACCTTCTAAATGACTATAATTCTCGATCACATTTTGAATTTGGTCATTATGCAAATTCATTCCATAGTGAATGAAAGAGATTTCCTTTTGCTTATGTTTGTATAATGAACTGTCTTGGTTTGGCCCTTAATGAACAGGGAGAGCCTGCAGTGCTAATTTGGTGTATAAATGTGGAATAGAACTTGGCCCTGGGGTCAGCAGCATAGCGCCTTCCTCCTATTTTCTTTGCATGGCTCCTATTTTCCATATTTCTGGCACTTTATTCCACCTTGGCACTGTAAGATCACACAACTGGGACATCTCCTTTTTTCTGTTCTCTAGGTTTTTATGTGCACTCAATCTCTCAGGTTTACCTAAAATTACTAAAAACCCATGTAGCCCATACCCCACTGCATGTCCTTGTTTGCACTCTGCTAAACTTCACCGGGATTTCTCATCATTTTCCAGTCCAACAGGTACCAAATTTAATTGGACTATCTTGCTGTATTTAAGCAATCTTTCAAACAAAAAAAAAGTCTCTCAGAGAAATGTTACATCTCCACGGATTCATAGCTACACTACACTGACTTGTCCTTTCTGAAACTTCCAGGTTTTACTATGACAAGTCCTTTCTCTTGAGTGAAAAAAGTAAAAAGAGATCAATTTAATGTTCACTTCAGTGTTTATGGAAATGAACCTATTTATCTGCCTGTGCTTGACTTTCTGCTCCCAACCGGCAAATATGTTGGGACTTTTTTCCCATGTACAGCAGACTTGCTTGGCAGGAGGTGTTTTTGGTCAGAACTTCTAGATATTTTCAAAGTAATTTAGACTAGCAAATGATCAGATATAATTCTGAATGCCATTAAGTCACTTTACGCAAAGAATTATGATGCCTCATGTTAGACTTAGTCACCTCTATTGGCTTGTGGTGACTGCTGTGATGGTGCTTAAACATTTAGCATCTTGTCAGAGCTGTATCACATTTTAATAATTTTACCTGGTTTTGCAATCTGGTTTTCGTTTTTATGTCATCAAAGCCATTATCCTGATGCTGTAAAAATAAACCGTTGCACCAGCCTGATGCACAAGACTTTTATACAGATTTATATGTAGTATGTAAAAGATATTTTGGGAGCCCAGTGGAATGGAGTGTGGCAAGACATCTTAAGATGCCTCAATCTCCTCTGTATTCTGCATTTAGGAAGTATTCTATGTGCTGTATCCCCTCCTTCCTAAAAATAATATTTTTTCCTCAGTTGTCATATTTTTTGTCTATTAACTTTTTGCTGGAATCAGAAATTCATATTAATTGAAAATATTATTTCTAATATTTCAAGAAAGTATTTTGTAATAAACTTGTTAACAAAGTACCTATTCAACTATTTGAAAAATGTTTTTCAGAAAATATTGTTCAGAATTGTACAAATGGCAGAGTATAATATGGATGGGAAAAGTGCATATCAACAACAGCATCAGCGTCCACCTTTTAGATTTTTCTCCTCCCACTTTCCTCTATAATATGTGATGGGTGGAAAAAACAATCTTTGCTCCTTTCAGCCCAACAGCATAACATCTAAAATTACAACATATTTCTTTGTAGTTTTGTCTGCAAAGTGCCTACAAAGGCTCAGATACATTCCTATATGTATTACTAACAAATATGTACTATTAATAAATAAATGGAGAAGCAAATACCAATCTAGCAATTTCCATTTTTTTCTGTATAAACCAGGAATATTTCCTTTTTCTTTATACAATTTCCATTAAATCAACACCTGCAATAATTTGCTGTGGTATTAACTGATTATTTTCTAGAGGAAATAAATTTAGGTAAAGTAAACACAGATAAAACCTCTAAGGATATGTCTTAGCAGCGCTTCAGCACATATTTCAGGTATATTTTAATTCTATGAATGCAACCAATAAAATCTGTGCCCTGTTAGAACAATTAGGAAATTATTTATTATGTATGTTTGTAAACAAGAAGTTTTAATTTAAAGTACTTATATTTCCTAAGAAAAAATGTTTGTTGTCTGGAGAAGCTGATAAGGAAAAATTAATTTCTGATCAGATGCTTGAGGCATGGACGAGCAAAAATAATCTTTTTTCACAGAAATGGTGGGGAACAAAAGTTTAATTGCAGCTCCAATGGTTGATGAGTATATGTGCTGATTTCACTGAAAACAATTTTTTTTTCTTTTTAGTTCAGATAGAAGTATATTTGAGAATCACATTCAGATTTTGAACTTTTGTAGGAAACAAGTAATAATATCTTGCTGCAACTTAAAAAAGGAGAAAATTATATGAAAATAATATGTAAGAAAAATATACAAACATAAAGAAGGTAAAATGTGGTTTGGCTTTAGTAATACCCAGAAATTTTCTACTAATGAATTAAAAAAATAGAAAGATTTTATTATGGTCATGGGCTGCTGAGCATCAATGCAGTTGTTTGAATTTTAATAGCAGGCTGCATCTATTGTGCATTGTGCAATTCTAAGACTTCCAATGGGAGTTAGATATTTTTTGTTACTTCTTTCCAGAATGTTTATTGGATTACTGGCATTGTATCCATTATATATTTCAAAAACACAATTCAATGTATTTCTGTGAAATTAAAGAACAAGCAGTCTTGGAAAATAGTCATGACTGATTGCTGTAAAAGAAATTTTTAAAGCTGTGGCAATTAAATTTCCAGATGCAAAGAAGGCACAGAAAGCTGGGCTTATAAACCCTACACAACTTTAAAGTGCTTGCAAATCTGAGGAGTATAAAGGAAAAATAGCACTATTAACCTGAAATTACTGCAACCTCAGATTTCCTAATTGCAGGCATTGTAGTAGAACAGTTATGGCATAGAGACGACTTGAAACCAATCTATTTCTTATCTCAAATTTTACATGTGAATATGTAGATATGCACTTCCACATCCATACTGCAAATATATTTTTGCAATCAGGAAAGCCCAGAATCAACTTACGTTGTCCAGAAAGTCACTGATACAAAACTGTAAGAACAAGCAACATTAAAACAAAATTATATGCAGAAGAAGGTGGGGGAGCAACGATTATTAATTTATTTAAACTAATCTGGCAAGAATGGTAATCCTCTGGTTTGAAGACAGTCTCAAATGAAGGGTTCCCAAACCTTTTTACATATAAACTAAATGACACAACAGTGCAAGCTTGGCTTCATCTTCTGGCAGAGGAGTGCATGAGAAAACTTAGCCAGGCTTTGCAAAGCAATGAGGCTGCATTTGTGTTACTTTCTCCACTGGCAGTGTCAGAGGCTTCTGAGCTCATTCACAGTGCACTTCCTTTTGGTGGGGAACAGTAGGGCTCTTTTCTGTGTAGGGCAATTAATATGGCCAGAACCTCTTATTATTCAGGGGAAAAATAAAAACCCAGAAGAAAATTCACGTGAACTTGTGCACCTGCATAATTAACAAATTCTGGAAAAAAATTTAAAAAAGGAAAAAAAAAAAAAGCGTGATTAGAGTAGATGACTCTTCTGGAAGGTGGAAGTGACAGAAGAGATAACTAAACCTCTAAGTCTTTTAACTAGTCTTTATCTAGTACTATTGGAAACAAAAGAGGGCCACAGAAACACAGAAAATCAGTGAAAGAACATAAGACAGTCAGTTCCCTAACTGCTACAGATTTTTCATGTTGCTTTTTTTTCCTTCTATGTGCAAAAATTCTCCATACAGTGGATCTGAAAGGGAAGATACAGAGAATGCATTAAATTTTTATTAAAATGAACTAAATGTAATTCATAAAGTTCAGAATTTGGGAAATGTGTATCATTTAGGACAAACTAAAACAAAATTTTTGAATCAGAATAGATGTGGAATATGTACCAGGAGACAGGTTTGCTAATCTAGTCCTGGTTAATAAATGTATTTCTTCTACTGCAAGTCACCAGTTTTTTGAGCTGAGTTGTCTGTAATTAAATTTGTGGGTCTGATGAGAATGGTTAATGCCAAAATGATTTAGGTTTGGTTGGGTTTTTTTATTGTTTGTTGAAAAATTCAAGACCCATGGCTAAATAATTCACAAAATTCAAGTTGAATTCAAAACAAATAATCTTATCTGGGGAAAAGAAAATTTGGAAAAAAGCAAAACATTCAGTATTACAATCCTTGAAATTCAATATAAAATTTGAAAAGAATTCTGTTAACATAGAAAATTACAGAAATTGTATAAAAATTAAAATAGTTAAACCGTAATACGGAAAAACTGTCTTTTTCAATAGAACCCTGCTCTGGCTTTTTTGTCAAGAAATACACAGAAAAGTGTAACTAAGATCAACTAAAACTAATTTTTTTCAAATATCCTTTCAGTCAGAAACCTGACATGATTCAGTAAACTTAACGTCTAAGTCCCAGTGACATTTTATTGCCTTAAATTAAGAAATCACCTGAGCATTTTTGAACTTTTTCAACTTAACAATTTAACTGAATATATATGCACACTGGTCATTTATTTGAACACCTAAAACCTTTACTATGCTTTGAAATGCTTGATTATTTTCCTGTGGTTGGTACCTACTGCCTATTAAGTAGTCATGTAATTAATCAACAAATTAAAGATTCTTTTTTAATTTTTAATTTAATTCTTTGCAAAAATATTTTCATTTAATTCAAAATGTTATTATTAGTTTTATTCTCAAATTGGCTGCAAGGCTGATCCAGTATTTGAGTGTCTCTTTGTAATTTACATGCAGGCTCCCTCAGATCCCTTTTGCTTTCACCATCTGTTTTGACAGGAAAGTTCTTTGTGGCATAATTTTTCATATTTCGTTTATATATCCAGGATTCCAGTTGGAACAAGTCCCCTAAAGTGTTGTTTTGCTGGCAAACAGCAGCTGAGATTGGTGATGGAGCACAATAAGCATTAGTTTGGGTAAAGTGGAATTTAAACTTGTTTTTAAAAGCTCTATTACATTTCTGGTTCATTGTTCTCTCAAACAAAGGAAATCAATGAATAAATACTAGTGAAGCATTTCTAATAGGTAGATTTCTTGTGTTTTGTTTTTGCATTGAATTCAGTGAATTTCCTTGAGTGGCTCAGCTGCCCATGGGGAAAAAAGAGAGCTAGAAACACAAGTAAGCACCAGTAGCGTATTAGCATAATAGCTGAGCTTGGAAAGCATGTGGGTTTTGTAGAGTGATTTCACATAATTTATCAATGGATTAATAAATGCTGGTGGAACATTTTTATTGTTCTGTGGCCATGAGTAGCATGAGCGTGGTCAGTGTAAACAAACATGAAGTACAGGAGCATAAAAGAAAGAAGAGAGTTCTGGGAGGGACCATCGTGGGCAGCAACCCCGTGCTGGAAGTAATCCATGTATAAAATCATCATTAGACAGATGGTCTGTGCTGGTGTACAGCTGGAAGAAGCCCTTAATAGGACAGGGCATCAGGGCTAAGTAGAGGGGAAGGAAGGAAACAAAACAGTTTAAATCAGGAAAGTAGGAAATGCAGCAGTTTTTTCCATGGAAAAGCCAAAAAACCTGCAATGTTTTTGGAAAACTATGGTGGATTATAGACTGTCTAAAATTCTTGCAGATATTTGGATAAGCAGAGTGACAGGTATGAATAATTATGCTTGAACTGAGGTTACCAATAATCTCCCAAGCCCCACTAATCAGTTTTGATTTTAAGTGAGATTTTACATTTGGATTGTCATTTTTATTATACTTCAGGAATCACACCAATTCCCAAGAGATGAGTGTAGTAAAATAAGCTTCAGCTTAGTGTCAGCTCAGGTGTCTGCCCACAGCAGATTGATGGAATTGAGAGGTGTTAAGGGCACAGAACAGAGGAATAGGTGTGAAGAAAGGGGGAGATGTCCCTCCTTAATGAGAAGGACTGTGGGGTTTTAGCTGAACTGTTCTTATCCACAGTGTCTCAGGAAGGATGTGTTTGTCAGGCTTCAGGTGATTTAGAAGAGCTAGGCTTAGGAAAAGGACACACACTTATCAGCAGAATTGCTGTCCCTAGCCCATAAATAAGCCTTCAGAAAAATAAGCCTTCTTTTAAATGGAAAAGCAGGTCTTTGTCTGTTGAGGAAGTAGGTAACTGGGAGGAGCTCTGGTTTATATAGCTTATTTCAGCCCAGCAGACTAACAGCAGCTGAAACAATCAGGTAATCTGTGTGGAGGAGGAATCACTATATGCACCTTTTCTTTACAAGATTTCAGCTAATTATGGCCACGGAAAAAACAGAAAATCGGTTTCTGAATACTGTGTTTTGCAAGGGAATCCATAGTTAAATGCTAACTTAGGAGGTTTTTTGCTGATGAGTTCCCCAGTCTGAATATCGACTTTTCTTTCCCCAGGAAAGTCCTTTTCTAAATGGAAGTGTGAATGAATGCCTTTATTTCTAAGCCACTGAGAAAACTTTTACTAGGAAAATTTTGTGGGGAAAATTGTTAAGCAAACCAAATAATTTTCTGTCGCCAAAATCTGGAAATATGAGTACTTGAATTACTTTAATAAGATAATCTAAATCCCACATACTCTTGGTTGTACCCAAGA
The DNA here is from genome assembly GCA_008694505.1 of Cyanoderma ruficeps. Lineage (NCBI taxonomy): Eukaryota > Metazoa > Chordata > Aves > Passeriformes > Timaliidae > Cyanoderma > Cyanoderma ruficeps. The sequence goes on along the minus strand of VZDJ01007749.1, from coordinate 1,327,741 downwards.
ACTTAATGGATTCAGAGCAATTGTTTCACAACATTTAGGAAAGGAGAAATTGTTTAATTTAAGTTAAATCAACTCTAAAAATGCAAGATAGAATAGTGATTTTTGTGTTTTGCAAGATGTACTTTTAGACCTAAATTTTAAATTTAAATAAGGAAAAAATCTCTACTGAATTGGATACTTTAAATTCTTTGAGAAAATAAATTGGATGTTAGTGTGGGAAAATGCTCAGTTTCGCTTCCTATTCCTTAGTAAATATGCAGCTTCTGCTTTTTCCTAATTAAGTGGTACAAAAATGTTCCCATTTCCCATGGTCATAGTCCAATAGTAACTTTTCCCTTCAGAATTTGACCAGTGTTGAGTCATATATTGTCCCTATATGTTGTTTGGATTCAACCTTTCAAGTTTCCTAGAAATATTTTTTTCACTATCTTGCAATTCTTAATACGAAGGTTTACTCTTCAGAAATACAAAAAAAATACATAATCAATTCAAGTACAACAAAAATATTGTTGGAAGCAGGAATATCGGGGGGGTTTAGCCCAAGTAAGGACTGCAAATTGCAATCTCTAAGATCCTGTTTCATTCTCCTGTGGCCATGAGCACAACATGAGAATGAAGTCTGAATTATTGAGTGCTGTGGCTTCATCTGGAAGTTTTAAGAGCTGTGGCAGTAGTACACACAGTCTCCAAAACAAGGTCTAAGTAGATAGAGGTAATTATGGCATCATCAATAGAGATTTAAATACAAAGAAATTGGAGATGCGAGTCTGAAAGCTCTTTTATTTATTACAACTCTGCTGCAAACTTAGTGCTTTGAAAAGGATTTTATTACTATCTAAAAGCAGTTGCACATTAAATCTTTAAATTAACTTCTGTTCTGCTTGAATATAAGTATCTTCTCCACTGGGCAGGAGTTCAACAAGAAAGAGGGTTTTGAAGCTTTAGGTGATACAATGACAGACTGACTGCTCCAAATGATCTCCAAGCCTGCACTTCCAGTACACAAACGTACACAGATTTACTTTAGGCCTGCTGATGAGAATGCTATATTAGTGCTTAGGATTTTTCTTCCTTTTCTTTATGCTCCTTCACATTTTCCTGAATTCACTTTAATGCCCTGACTTTCTTCATTTAAGCTTGCAAGCCAGAGTTGAGCAAGTCTTGTGCTAAAGAGCAGCTGCCTCTCTCCATGGGAAGCAGAACAGAGCCATTGTAATACTCAAGAGGTTTCATAGTAAGTTTGTATCAGCAATCACCGCCTCACCAGAGCTTACAGGGAGTTTGGTTAATTGTCTTCCAAAAAGAAGTAGGAGGAAAAAAAAACCCAGAGGTTGTTCTCATGGACAAAAAAAATACACCCAGAAAGTACAACTGAAAACAAAACAAAAAAAGGCTTCAGGAAATCTCCCTTTCTCAGCTCTGCAAAAGCCATTTCTTCAGTTCTTTCCTTTACAAATCTTTAAAATATTGCTGCAAATATTCTTCCCCTAAGAAAAATATCGGTGAAAGATCTAAACCCAAAATATTTCACTTTGAAAAGTTACCTCAGTGCTTTCTGGGACTGTAATTCAGCAATTTTTTTTCCCATTGTCTTGTCTATTGTGGTCTTAAGTTGGGTTATATCTCCTGTGGTACCTATCTGTCAGACCTCGTATGGATTTGGTGATTATAGTGGATCGTGGGGAATATGTGCATGGGGGTGAAGCTCACTGCAGACAATGAAAACATGGAGAAGAAGAAAAATAGATCCCGTGAAGTATTTTATCTCTAAATTTCTGTTGGCAAAATCTTTTAATGAATTGAAAATAAGTCCATGGAAAGTTAGTAATTTCTAGTTAGTAGTTTTAAAGTGTGGTTTTAGTTGGAACCTGGTGTTTTTTACTGAAGAAGTGCTGCTTACCAAGCTGATTGGAAATATCTGATCTAAAATTTATTTTGTGCTTGGAGATGTTACAAGATATATGTGCCAAGACATGACCCAGAAATCATCTGTGTCTACTCTGTCAGGGAAGCGTAACCAGTTGCTGAGCCCCAGCCATGGCACTTTCTTCTCTTCTGGTGGTTTCACAGAGCCTTCTCCACTGACCAGAGAGCATTGGTGATGAAATTCTTCATAAATAAGAACTGGAGCAGAGTGAATTTTCTTTGTCATTGCTCCTGCACAGGGCCTTTCTGAGTATTTGTGGGGTATGTGAGTGGAGGGAATGGAATTTCTGGACACTGGACTGCACAGAAAAAGTAGCCAAGAGATTTGTACTGATCTGCTTATGACATTATGTTGAGCTACCCTTTACCATGCCTTTACTTCCATCCCAGGTATACCTGTTCCTCCTGAGGTCTCAATCACTGAAAACAGTTTGTATGAGAAGCAAAAAATCATGGGAGTCATTGATGCAAATTCACTTTTTTTTTNGGGGGGGGGGAGGGTGTGTGTGTCTCCTGCTTGTCAGATGCATACACTGCTTGTATGTCAATTGAGGATAGACCATGACGGAAAGCTGTGATCTGTATCACTTATCCTGTCTTAAAATAGATCATTGACATGACTGGGTTGTTTAAAGAATCATTTGTACTCTAGGATCTTCTAGGTTACTGGTGAGGGATGCCTAAATTGTTTATTTTAATGTTACTGAGAATAATTGTAGTATTTGTGGTATATCAGGGTACCTAAAGTCTCGGTACATCTCCTTTTCAGTATTTCTTTAAAAGAAAGTAGAATACAAGAGACTATTTCAGTTGGAGGGGACATATAATGATGTCTTTAGACCTCTTCCTATTTGCATACTAAAAAAAAAATCATTGTAGTTATCTCAAACATTACCGGCCAATTTAAACTCTAATTAAACGTAAACCTTTTGTGTCTTCTTCCTGCATAAATATACCACAGCTCTGTGCTCTGTCTGCAAACCCTGACCTTGTTTCCAAAGATCATACAATTTCTTTTTCCCCTTGAGCATCTTGGGGAGTTCCCTGTTCAGCCAAGCTGGTCACCTCCTCAGATTGTCTGATTTACAACACAGTGGGATTGGCTGGGATTGCCTGGAATTGTAATATTAAGAAAGTAAACAGGCAAATTTATTTTATCCGTCTGAAGCCCTAATGAGTTACTTAGAGCTGACTGTCTCTTCAAGCTCTCATAACCAGAAGAAAGCATTCTCCCCAGGCAGGTCTTGGGCCACCAATGATCACAGAATCACAGAATGGGTAAGCTTGAAAGGGACCACAGTGGGGTGACCTGGTCCAGAAAGTGTCATCCAGAGCATACAACTCAGAACTGCGTCCATGCAGTTTTTGAATATCTGCAATGAGGGAGATTCCACAACTTCTCTGGGCAATGTGTTCCACAGCCATACTCACAGTACTGAAGTTCTTACCATTATTCAGATGGAACCTCCTTGAGCATTAGTTTGCCCCTGCTCCCTTTTGTTCTGTCACTCCAGAATACCAAGAAGAGCCTGGATCCATCTTCTTCAAAAACATGTATTTTGAAGAGCTCCCCTCTCAGTCTTCTGTTCAGGCTAAGCAGGCCCAGTTCTTCCAGCCTTTTCTTGTAGGTGAGGTTACGCTCAAATTCCTCAATCACCTTTGTAGCCCTCTAGTAGCAGCTCCAGCAGCTCCAAGTCTCTCTCATCCTGAGGAGCCCAGAACTGGGCATGGTGCTCTAGACTGGCCTCACCAGGCCTGAGTAGAGAGGCAGGATCACTCCTTTGGCCTGCTGGCAGTGCAGTTCCTAATGCACCCCAGAATCCCATTGGCCTTCTTGTCCCCCAGGGCCCTGCTGGCCTGTGGACAGCTTGTTGTCCACCAGCACCCCCAGGTCTTTCCCTGCAGAGCTGCTGCCCACTGGGTCACCCCCAGCCTGTGCTGGTGCCTGAGGTTGCTCCTCCCCAGGTGCAAAGTCACATACAGAAAACTACAGAAATCCATCATTTGACAGTCTGTGGGAATTTTTATTTAGCTCATTAAATCAACTTGCTTTTCTAGGTTTCTGGGTGCTATGTTTGTTCCCAAAATTTCAACTAACAGGGATTCAAGTACACAACAGCACGACCACAGCATGCAATGCATACGTGCTGGGCTGAATTTGTTTTCAGTCAGGGCTATTGTGGCCCTAAACACGTGGCCCTTTAAGGGATCTCTGGATGAGGTTAATGTTTCAGAGGATAAACTGGAGAGATCAGATAATGACCTTAATGTTAGAGAGGCTTAAGGTTTGAGCATTACAGTAGATACAGAGACCACAAATAAAGGATTATAATTATGAAGCATCATAATGGAATTGAGCAATGTCAAAAAATGCCTTCAAAATTGAGACAGTGTCACAAACTATGAAACTGAAAATGGATTAACCTGCCTTTTAGTCCATAATTTTACAATCCTTTGCAAATTTTGCTTGCCAGTAACAGTATTTAATTTTTAACCTGGTTAAATCTGGTCTGTTGCAATTTTAATTCCACTCCAGCCATTTGGGAGCTATTTTCTATTGCTTTGCAAGTGTTCTTTTTTCTCTCAGTCTCTTTTTTTTCCTTCTGCAAAACCCAGCAGGTAATTCAAGATGGAAGTTTCTTTTGTTGCCTATTTCTCTGGGCTGTAAAAATGCCCTTCCAAAACTATCAGGTTTGTAAGTACATATAAAGACTTATTATCCATTACCTACAAAAATCTAAGATCAAACACGAAGTTATTAAGTTTTCCCTCTTCTCAGGTCTTCATCATTTGTAAGATAGCAGTTAGTGAGGATGCCCATAAATGGAGGAGTGTCTGAGTTGCTACTTGTGAGAAGTTGCTGAACTTTATTGCATTCAATAGACTTGTAACAACGATCCCATATGAGAAAGAAACCCCAATCTTTCCATATAGATTATCTGTTAAATGTGTTTTCTTTTATCTGAATAGTTAATTTTTGCAGAGGTGAAATCTATTGATTTTAAATGAGAAAATAACCACCATTCATGCTTGTTGTCTTTCTAAAAGCTGAAAACACATAATTTGTAAAACACGCTTTGAAATAATTCTGTCCTTTTTTATATCTGGAAACTCTACTGGGATCAGTTGTCTATAGCTACCAGGTTCACATTCCTTTTTACTTTTTTATTTTGTTTTTTTTTTTAGATACGGTAAAATTGAACAGTCTGAATAATTTAAGAGCACATTATCATTACAATTTAGAGGCAAACCGGAGGGGGGATGCTCTATAGAACAGCCAATACTGACATCATGTCTCAGCAGTCTAGGTGGTAGCTTATTGATCTTACTGTACATAGGAGACCAGGACTTGATTTCCCAGATCACCAGTTGAGAATTGAAACACAGGGTAATTAGCAGCCAGTTTTCAGATATCAGTTTACTGAGCATGCAAGTTAGAATAGCTCTCTCCTGGGATGATGGCAAAACAAGAGAAGGAAATCAGAGGAATGGTTTCTGGATTGTATCTCAGGGAAAACTAGCAAGTCTGATTTACAGTGTCCATGACTAAATTTCAACAATTTATGACACTTGGGAATACTTATTGTGAATGCCATAAATTTAAAAATTCCTACACTTGTGCCCTGACAAATATGATTTCATATAGCTGTAAACATCTTTTTGGGGGTTACTTTATCACACCAAGACAAATCAGAATTATTTATTTGTGGAGTACAGCAGTATGCCAAAATTCCTGCCACCAAATATTCATGGGAATGTTTGACAGCTGCTGCCTGGCAAGGTCCAACACAGTGATTCACTTCTTTGTTTTCCAGAGCTTCCCTGGGGCTGAAGTTTGCATGCCCAGGTTACACTTCACTGCCTGTGGAAATTTAAAGTGCCATTTGGGAGCCCAGCCTTATAGAAGCTGTTGGAAGTTTTGCTACTGACTCACTAGGGGAATTCACCCTCAGTTTACAGATTCATATTGGAAAACCTTTTGTTTGTTTGTTAATTCATTTGTTTTCTGTTTTATAAACCAAACCTGCCTTGTCCTTATAGTAAGCCACAAGGCTAGCATGACCCTGCATCTTTAAAACTACAACTCATTACTACAAAGTTTGCCTTCACAGAGAGATGTGCAAATAACATCTTCAAGCCAGTTCAAGTTCTAACTAGTAGGTTGACCCACCAATGACTGCATTTTCTGGATCCTCTGAAAACAGTCTGTTAAATGCGAAAGTAATAAAATAATGAAATCATGTGCATCATTTTAGTATTGTGACCGTTGAGTTTGGTGCTTACGTTAGGGTTTTAGGGGTTTTTTTTTTCCCCCACAGGGTGTATATTGGTTGCATTTGAAAGCAACTCTGAGTTACAGGAGGGAATGTGTATTTTTGAAAAGTTCTCAGATTATGGGATTTCTTGCACTGTCTGCTTGCTTACACTGACTACTTCTGAAGCTCTGCATCTCTGGAAATTCAGCCAATTGTATTTTGATGCATAAACACTTGCCTGATTGCTCTGCATCCTCATTTGCCTGTGTGATGGATTGAATGTATGGCAGCTGTCCCCAGAGGCCATCCTGAAAAGATGATGTTACATCTCGTAAGTTTATCCAAGTGAATAAAACTGAAAATATCTCATAAGTACACAGAAAATGATTTTTAAATTCCTTGTTAGTAAAGAGATATTAATATCCAAAAATATCTGTCACATAGGGGATACTTCTTAAAATACCTGAGCCCATTTTAGAAATGTGGAAGTTGGGACATGCATTGTGTACTGATGACACGGTGTCACCATGGACACCAACAGAGAAAAGTCAAATATGATGAAAGAGAGAAAAGAGAAAAAGAAGATGTAGTATCCATGACAACAAGTAGAAAAGAGTAAGACTTGAAAAAGTTGAAATCCCTGTATTTGTCGGTATTATTAAAATGGAATTTGCAAAGTTAGACATATGTGCAACACTATTTCTGTGTAGCCGGATTTTGTGCACATTGTCAGAGTCAGGTGGGTACAGAGTAGCTTCAGATGGTGCATGGATCTCTCCTGTTGTGTTTATGTATCCCTGGAGTGATTTGTGTGAAACCAAATGGCAGCTGGGTGAACAGCGGAGATCAGACCGAGTTATCTGTAGATGCACATATGCACATATGTAAACCTGTCCTCTGTCCGTATGTCTGCTTCAGAACATTGAAAACGTGTGTAAAAGCCTCTAAATTCAGTATGATCTGAAGTAAAAACAATGTAGGATGAAGAGATGGATTGAATGGATTAAGAAATCCCTTTTTCTTCTCCTGTGACAAGAGCGTTCCTTTTGAAGCTGGAGTGTGCAGTTTGGAGCAAGTGCAATGGAGAGAGTGACATAAAAAATGGTATCTAAGGCCCAGAGGAGACTGTACATTTGTGTCTCCATGAATTATTTTGGGCAGCTCTCCAAACACACACAAATGGAATTGGTTTGCATTTGCTACATCATATTTGATTTTACCTTTTGGAGCTCTAGCTTGTAGGCCATGTGATGTAATGCCTTCCTGCAGAGTTTTGAGACTTGAATTGATGTTATCATAAATGTATTACTGCAGAATTTATCTCCTAAAATGTAACTATTAGCAGAAGATATTTTTGTACAAGTAGAAATAATAAGGGATTTTGTTTTAGTTTGGTTTGGGGTTTTTGTTTGTTTTGTTTTTTTGGGTTTGTTTGTTTTCTTAACATTACACTCCATGTCATTGTTGAGGTGCCTATAAATATTATTTAGTAAAAAAAAGTTACATAAAAATTTGCTGGTGTAAAATTCAGGAATATTCAACAAACCTCCTAAAAACATCTGTGAAAGATGTTCTCACTGATGTTCAGTGAGAGCTTGCATCCTCAAACAGCATGGAACATAAGAACATTTTGATTTAAATTCCAACTGTATCCCTTCAAAAGCTAGATCCAGTACTTTAAGTAGATTTAAGACATTGCTTAGTAAAATTTTCAGAATATCTTTGATGTATTTCATAGTCTAGTGCTTATGTGTTCACATGGGTTTGCAAAAATATTAACGAAAGACCATTTAGACTTATTTTTGTATAATAAATACCTTAATGTGTGCAAGTATCAGCAAGTGTGATTTGAACTGTCCTGGAGAAGATGAGTACTCTGTGAAGGAATTTTGCATGACTGAATTTTTGGGACAAGAAAATGAGCATCCAGAATAAGCAGCTAAGCAGACACAGAGGAGTATTGTGCAGGCACAACAAATAGAAGGAATCTTTCTTTCCAATAAAGGGTTTTTCCCTGTGTTTGGAATGCAGATGAAATTAACGTGGTAGTATTTGTGGTCATGCTCCAACATTACTAATTAAATCAGGATCGTTCCCGGAGGAGAGTGATTTTGGTTAACTGTTAAGAGAGTGCACAAACAGAGCAGAAAGCTTTGTTCCAAAAAGTGGTGGGAAAGTTTATTTGGTCTCTGTTCCGTTTTGGACCCTAAGATCTGAAATGTATGATAACACCTCTTTGAAAAGGGATAATTCAGCCTGGTGAAACAATAGAATTCTGTGCTTAAAAATAACTTTCCATATTTCATATTTTATTCAGTGATTTAAAAGCAGATGGTGTCAGATAAGCATGGAAGTGTAATTAGTATTAAAGGGGAAGCAGACATGGAACACAGGAAATAATTTTATTCATCATCTTGTTTTGGAAGGCTTTCCTGGTATCTAGAAAAGTAGATGAGAAATATTTCTTTTTTGTTTTTGTAATTAATTCTTCTGTCTTTTCTCTCTGTTGTTCTAAAATTTGCTAAATGTTTCTCATATAGTAGGACAAAATCTCAGCAGCTGTAAATTGTAATGTCTCTAATAACTTTAGTACTGTAAATGCAGTTCACTCTATGGATTAATTTGTTATTCCACAAATAATCCCAGTTTGTATGGTTAACAATACAATTTTTAAAAGGCAAACAGATACACTTATAGTAGGGATACAATATATAGAATAGATGTATTTTATTCCTTTGTGAACTTGCAGTTGTTTACACTGCAAAACTTTACCTTGTCTCATGGGACTAGAAATCTAATGGCAAAACACAACCAAGAACACTTCTGAGGATGGGCTCAGAATTCCTATTCTGGATGCAGCTGAGCAGCTTCCTAGATCACAGACTTGGTGGTTTGTTGCTGTCTCCTCTGTACCTTCTGACTTTGTAAGGCAGAATTTATCACCCTTTGGATCTGGCAGCTTAACTATGCATCTGTTTCCCTCTCATCCCATCTGTGGTTTGTTGTGGTTTTTTTTTAACTCAGCCCCTTTGACAGAACTGGAGCAGGCAGAGGCTCTGCTGCAATACCAGCTGACATGCAGCAGTTGCCTTTTGAGGGGAGCAACAAGCACCTGAGGTTGAGCCATAACCCCTTAACCCAGTATTTGTGACATGAGAGCTCCTTCTTTGGCTGAGTTCATAAAGGAAAGGGGGAATTGAAATAGTGCAACGTGTCCTTTGAATTGTGCAAAGCAATGACATGTGTGTATCACAGAGTGTAAGGCAAAAGGATCAACCTCTAGACAACTAATTCTGTATGCCAGAGTAATTCTTAATTTATGCTGTTCCGGGGTAGTACAAAATGGATCACAAGGCCTCAGCCAACCAATAAAGAAAAACCCTGAAACCCAAACTAAAGAAAGGCTGCTGTAGCAAAATGTGTTTTGTATTCTCATCTGCTTGCTCAGAAAAGCAGATGTAGACCTGCTGCTGCTGTAAATGGGAAATGAAGCTTAGGAAGCAAGTATCTTCAAGATAGCTGTAAGAAATGTAGCGTGAATGAGTTTTTGAGTTGGTTTCTATGAATTCTATGGTAGGAACTCAAGCTGCTATCCCTCAGAAATTTTCAAATTATCTTGATCATCAAAACCCCAAACTATTGGATTTTCTCTTTTTTTGGGGGGGGGGCAGGAGGGAAGATAGCTTTCTGCCAAAGCTGAATTCACACTGAAGCAGGGACTTCTGCAATTAATTGCCAAATTATATTGATTACCAAAGATTATTATTTTCATAATGTTTGCAGTTTCACGCAGCAGTTACAAACAATTTTACAGGATATATTTTTAAAAGTGTCTCCCCCTTTGTTAAAACTTCTGCTTTTCTAGAAACTGGCAAGAATGTAAAATAATAGGAAAATTATATTCTAGTGTAAGGTTTAAAAACAATAGCCTCATCACAACCTTTCTGAAGTCACTGAAAAGAATCCTGATTTTCAGCAATATCCATTCTACATCTTGCAGTACCTCTGCAGCAGTGCACTTTTTTTCTTGCTGCTGTTTGACTACAGAGATGGTCGCAGTTTAGTGAGGTAGGTATGCCAAAATGGTATAAAATTCATGTGTATTGACAGTTATGTGGAGAATACAAATCATGGGAATTGAGTCGCTTCAACACAACACTTCAGTGATCCAGAATTTGAGTTGTGTGGGCCCTGTGAAGAGGGGAAATTTCACCCAGAGTTTTTAATGTGCTTCCATTTATCACTATCAAATTATCTGCCATTGCTAAAAGAAATGGCTGTCAGTCCTTAAGCTCTGAAATGCAATCACTTATTAAATAATTTTGATTTTAATATCAATGATATTGCTGTGGTTGTTCTGAATGCAACCAGTAACAACTGACTAATTATTTGAATTATATCTTTAGGAAGATTTGGTTACTGCAAGAGCATGAGCAAGATTTTTTGCTTTATTACCTGAAAACCATTAATTCCTCTACAGTTTCCTTTCTAATCAGAAAACACCATGGTTTCTGCTGAAAATAATAGATTTTTTTTTAAGCAAGGCTTAATAGACAGCACTGATAAATGCAATGATTACAAGACAGAATGGAATGAGAGTTATTTGGAAAACTGTCATATGGAGTATCAGCTTGTCTCTGAGGCAGGAATTTGTTTCAGGTAAACGATGCAATACATTCCAGAGCCACTTTTTCATTGTCAGATATTACAAATGAGCCTCCTTCACAGGTCTCAATGGAAAAAAATAATAATATCCCATGTATTGACACTTGCTTAAGAGTATGAATGCTACAAAACTATGCTTTTCTCAGGAAAGACAGGAATAGAGTTAGGAAGATTTTTTTAAACCTTTGGGACTCTCCCCTCCTCCATGAATGATTTTGTAAACAAGTGTTTCCTGTGTCAAAAGAAACAGTATCTGTCACTCATGTGCTAGTCACATTGATTATTTTCTGTTCATGTCAGCATCCATATTTATTTGCTCATATTTTTAAACCCAGTTAAACATACCAGCTTCTTGGCAATGAAACCGCCTTACCTTGCCAGGTATAATGGGCTTTTGGCTCATATAATAGTGAAAGTCAAGAAAAACCCTCTGGGTTTGACAGTACCATACCAGATAAATCCTGGCTTTTATCCCATGAAAGAAAGGTGTATCAAAACAGAAAAAAAAAACTCTCTGAAAAATCAAGCAGCAAAGTAATTAATCCAAATGTATTCCAATAAATGACTTATAATATTCTAATACCAATGATATAATTTTTTAAAGTGAGGAAAACTGTGAAGTATTTTAATTTTGATTCCTTTTCCAAATATAACTGTGCACACCTGTGTATTGAGGAAGTTATGTCAGGATCCAAGGTTAGAGCTGTAGAAGGGATTTGGCATGACGTGCTGCGCAGTACACGTATGTAGAGACATATGTACAAGCTGAGCTCCTGTAAATTACTGTGCCCTGAGCAGGAAGGACATGACCAGACAAGGTTCCTTCCAGTCTTAATCTTCCTATGGCCCTTCATAAACCCACATTTAAAACCCAAATTTAGCTGAAGGAGGCCACATTATTCAGGGACAGAATCTTTTTTACCAGTTTTGCTCAGTGGCGAACGTTTCAATGTAGGCATCTCTTTTATCTTTGAAAGTTAAGTGGGAAAGTTTAACCTTTTACCAGGGGTTTCACACAGGGTGGCTTTGAAATTGGTAACATTTCCTAAAATGTCTCAGACAAACTGTTCTTTCCTCTTCTTGAACAGAAGATAAAATTGTGGTACAAGAGATCTGTAATTCCAGCACCTGATATATGACATTTCTCTAAGCCCTTGTTCCATCACTCCCTCTGAATTCAGATCCTCACATGAAAATTATCCACATTAATTTGTTTTGGTGGGGTTTTTCGTTCATGAAATGTGAAGGTATCCCTGGGAACCTTCCATAAAAGGAATTCTAGAAAATGTGGGAGAGGAAAAATGCAGCTTAGTCCAAGAAAGTCAGGTAAGTGTTGACAAGGTAAAATTTTGTGTAATTTGTAAACTTAGTAATCTTAAACAACACCTACAGGGAACAATTTAAATATATGAACTTTCTCTAAAACAGGGATGAAATGGTATTCTCAAGCAAATAGAAATTTACAATAATGATAAAAGATTATTTATAGACAGCATCAACATTGTGAATACAGCAGAGACACGTTGATTTGGTACAGAAGGAATTTTTCAAGGATACATTTATCCAAATTAAGCTTTTGTTCAGGATGACTTTGATATTTTCTGAAAACTTGAATTTCTGAAAATTAAAAGCTCTAATTTAAAAAGCAGATGAAGTGTTCAAAAGGTGAAGCCACTCAGGTTTACTCAAAAAGTTTTGCCTTGGGAAAATTCACCTTTGGATATGAATTGCCATGGTAAAAAATAATTGAGACTATCAATTCACCAGCTAATTTAATTTTTTTTAGCTTACACTATTTTTTTTCTTTTAGCACATTTGCACAGATTCTTTTTTCTTTTAAGAATTCAGCAGGGAGATGAGAGCTAAATTGAAGAGGAAGTTTGAACATTATCATTTGAGATTGAGAGGTCTGAAAGAGAACATATGGTGTTACCTCACCTGAGATAACAGTGCTTCTCTTCCAGGATTTTTATCCTGCCTGTGAAGACCTTTCTGCATGTGTGTGTATGTAAGTTCTTTGCAACACTGACATCATTTACCTTTGAGTTACACTTCCAAATAAAGTGGGTAAAAATATTGACTCTTTTTCATTCCTCCAATTACAAATGAACTTGAACCCTTCCCAAGAGAAAACACTCTCCAACAAATTTAAAATCAAATTTGCCTCTGAAAATAAAACACAGATGTATGAAGAACGTTTTTTTCTTGTTTGCTGTTGTTTTGTATTCATTTTTCATATGAAGAGGTTTAGCTCCAATGAGACACTGAGAAGAAATTATATTTAGGTTCACCTTTAGAATATAAATCACAGGGTTTTTTTCAGTAAATCAAAACAAAATCAAGTCAGAAGTTTTAGCAAATAATTCGAGTTTATGAGTGTTAATTATAGAAATCAAAATAGTGAGGAGTTTTTGGAGAAAAAACAGGACTACTGCAAGTAAAAAAGTGTAAATTATGAAAGTAGGAATTACTGCAATAAATCTTTCATTGCTTTTCAGACAATTGAAAAAGAAAAAAAAATCCCTTGCTAATTAACACTTTCAGTTAGTATATTGATTTGTTACTTAGTTGTTACAAGAATCTGTCCCAGTTGCTAGAATCTGCTACCAGCTCAGGTCCTTTCCAAAGGGCTGTAAATCAATGCAGCTCTTAATGGGAAGGAACTTTTCAGGATGAGGTAACGAGAAGAAATGTACAGCTGATTTACTGAAGTGTGGAGTTGGCGTCACAGCTGAAATCACAGGGCTGGTGCCAATTACAACACAGTTACTTTCACCTGCTAAAATGTTCACATTTCACATTTCCTTTAGGCAACTTATCATGGACAGAGATCCTCTAAGATTTACATTACAAACTTAAAATAGGAAGATTTCAGATTATTTTGGTAAGCTTGGTGGTCTCCCATTACAGCACAGCAAATGAAGGAGAAAATCAGTGTAGTTGTATAAAAAATAGTTAAAATAATTAATCTGCTGCATTCTGCGGGGGAAACAACAATTGTGGTATTGTCTTACCTCTTGTCCTTCTGTCCTCTTGTCAGATACAAATAGGGATAAAGCCTGACTAATAATGAGAAGATGTGAAAACAATTAGTCTGAATTATGTATTAATGAAAAGAGTTTACCTGAAGTATTTGTCTTAAGGATAATGGTGTTGATTGATTACTCACACCATTCACACAAGTTTAATTTAAAGATAGTATTAAAGAACCCATCAGCTGCCACAGGAAACCACCAGCATCACAAATGCATGGAAATATTTTTGAGCCACACCCTGATGCTGGATGTGTAAATTGAAGAGCTGATGGGGCATGAGTTGAAAAATAGGTATTTTCCTAAATCTCTTTCTATTGTCAGTATTCAATGAACTTCTTTTATTTGAAACTTTAATGATATAGTAAAAAAGGGTTATAGCTCTTATACAAGCTACTTATCAGTCACAAGGATAAAGGTAATAATTACAGTAAATTGTGTAACTTTCCCAATACTTCATCTCTTTTCTCACTTATAGATTTTCATGAGATGGTAAATATTGCAAAACTTCAAACTTTTAATATAAGGAACAGCTGCTGAGTAATACATCCTGAATCAGCCAGTAAAGTGTGTACCCACATAGCTATTGATTCAGTCTCTCTACAGACTCAGTCTATTATTTCTGTATGACCCAGAATGGATTGATTTTTTCTTTTTGTGATCAAAGACTGAACTCTTTGCAGCTAATGAACATGTGTAATGGAGCTGGTGAGATGAACCAGTGAGAGAAATTTGACTGCTCCTGGGATATTGGCATAGGAATTTAATGCCAGGTTGCCGGCTTCTGAAAAATGCTGTGATAGTAGCATAGAACTGCTGCCTAGACAGAGGGTATTAAGGATCACCACTTGAGGCTCAGTTTTCTGCCTCATAAAAGGAAGACCTTGAAAGTGTAATTTCTTATTGCTACTGATGTGTTTTTTCCTCTGCTTGTATTGCTGAGGGGCACTCAGCAATAGTAGATGAGAAGCCTTTTGCCCTTCCCTCCCTCTCTAAACCCAGGAGAAATTGAAAAACCTTCATGTGCCACAAGTCTCTTGGCAAAGATTATTACACTTTGTGAAAGTGAATTATGATAATTTCTTCCTGATTTTAGTAGTGGAGAATGTGTTCAGAGAGATACAGAGAATAAGACTACAAAGGTCTCCCCATCAGTGCAGTGGCAGGGACTTTGAAGGGACATCCATGCTGTCTCAGGTGCCTTGTCTCTTTAGAGCTGTTCATTGGATCCGATAGTGCGTTGGAGTTTGATCCCATTGGTCTCAAGAGTCACATAGGACACGAGCTTGAGTAGACCTCTTGGAAATCATTAAGACAAATTATTTTCTGTCTTTGCCTATATTTATTCTTTCCTTTGACATTGGTGTTTCAATGTGACATGTCACACCTCTGAGTATGATGGCTCCTGAGATTTTGCCATGGAGGGTATGTCATTGATAAACTCTTCGTAAAACTCATTTTATCTACATTTCTGAGAGAAAAAGCAGCAAAAGAATGGCATGATAAGCTATTTTTCCAAGAATTTCATCAGGTTTAAACAAAAAACAAATGCAAAGACAAATACATGCTGTTTTACTCCTTTCCTGTCTTCTACAGAATCTTGGTCAAAGACGAAATCTCACGGACCAAAGACTTAGTCAGGCATGTGAATCTTGAATTCCAAAAGAGCGTGTCCTTTCTCCAGTGAGCAGGCTCTGCGATTGAGGAGGAAGTTATTAACTGCTGGGGAACTTGCGTCATAACTTTTACTTAAGGAGTAATTGGCTGAAGGTAAAGGAAAAATCAAGCAGAATCCAAACAGAAACAGTCTGAAGGTGAAATTACTGTGAAGAATATACATAAGGGACATGATGGTAAGACCAGACAAAGAGGTAAGAAACCTTAATCATTTGGATATATAACCTCAGGTAAGATAAAAGGGATAAAAGGGCACTTCATGCTACATAAAGTGACTTGAAGGACACAATTTAGATTGAGATAGGCATTTCAGCTCTGTTTTGCTGAAAGGTTATTGCAAATATGCTCTGGGCCATTCTTCCAGTGTTCATATGGAATTCATATGTGATACCTTCAAGGACACATTTGCAAGATAAATGAAATCTTGAACAGGAAGAAAAGCTGAAATAATAAACATGAGAATGGGGACACAGCTTAAATGGAAGGTAATACCATTTTTAATTTATTTTTTAATTAGAGTTACATTTTTCTGTTTAGATCAGTCTTTGATTAACATAGGTTTCATGGAAAATCTTATTCCTACAGGCCTCCATTTAACATGAGCAGATATCAAGAGGCAGAAAGACCTTCTATTTTCTTGTCAGCTGAGGCCTTACATGCTCTGCATTTGCTGATGGAGATCAGGTTTTCATGCTTTATCAACAGCCGGCAGTTCCCATTGCAATTCTTATGATCAGACATTTGTAAACTCTAGCCAAGTTGAACATTTTGACTTCTACTTATTTTGCTTAACATTCAGAAAGGGGTTTTGACACACCTAAATCATAAATCTTATTTTTTTAATTTAAGTTTCTTATTTTTAAAAATATTTTTTAAAAAATCAAACAAAGGAAAGTGTTCTATCACTGTTTCTAATTTCGAATTTTATTACAGGAACATTAGAAAAGCGAATATTGAGCCCATTCCATTTTTTTTTCTTAAAAACTCTTCCTATGTGAAGCAGATCTAGTACAACAATGAAAATAACCTTAAAATAATAGTGAAAAATTAAAAACCCCACCCCATATCCTCCAATCTGTTTAATTTATTACCTGGGCACCTAAGGGTATATGTTAAATTAAGAGCAGAACACTTTAATTAAATTCTCATAAACTCATGAGCTTTGAAAGATGCATTTTTAAAGAAGGTTTGCTCATTAGTAAAGACCTTATAAATACCTGACTGTTATTTACTTATTAAATCTGAACCCCATCTAACCCTACATTTATTAGGTAGTGTCCTTATTCATAAAAATGATTTAAAACCCACTACAGTTAGTATTAGTCTATAGACTTCCTAAAGATATTGAGGGTTCATTTTGATTCTTTAAAATATCATGTCATATAAAATGTGAAGGGATTTGTACCTGTTACTTGTTTAGAGACTAGGGAAAATTAAAAAAAGTTTTAGTGACTTTATATAGCGAAAGTGTCTTAAGGCTGTTCCAGCATTCAGGTATAGGTGGGTCAAACCAGATAAGTTCAGGGACACTCTGAGGCTGTAGTCAGGTACTAGAGAAGGATGTGGTATGAAGTGTAGCTGGGGAAGGAAAAGCTCAGCTTCTTTCCTGTAGTAATAACGTGCTTAGTAAATATACCATGATGCTAATGCCTCTGTGTAACTGAATGTGCTATTTATTTTTACTACTTGATGTATTGTGATAAAAAGGAAATTAAAAATTTCAAGCTTTTTATACATATTACTTTATTTTTTTTATTAATGTATGGCTCTGAATATACGAAGAATCACATTTGCTGTTGCAAAAGTCTACTGTAGGTAAAAACACAGGCAGTGTTATTTCTAAACACCACAGTTTATCACTACAGTTATGTAGACTGTTAGAAATTTCCCTATCTTCTCAAACATCTTTACTTGCAAGATATTGAAATCTACTTTTCCCTTTATATCCTGTATCTGAAATGAGGGAGAACTGTTCCTTTAGTATCCAGGCTTTCTCAATTATTTAATTTGTGTCAATAATAAAGCAGAAACAGAAGACCAAAGTATTTCTTCTAAGCCACCCATTTCTAAGCAAGAATCTGAGGACTGAGTTCTGCACATGGACTTAGAAAATATTTGGATAAACCTTACTGTCCAAAGGATCACCTTTACTGGTACTGGAGTCGTTCCATTTTATCTCAGTTGAAGTTCTGCCAGGTTTTCATCTCTACTATGGCGAAGAGATAGGAAAATATTCTAGAGTGTCAGTTCATTGCTTTATACAGTTATTTACTTTGTGCTGACAATTGGGTACTGGAGGAAGCTCTTTGTAAAGCAACACTTCTAATTATTATCATATTATAATTATGTACAAAAATCAAAGAAAATCTAAAATTCCTCAAAGCAAACTTTCAACTCTTATAAACTTACTACTTATTCCAAAGCATCTTCTACAAGAAAATATTTTTCCTGTTTATCTTTCTTTTCATTCTGAAAATACATTCAATTAATTGCTAGGGTGTTTTTGTTTTTCAGTTTTGGTTTGTTTTTTGGGTTTTTTTAATGCCGTCTGATGTTACAAAAAAGGTTTCCCAGACAGGCAATATGGAAAAAAAATGTAGCCACAAAAGAGGCAAATGCATTTATTTGTCTACTTCCCGGAAGTGTCTTGACTGTTTCACTTGCATTCTATAAAGCCACTCATTTTTGTCTGGAAAACTACTGTCTCTCCAGATCCCCAGCAGGTTTTTTGGGAAGTTAATGAGCTTTCCTTCCTGAAGACGCCTCTGCTGTCCTGTGCAGTGTTTTGAGGCTTGGTAATAGGAGCCATGCTGAATGTAAGATCTATTGCCATTAGTGCTGGCTGGAAAGGGCTTGAAATTGAGTTTGTCACCACCAGGCCTGACAGCTCCATGTGACAGTGACTAAGCAGCTTCAAGAAAGTTCACCGATAAACTCTCAGCCCTGTAGAAGATATTTAAGCCTTTTTGTTTGTTTGTTTGTTTCCCTACTTGTAAGTATTTCAAAACAAAACAAGTGATAACAGTTAATTGGTATATTAGTAAGAAGAGAAATTCTATTTTACATTTATTCATCCACTTCTTTGGATGGATCTGCTGACATTACGGGCTTCAAAAGCTGGCTCTGCCTACCTGCATATTAAACAAACCCTCCTGCAGCAGATAAGGAGGGTGTTATTGCTGTGTTATCATACAATTGGAATGGAGTTTAACTTGCATAATTTGTAAGAGGTTGAAAGCAGCATCCTACAGCTTCATGAGACACAGGCTGCAAACTATTCCTTTTTGCTGAAGAGTCAGTCTTACCACTACTGCAGTCAGTTCAAAACCCAGTGAAATCAGTGGGGCTTCAGCAGATCCTCTTAGTAACAGCCAGATCCACTTAGTTGTACCATTAACTTACCCTGAGCTCAGTCTGTACTCCCTGATCCTCCACTACTGCAGGTAGGAAATGTTCTGAGTTTTTTTCCTGGCTATTCCCAAACTCTGTGCATTGGGAAATTCACACCTACCTTCTGACATGTTTGCATGGGCTGAACAGAGGGCTAAAACAGCAGAGAGGTTTCAATGCTGGCTTGACAGCCCACCCTTGAAGATGGGGATGCAAAACCAAATTGAATTTAATTCTTGAAAAAAGAAATCAAATTGCACTGCCAGCATTCAGAATCTTTTCCTTTTCAAATCAGGAATAGAAATTTTCTTAGTGGGATGTCTGGTGACAAATAACAGAAAAAAAGCAATCTCTCTAAGGCTTATTTTCTAATCTTGAAATGCATTTCACACCAATCCTGACACTGAGCCCTTTTCACATATTTACATCAATTGCTCTATTAGTAACACGTAAAACTGTTCAACTTTCATGTTGTGAAGTAAAATGATAGAGAGCTTTGCACTTAAAATTATTTGTTGGCTTTTGTCGCTTCTGTCGTACTCCTAATTTTCTTGTGTAGATTTTGCTGAGCATAAAATTTCATTCCTTCACAAATACCTTTTCAAACACAAATAAATTTTGAGTTTGCAAGCCTTGCCTTGTCTAAAAGAAGTGTAATTTTCCATCTACATAATTTGTTTCTGTTTATGAGTGTTCCAGCTGAAACAGAGTAACTGAAATCAGCAAAGTGGTACAAAGTCTGTTTTGGCAGTCCTCCTATGTCTATAAATCAATCCTGAATGCAATAGCAGCAATTTGTGAAAGCAGAAAGTTCTGCAAATAGCAGAGTATTGTATATACTTTTGTGGCCATTTTAAATAAATTGCTATTATGAATTATGCCAAATATTTAACTTTGAAGATTAAAAACACTCTGCAGAACAGAAACAACAGGAACACATAATCTCACTGAGGAAGATTTTCCTCAATGTTCTTTTATGGTAACTACTTTCATTTATTCCTTTCTTCTAAAATAATGGAAACCTCGATAGTGGCTAATCTGGAGAAGGTTGTCCCAACTCAAACATCATCCTTGGCTAGTTTCACCATTTCATACAAGAGAGGATCCTTTCTTTTAAACTTTGAGTGAGCAGATTTTCTTTCATTTATTCAACAGGAGCTTGGACTGTTGTCCAAAGTTTGGCTGTTTATCTGCTGGGAGGATACAGCCTTTCATCTGAGGTGAAATAATTTCTCAGTTGTTTTTCTGTGCCTGAGTGTGTGACTTATGAGGGTAATGAGCTCGGTGATAGCTCATATGTTCTGTTTTTCACAAAAGTAATAAAAATAAGGTTGATCACCGTTCTTTTCTGAATTCTCTTCTTCTTTGAATTTTGAAGCAGGTTTTTTTTTGGTTTTTTTTTCCAATTAGGGATACTTTTGCAAGACAAGCAGGTTTATTACACAGCAAATAAATTGACTCCTTATGCTCTAAAACTATTGAATATCAAGTACAAGAATTCACCTTCTGCTGCTTCTATAAATAAGGATTTTACTATGAGAGGCCTCCTATGATCTTGTGTCTGTTTGTGTGATACTTTGAAGTATCTGGTGAAATCACTTTGATCCATCTCATCCAAAGCATGAAATACAGAACTGCAAAGCTTTTGAGAGGAAGGGTCTGAGAGGAGAGATCCATAAACTGTTGCAAAGTCATCAGCAATGGAATGAGAACTGAGATGTTTATGGGCATCACTGGCTGGTTAGGAAAATGGGGTGCAGGCAAAGTGTGTTATTAAAGCTGTGATTCAAGATAAGTGCAAGAAGAACATGGGAAAAGAGAACTATTTAAAAGTCAGCTGCTTTACTGTTCTATTCAAGATGGCACTTGCTAGTAACAATGCTTATCTCACAGGGCAAGTAAAATAATTGGTTTTATTTTCAATTGTGCTCCTTCACATTCACTCACATTTCAGGAAGTTAATCAGCTTTGCTGTCCTTTTCCACGTTGTTTTGCAAGGTTTAATAGCCAACTTACTGAAATTTTCATTTAAGTATTCTGTTCAAAAGTAAAAGATACCCAAACCAATATGCTTTGCTTCAATACCAAGCATGCTAAAGTTGCCTACGTAGTTTGATGTTTCCTTACAAAATATTTTAATACCTAAGTTGATGTATATCTCAATAGCTTCAAATTAAAAAAAAAATTATTTATAGGAGACCCTAATTTTTATTCAGTTCTTATTAGGGTTCTGTATCGAATAATTCTTGATGATCCTCTGACAAACTCACCAAGTTGTGTCTTTTTAACATCTTTATGATGATGTTGACCACATAGAATAATGGTTTCTTCATAAATGTCCACAGTCCTTGGAAGCTGATACTTGTCAAAAACCGTGAAGGAATCACCTCTATTCTGCTTTATTTCAGAGTGGAAACCGAGCTTATCCAAGATTCTTGATGTACAAAGGAAAGAGAGAAATGTATTTCTTCCTTAGAAAAAAATACAAAGATGAGTGAAAAAATGCAATTTTTTTCCTGGAACTTCTTCCTGAGAAATCTTACCTTTCAAATACTAAATTAGATTTTTCTAAGCAACTTCCATTGCAAGAACCACCATGTAGAATACAAAGATTTTTTTAACATTTGATTCTCTTTCCCATTCTCTAAGGTCAGTCTTTTCATATGCAGACAATCTACTTGATATGCATCAGCCACCAATCTGCAGGAAAGACTTGTTATATGCATTGATTTTGGACAGCATGTACAATTTGAAGTTTCTTATGTCACTGAGGTTCATGGTGGAAATACTTTTTTTAAAATTTAAGTGCATAAGATCTTTAAAAATAGTTATCAAAAGAATAATAAACAGAGTTAGTTTATTTGAAAATTATTTATAGGGTTTTTTCTTGAGACTATAACACATTAATATGAAATAAAGAATTTCAAAATAATGTGCATCTCTGAGATAAGAAATGTTTACTCTGAGTAATAGAAATCAATGTCAATGTTCTGTTTGGATTATATGTTTTCCTTGAAAAGCAGTGAAGTCATATCTACAAAAGACACCTTTTGAATGTAGAAATATACCTTATTAGTGCTTCTCCCTCTTTAACTTGTAAAAACTTCAATAAAATTACGAGGGCTGAGAAAAAATCCCTTGCTTAGCATTGCACCCTTTTTAGTTCTTATGATAAACTTGTCTACCTGTCTTTTGAGCAAATTCAATGTTGCTGTATTGAGTTTTTTAGCCAATGATGGCTTTGCCTGGGAAGTGGCAGTGATCTGTTGTGAATGTTCATCACTTAAGGGAGGTCACTTCCTAACTAGAATTGTTTTTCTGACTTCAAATTGTGTAATATCATGATGATTCTCACTGGAAGGAGAAGCAGAATTCTGAATGCTTTTTTGGTTGAATTAGTAACAGGTTGGGATAATATAATGGGATTTCTCCAAGGATGAGAGGTTTATACTTGCTTGAGCATTAAAAACAACAGCAAAATATCACCTCCATGGATGTACTTTTACAACACTATAATGTAAAATATTTATTCTGTTCTCAGAACAGACTTCATCACTGGTAAAACTGCTTAGCCTAACTTTGTTTTTTGGGCGGTAACAGTGAAATTTTGGGATCATGTCAGGTTTGTCAGCAGCTCCTACAGCCTCCAGATATGCCCTGTACTTCTTCCTGGCAGGTGGGAAAACAGTGATTCTGAGTTTATTTTGTGATGCTTCTGATATTTCTGAGATAAAATATTGGTAGATTTCACTTTGGTTTTGGGTTTGGTTTTTTTGGGTCTTTTTTTTGTTTGTTTTTGAGGGGGGTTGTTTGTTTGTTGTTTTGTTTGGGTTTTGGGGGGTTTTTTAATGTGTTTGGATTTAATTTTTATTAGATACATATATTTTCAGGAATTTTGGATTAATCAACATATAGTTTCTTAGCCAGAGAGATAATTTACTTTGCTAAACTTGTGTTATATTTAACAATGGTATAAACAGAAACGAACAAGCAGATCACTTGCATCTGTGTCTCTGAAATATACTATCTGTATGTTAATTTACATTTGAATTGGAGGATTCAGATGCAATTATGTTACTCACTCTACTGCTAAATGGATTGTTAAACTGGTCTATAATTTTTAGTTTCCAAAGGCCCTTGGTTGCCTCTCACAGAATCATTAACACATGTTCTAGGAGTTCACTGAAAGTGCAGTGATAGCGCATCTGTGATTGCCTCCCTTGTTATGCATGTGTGTGCTTGCTTGTCCCTGGGTCAAAGGCTTCAGTGTCCCACTTTTCCAGCCAAGCACAAACAAGTGGAATAACCAGGACATTACGTGCTTACCAGGCAAAAACATCCACTGATTAATGCCACCCTGGGTTTGGCAGGAAGGCAGTTAAAGACAAAAATTTTATCCTTGCTACATCATCCACATTTGTCATTTTTTGCATTATTTGTATCAAAATTGGCCTGTTTAGGAGCAAGAGAGATGTTTTTGTAATGAATCAGAGCAATTGGCTGTTTGTTTGTTTCTGAAGTTCAAGTAAGCGCACTATATAACTTTCTATATCTTAATTTTGCTTCACTGAAATCAAGCCTGACACCCTAACTGAGCAGAATGCTGTCTTTGTTTTCCAATATGCAAAATGTTTACTTTTGGAGAGGAGTGGTTCATAGTGTAAATGTTGTGCTTTATCTTACATTTGATGAACTTGCAGATTCCTCTAAAGCCACAAGTAGAAAGTCTTTAAAAGAAATTAAGATCTTATTCTAATAGCAGCCTGTGTTTGGAGTGAGAAGTACTTTGAAAACTGCCACAGATCCATGTTTTTGAGGTTAATGTCTGGTCAGTTATTTCCCCTCATTTTGTGTGCCAGCTTACACTCTACCTGCTTTACTCATGTCGAAGAAAAGTGTAGTATTCTGATTTATATCAAAACGGAGTGCATGAAGGCACTGAATTTCTCGGGGTACATTTGTAAGTGCTTGCACTGATGAAATATGGAAGAGAATATCTGCAGATTTAATTTTGCAGCAATAGAGATTGGTTACTGAAGAACTTCCAAATGCTCCTCTCTTTAAATACTTTGTGTTTTGTAACAACAAACAGAGCACCAACAATCAAAGAGACAGTGTTTTAGTTAAAGATATATTTGTGACAAAAAAACCCCATATGCAGATGGTTTGCAATTCCCAAAAGGGTGTTGATTAGAAAATTCATTAAATTTTTTCATTGATATAAAAAAGGGGGCTGAATTTGTATTTTCTGCACACTGAAACAGATCCTTGGAACCCGGGGAGATATGCTCACATTCAGGGGATCTGTCTCATACAGAGAGCTATTGCACTCCAAGGTAGGTGGAGTCCCCCAAGACTTCACAAGGTGATATTTCATTTTCATCTCAAGATTATTGTAGTAGGTCATCAGCTTTGACTGTATGATAAAGTTTCTTGAGGGATTTTCCTTTCCTTGCACAGAGCCTAAAGCAAACAAAAGTGCTTTTTCAAAAGTGGATATCCATTTTGACAAGAAAATGGAATCAACCCTGATAAAACTAGGAAAGAAGTTGAAAACCTATTACTTGCTGGTTGAGGATTGAAAACTACTGTGACTGTTCTTGCTGCTTTGATTTTTAAAGGAATTCTGATTGGGTTTTGTGTTGGTTTTGTTGTTTTTTTTATTTCTGTTTTTCCCTCAGTAACATAAAGGAAATATACCAATATACCCAATAATATGGGAAAAAATATACCAACTTGATAACTTTCTGGTTTTTTGTAAGAAACACACCATTAAAGTATCCTTTGTTGTTAAAATGTGATTTATGATTTTATGTTGAGTATTCAGCAGAGTGTTTTTCCCCTATTCTAAATAACGTGGAACATATTGAAGCTTGCTTTTTAATAGAATTTGATTCTCCTATAAAGTGAGTTTCTGATTCTTCCACAGGCTTCCTGTGTGACTTCCTCAGCCTCAGTTTGTCACCTTGTAACACTGAATTAATTTGTTTCATATTTTAGAGGTCTTCTGAGAATAAATCTACATATTCATGTAAAGTGGCAAGATATTAAGTGATGACTATCCCTTTTTAGAGAAAAATCTATAAATAAGAAAGCCCTGCAAGACTGTAACATTTTAGAATAGCCAATTTTTGCATAAACTATTTTTTTTTCTTCCTTGTTACACTTTAAAAGATCACCAATTTTTATTAGGAAAGAAAGGTTACAATTGCCAGGTAATAAAATGATTCTTGTGATCCAGTCTAACTTCCAGTAATGTTAACAGAATCGTCCCATTGCTATTGGAAGCCATAACTGGGTTCCCTTATTCTGCAAAACACTTTGCCATCTAAACAAGGAGTTACTACTTTAGTGAAAGCCATATTTGTCCTGCAAGACTGAAAAATATTGCACCAGATTCAAATGTCCTGAATCATTCCCTAGCTCCATATTTATTTATAATATTAACTATCAATACCTATAAAATAAGTATAACACACACAAAAAAATCTTGTACCCTTTATAATTATCTAAAAGAAAATGGAAATCTACTTTGAGATTTCAGATTAACTTGCCCCATTTCCTAGAATAATAGTCAAATTGTGTGGCTGGATAGGATGAAAATTTTGTTCATAACTACACTAATGTATTATGCAATATCTCAGCATTTTGCTGAGGCACGTTGTAAATGCTCTCTGTTGTTATTCCCAGTCGAGCCATTTCTGATGGAATTAATGGAAATGTTTTCCATTATTTTACTTCAAATTTTGTCAGAGTAAAGAGGGAAGAACGAAAGTATTAAAATATTTCTAAAATAGAGAAATAAGAGGTTATACTTATACAAGTATTTTATATTTTTAAAAAAAAAAGACTGGCAGAGAAAATGTTGGCTTAAAGGTGTTAATTCTGAATTTCACACTTAGTAGGTGTGTTTTCTTGTCCCATAAATATATAATGCATTATACAACAGTTTTTACAGAATTTTCATGTAAGAAAACTAATTTTTAAGCAACCAGGAAAGATAATTAAGTAAAGGAATTAAATGTAACACTGAGAATTTCTTGAGATAATTCAAATATGAATTTAATTGTGAATGCATTACAATTCTGGAGAAACTATTTTGACTTCCCCACCTAAAACCAAAAAATAAATCTAAGTTACTAAGACAAAACCTGGAGATGAATTTCTATTCATCTTCACATCAAACTTAATCAGAGACAGGCATCTGAAGAAATGGGCCAGGTCATTCTGAAAGGAAATACAATTATTCATGAGTCTATGTGTGTGTTTACCTGTGCTTAGAACAGCACAAATGTCTATTTGAAATAATTTAGGAGTTATGTAACTTAAACTTGCTGTTAAATGTTCTCAACTGCATATGCAATATTTGCTGTTGTGGCTCTTAGTATAACCTAGAGATTTCTGCTTTTAAAAATTAATCGAGTGTGCTGGTAGCTCCAATATAATATATTTTTTTTCCTTCTATTTAAAGAAGGAAATAATATCCTTTCACATCCTCCAAGGCATCTTTCCAGTATTCTCAAGGCTTAAAAGCTAGCTGTAAAGGATAGGACACAATGTGAATATTAATGTCCTGGCTGAGCTGACAAATGCACTCTCTTTGGGCCAGGGCCAGACATGAGCATTCAAAGTATGGAACCAGTCCAAGAGGCTGAGATTTTCAGACAATCTGGGGAAAAGCCTGCCAAAAGTGCTCAGCAGCTTCCCCATAAAGAGATTGCTCTAGAAATCTGCAATGTGTGGGTGACAAAAAAATGAGTGGTGACAGGTCTGGAATGAGTTGAAACTGCTCGGGATGGAGAAGGAGGACAAGGTTTCCAGTGCACCAGGACATGGACAGAGTGGGAATGACCGGTGAAATAAAGCACAAGAACGGAAACTTTGCCATGGTTGGTTGCAGTGAAATGTTTGAAAACAGCCACATATTTCACCATGTTCTAGATTTCACCAATGTTACAAAGATCAGGAAGATTAAACTCTTTTAATAATATTAGTTTATTTTCCTGTACAAGTCTGCTCCAGTGGTGTGCTCACCTCAAGAGAAATTTGGTAGTGAAGTCAGTAATCCCATCACATCTTTCACTGGGAACGGCAGAATCAAGGCCAGGAGGCTTGGAAAGGGAGCTGTCAAAAGACATCTTTTTCCTGTATGCTTTTGGACATCCAAGCGCATAGAAGCCCTTCTTAAAACGTCCTTTGTACAAAATTCCCAAATTACGGCATAATATGGAAGAAAGGATGGCTCATTGAAGACTCTAATGAGTACAAATTAGGAAGGATGTCCCCAGAGGGAGATGAAGAGAGGATTTAGGACAGATTATTCCTAAGAAAAGGTGCTCTTGGAACAGACAAGCAATTTAGAAATTTTGCCTGAAAGTGACTCAAACCTTTCAGCAACAGAGAAAACTTGCTGTCTCTATCAAGCTTAGGTTGGAATTCCATCTCTCTCTACACTCTCCTTCAGTGTTTCTAACCGTCATTCCTGCTGATTACTTCCCTCTGCTTATATTCACACACTGGGAAGATCAACTTGCTAGGTAAAAGGTAAAATACCTTTTACCATAAGGGTAAATGAT
Source organism: Cyanoderma ruficeps (assembly GCA_008694505.1). NCBI lineage: Eukaryota > Metazoa > Chordata > Aves > Passeriformes > Timaliidae > Cyanoderma > Cyanoderma ruficeps. The sequence continues at coordinate 1,300,219 of VZDJ01007749.1, read as the reverse complement.
TGTGAATAAAATCTTTTAGCCAATAGAGGTATTCTGATTTACAAGAAAGGTGCCTGGGCTTTGTGAACATTTTATGGGAACTGCTACTCTCTTCTCAAAACAGGGGAACATATGCAGATATTAGGGCAGTGAGGGGGAAACTAGATAGAACTTCAGCTCTTCTCTGAAACCTCATATAAGCAGTTCTTTCTTCCCCAACTCAAAGCTCACCTTAGATTCACTAATTTTTAGGGGGTTTTTGTTCCCTGCAGAAGTCTACCTGTAATTTGTTAGACAGGACTATGGCAGCTGAATTTTCAATGCTCTGTTATCAGAAATTCCCTTCCTTCTTATTTTTGCAATGCAGGTAGTCTGCAACTTTCCTCCATGCTTTATTCTAAAATTCACAAATTATTGCTGAAAAGAGAGTATTATGTTATAATTTTACACATTTTCCTTTATGGTTTCATGATGAAGGCCATTCACATCTCGGGGAGCTCAGAAGCCAAGCTCCATGGTGACTGCAGTAGATTTTTTGTGGGAATACTCAATGAGCCTGTATCATAGGATAAAACCACTGAAATCATCCCTGCTTGTGTGTTTGTTTCCTCATCTTTCTTCTAGATGTTGAGATTAACTTTAGTTCACCAAAATGCATCAACAGGATGTACAGATGTCATTTTTAAAGGCAGGTCTTCATCTGTTAAAAGCAAATTTTTAGCCCTAACTCCTCTGGGAAAACAACTACTTTTATGTACAGTCCAAACTGAGGTTTAAAAATTTTGGTATCCAGTTTCCAGGCTGGATTTCCACTTACAGGATCTCTATTCAGAATTTGCCTTATCCCAGCCCCCTAAACAGGTAAAACACAAAGGGAAACACACAACCAGTTGGTGAAAGATGCATACTGTGGAATGTAGAAGCATCTAGGGAAGATGATCACAAACTAAGCAATTAGAAGAAAGAAGGACCTTTGCAACAGCACAGTATTTAAAAAAGTATAAATATTTAGTAGTAAGGAGAAGAGCAAAATTGCTAATAAAAATAAAATTTCACAACTCATCCAGGCCTGGGTTTTGTTAACCATTGCTTTGATTCAGTCTCATTAATATGATAGGACTTTCAAAGGTTTCTTTCTATGCATTCATTAATTTCTACCCCCCAAAAAGGCCCAAACCCAAAAAATACAACAGAAAAAACAACAAACCAAAATATGAAACCAACCAAAACACAGCCAAAAAAATCCTCATGCCATTTTTCTGATAAGGCCACTATTATTCTGATGTAATATTTTTGAAATAAGGTTAAGCATTAGGAAAATACTTTGTTGTCTCGTTGATATTGATATAATTGTCTAATGATTCAAAAGCTGCCAAAGCAGTTTATTTCCCACTGTTTTTTTAATACCCATAAAGATAGGAAAGAGCAGAAATATTATGCATTGCCACATATAGCATCACAGAAAAATCCTTAATGTTTCAACAACTGCTCTGAAATGACAAGCATTAAAGGAAAAGATCTCATAATTTTTGAGATTACTGGTGCATAAATGTAGATAATTGCTATTCTGATTTGATGTCTGTCTAGTTATCCTGTGATTTTTTAATATGAAGGTTAGTAAATGCTGCCTTGGGTTACCAATAGTAACTAGTAATGACAACCTGTGGTGGAAGTGAAAGTGACACTAATGACATAATAAAAAGCAGCAGTTGGTGAACCAAGGGGATATGAGAAAAATGACAAAAGTAGGTGTTTATTAGGTGGACTGGCTACCAGTAAATTTTACAGAATACAAATATATTCTCAAACTAGCTTTTAATGTGACTAAAACATATAAAATTGGTTTGAAGAGACACTGGTATTGATTCATGCTGATCTTTATCAACACGACAGAGTAGCATTTCATTCAGTAGATCTTACATTGCAGCCCACTCAGAGCATTTAATGATCTGCAGTATCTTACAGTTTTAAGTGATTTCCATAGTAATACTAGAAATCTTTAAACAGGACAAGCTGGAAAAGAGAATTTCTGCTGTGATCCCCATGCTTAATCATTAAAGTTAAAAATTTCCCCTCAGCATTCCGCAATGACAAAGGTTCCAGCCTTGGGAGAAGGGTTTCAGAATGATAAGTGGAATGTCCACGTAAAGTGCTTTTACCCACTCTATTTCTAGAGGGGAATTTATTTAAGTTTGAACCTTAAGGATGTGTTATTTTATTCATTTGGGAGCATATTCTCAGGCCAGATGCAGTCTTCCATGCCTTGCTGTTCTGTAAGAAAAGTTTTAAAATAATGTCACTCTAGTAAGATTTTAAAGGAACTCTTAAGGGATGTTGTTGATATTATTTTATAGACAAGGCAATTTAAAGGTCTGAATCAAATGTCAGATCCTAAACTGCATACTTTGTAACTTACATCATTATATTTTGTCAGAAAGATCTTCAGATATTAATTACACCTTTTATTGAAGACTTAAGTTAAGCACTTGCTATATGAGTCAGGAGAAAAACCTTGACCATCTGTTATCTTCAAAACAAATAACTTAACCACCAGATTTGTAGATAACCTAAAGTATGTGTATGCATTAACTCCCTTTAACTTCAGTCATTATTCATTACAGCAGGGAACCTGGCTCTTTGTTTTCAATGGAGTAGCAGGCTCTCTGTGCTCTGATATAATTTTATGTATAAAATGTGCAAAAGGTCCCTGTCTCCCATGACCTACTTCTGGGTGCAATTCTAACCTCAGCTGTGGCTAAGTTAGGCTAGCATCTTGAACTCGATGTTCCTATTTCTAGGCAGAGCCCCAGTAACCTGTAATAGAGTGACAACAGGATGGAGTCTTAACTCTCCACTCTCTGGCAATCAGGGTGAAAATAATGAGCTGTGATGAGACTCATTGTGAGACAATAGTGAAAGACACGGATATCAATTAGCTGAAATTATTTCAGCCCATGCCTCTTCATGTAAATAGTCATTACATATGGGTTGAAATACTGTTTTAAAAATAATTTCTGTGTTAGCTTTTATGTATTCTCTGTTCTATGTATTTTTAATGTGAAAATGTATATACCTTCAGAAGTGCCTATGGAAAATTACTTTCAGCTCTAGTTAGGTTTTTATTTATATTTTACCAAAGTTACATGATTTACAATGGATTTACCATTCCATGGTTAAATGACCTGATAAGCATTCCATAAAAAATGTTAAAATGAGGTTATTTTGCAAATATAATTATGATAAATGCAAGTTAACAACAGCCTACACAGATGTTATGTGTAGATGCAGAGGATACATGTAGTCATATATGAGTTTCATTCTCATTTATACAAAGGACAAATTTAAACTTCTTTAGCTTCATTTCAAGAATATGGTTGTACAATTTTCTCAGGGGGATGAGATGCTTCACTGAGACTAATATAGATAAAAATCATTTAGAAAATAGCTAAAAGTACTTTTTTAGTAATAATTGCATACAAGTGCTAAATGTTGGAAGATGCTCTTGCACTTTCTGTCTTGATAACAAAATATTTTAGATCTTAAACCAGTTTTTCTAGAGTCAGCCCCTTTGCTTTCAAAGGATGTCAGCATGTGGCATGGACTATTGTATTCTGAATATTTTAAATGGTCTGGTATAATACTGGTCTTGCTAATATTAGAAAAATTCACATTTGTGCAATGATGCTCAGTTATCCACCACCTTTCCCCATGTACTTAATTTTAGGGAATAAATGGTTCTTTTCCTTTTGTTACGAGGCACAGCAGATTGTTGCTCCAGTTTTAGAATTGAAGGAGTATTAATAGATTTTACACTGCCAATTTCTTTTTATCTGTGTATAGAACAATTTGACATTCCTAGGACTGTTTCCACGGCATGAATGAGTTGCAGATGTGTGCTCAGTATCGGTAGGTCAGCTTTGTTAAGGTGGAGAAACTGTCAATAATTCTGATGAAAAGAATCTAGGGAATATGAAATATGTCAAGGTATACTAGGTATATGGGTTAAAATATGATTTGGAGTAAACATTTAAGGGATAAGAGAAAAAAGTTACTAAATTATTCTAGGTACTTTAAAAATTATTTTGACACTGTTTGTGACAGTCATTGAGAATACTATAATCTACTTCATAAAAAAAAAATCTTCTTACGTGGTAAATGTCAAGAGATAAATGGCTACTTTCACTGAGAGAGTTCTAAAATGAACTCTCTCTTATTAACAGAAGAGTCAGTTTTAAACAAGAAGATTAGCCTCCCACAGTACATGTTGATAATATCCCTAAAAAGTGCTCTGCAAGTGCCTAAGCAGTAATGGCAATGAACTAATAATCTATTAATTCCTTTTTCAAATTTGACATAATATTTTAAAAAAATTCAGCATCAATATAAATATTTAGCATCAAAAAAATTGCAAAATGCATCTGTCATAAGATGAATGGGACATGATTTCTCCATACATTCATCAAAAAGCTAATCATGCCAACTCTTAAGTACATGTAATTCCAAGTATGAGTAGACCTAATTAAGTCACCTGTATTAGTCATATGTGTAGAATTAGGAAAATGCAAAAGCTCTAAAATGGAGCTAAAATTTAATGTTCCTTCTCATAAATTTAGGGAAGCATTTTATTGATGAAACACTGTTTTCTAACAGCTGAAAATTGGTCTCTCCCTTGTCTATATTTTTGAGGGTTTAACTGTTTTAAAAGAACAGCTACCTTCATTAGTCTGTCAAAGAAACATTGCTTTCCAATTTCTCCTTCAACTGCCAAACCTTCTGGATAATTAGAGCTTAGTAAGGAGTAATCCATTTATTTTGTATACGTGCAATATATATAAAGTAAAATGTGATATGGATTTAAATCTATAAAAGATGCATATCCTCACCACCCTTCTTAAGTCATGACCCATTAATTACCTAATGCAGTTGAATTTTATATCAGAATGCCTGCAAAAGCTTACCCAAGACTCCACACTTCTTACCCTCTTAATAAAGCCACTTTGAAAAGTGTTTTGGGAAAAAGTGTAGCAGAGCTGATAGCATTAGATAGCTTTCTTTCACAACTTTCCTCAAACTTTGCCTGTAAAAGTCATACCAGTTACTGCTGCATGCAAAATTATATTTTAAAGCGCGTTTATTCCTTCAGTCAAAGCTAATTTCCCTTGCAGTCTGCAAAGTCCATGATCACACATCATTCCTCTCATAGGTGCTAGGAAACTTGTTCCTGATCTCAAAAAATGTTAGAATGCTCCAAGTTTGCTAAGCACACCAAGGCCATGTGGCCAAACATTTCAAGAAAAGGCTTGATCATCTTCAAAACAAGTCTTCCTTTCTTGATGGATCTTCCTAGTTAATTTTGAATTGGAAGATTTTCAATCTGTGGAAATGGTATCTTTTTAAGAAAAAGCAAAGAGAGGCATCCATCAAATGATGGCTGACCTCTATCTGCTAATTACAGGTGGAGATGTAGTTTCTAGCCCTCCCCTCTTGTATCAAATGCCCCTAAACCCTAGGTTTTTTTAGGAGAGGTTTCTCAACTTTAAGCTTGAAAATTCAGCTGGAGTCTGGAAAAATTCAACTGATGTGTTGAAATGAAAACGATATTTTTTAATGAAAAATCCAACTTCAAGAGCTCATCAGTGTCAGTGTGAATTTGCCGGTGTCAAAAGCTTTGCATTATTAATGCCTCTTCCTTATGAGCACGGTGCCACTGGGATTTGTTTATGCTGAGCAATGGCCAATACAGGTTTCTGGCTGAAAGGACTTCTTTCCTGTCCTCCAGAGGCCTAGGGCTCCCATACCTGTGGATGTGCTGTGCCAGCAGAGCAGCCTGAGTTCTCCAAAAACATAAATCTGGCTAACACAGCCACTCATGAAAGAGCTGCCTGTAAAATGGTTTTTGAAGAGCTGTTGGTGCTGAAACACATGCTGCACTCAGGCCTTCCAGCTCCACTGCACGAGCAGCAAGCTGTGGCTATGGGGGAGACAATTGAGAGCTAATCTACTGCCCTTCCACTTCTGGCAAGGAGCTCCTGCCTTTGGGGGGAGTCTAACAAGCCGGGCTGGAGACACTTGGAAGTATTGGACACACAGATGTTGTGTGTAGTAAGTTTGACACCAGAAGACCTGGACCTGATGCTGTTGGCTCTGCCAGTACTGGCAGAGATGTAGATGGTACTTTTCCAGCATGGACTGTACATTTTCAACACATGCATGCTCCAGCTTTTCAGGAGAATGCCTGTCATCTGCAGAACAGATGCCCAGGGATATTTGTGTGAGTAGAGGAAGGTTAGCAGTGCGCAGATTTAGAGGAACTTGCCACACCGGAGCCAGTGAGCAGAGCCTCCGAGCTGCAAGACTCTTCAATTACTGGGCATGAAGAGACCTCAGCAGCAGATTTGAACTTAAAAGAGTGGAGCAGATTGTTTGTAAAGAGTTTCCAAGTCACCGAGGTTTGAAAACAATATGTTTTCTAGCCTTAATATAATATGAAAGAATCAAGATAATTTAAAGTACATTTTATTTAAAATTATAAAATGAAGAGGTTAGTAAAACAGTTAAGATGCTTAATTTTTAAAAAGGACCAATTTTAGAAACATTTGAGTATATCTGACCTTCTTCCACTGAATGCTGCTTCTTTTAATTAATTATAAAAACCTCTTAGGGTGACTCAAACGTAAACCGTGTTGCTGATCACTTCAAATGGACTCAGGCAAACTGAGAGTGTGGAAGTGTTTCAACAGAAGTGCGAGGTAGAGCCTAATCAACAACCCCCATACCGTGTACCACTCAACTGCTGCTGTAGAGTTATGGCAGGAAACTTTAATGATACTGTCACAAGACTCAAAACTGAGTTTTCAATAGAATTGGATGGATTCTTAAACGCTTCATACTACAATGTTCATGGGATCCATCAAATCTTGAAAAACTTGTCAGGGCAGTATGTTACAGGCAATCACCCAGTATAGGTCATATATCTTAGGCATTGTATAAAGTCCAAAAGTCTATTCAGGAGGTACTGCCTGGAATAAAATTTGATCTGTTGTCCAATTGTTAATGGGAGAGGAGATTTCAGGACCTGTAGCTCATATTTGAACAAAATAATCAGATTTACTGAACATCCTTTAGTGTTGATAGGTCAATTATATTGTAAAAAAAACACTGCTAGTCTCCTCACTAGATAGAAGGTAATGACAAGTGCCTTCCAAACAACAAAGAGTGTATGACAGTAATAAATATTGAAATCAGATAAAAAACTTCCTTTAACTCTGGATGTCAAGAGGCATTAAAATTTCAGTGATGTATTTTGTCAACATATTTCTACCTGCAGTCCTAGTATGCTTAGAAAAGAATTATCACCATCTGGAGTGTTACAGGAGTATGAAGCTGTTATCTGCTGTTTTCACCAAAACTTCAAATGAAACGGTGGCAGCAGGATCCATTTAATCAAATTTATCACTGAGTTCATATTTTTGGTAGCAGCAGATGGGTGGCAGTCTGGAAGATTTACCTAGAAAAGACTCGGGGTAGTTCTGAATATTTTCTTAACATTTCAGCATATGCTGGAAGTGAGTGAGTTCCCACACTTTAGCAAGTTACCACTCATTAGGAGAAGCTGTGGTAACTGATCACATGAAGATTTTGTCCATCCAATTGCAAAGTATCAAACACATATAGACTGTGGAGTTTATATTATGAGTAGGTTTCATAGATGTTAGAGTTGATTTGAGGGAATGGTTTACATGCTGTAAGTGGAATAGACTAAGAGCACTCTGGTTATCAGGTTTATAGTACATTAATAATAGCATGTATATGTATTTTTAATACATGTACTTTTCAGTGTTGATCCATGCACTCTTACTGAGGTAGACTGTGGCGAGTCATTAGAGACTGAATTTTTTGTCACTAAATTATTGCCTGAACACTTAATTTACATAGGTTTTCTGCCTTTTATTTTCCCTAAAATTTAGAATACAGGAAGGATTTTCTGAAGCTTTCAGTATTGTCTTACAAATGCTTCCTTTTAGGTAGATAATTGCATTTCTGAAAACACTTGCTTTTTAGATGCCTGTGTAAAACTAAAAGGTTTAGTTTATATATAGCTTTTATATAGTTATTATAGCTTGAAAACTGAGACAGGAACAACGATGTTAATTTTCAATTTTTAGTAAGGTGACTAATCTTTCAATATCAAGAGATTTATTAATAAAAAACATTGTAAGAATTTTGGATTTTTTTTATTTCAAAAATTTGTGACAGAACAAATTCTGATTTTGCAGTTCAAAACATGTAGGTTCCTCTCTTTTTCCATGGCCCCCCTCTGACTCGCATACATTCATGCATGTACTGCAGCGAGTTCCATGCTTTATCATTGTGCAGTGAATACCAAGGCCAGAAATCTGACAAAAATCTGCTTTCTTTGTTGCACATTCTCACTGCAAAGAAATGTATAATGCAAAACTGGCAGCACCATCAGTACATCCAAATGCTTTATATTTTCTTAAAGCCTTAGAGGAGTTTTAGAAATACACTTCAGAATTCAGAAATGAGCACTATAATTGCAAATTATAATTCAATGTATCTTCTTCCTTTCTGCCGCCTTCTGTTCCACCTTCCCTCTTCTTCCTGTCCCTCTCCTTCATCCTCTTCCTCCCCTCCCAGCTGCATCCCAAATATGTCTCTGCCAATTACATCAATCACTCCACCAGTATGTTTTTATGTAGGTTTCTTTTTTTTTTCAATTACCACAACTCTCTAAACCAAATACAACCTGGTGGTGCAGCTGCTAGTGACTGCCTTTTGTCATTCGTCTTTATATGGGGACTCTGGTGCCATCCTATTTGTGTATTTTGGAGGCCTCTATTAGGAATTTCTGCGATCTGTGGTTTTGAGGGTTTCTACCTCAGCAGTGTCAAAACAGCACCAGGGTTAATCAGGTTATGTTAAATAGTCAGACATTAGGAGCAGGTGGTGTTCAAGGACTCAGCAGGCTTTATTTTCATATGGAGTTCTTAAATTTTGTAGCCTGTCTGCAAGTTTCTTGGAAACCTCTGTGAAGGGTTTGTTAAAATACACTTTGTAAAAGTCTACATAGACCAAAAACCAAACCCTCCAGGGGTTTATGATGATTTCTTTAAATAATTTAGCCTTAGCTTATTTTTAAAAAATAGTAATTCTTGAAAAGTTGCAATGGCTTTTGAATTTAATAATTGAACTCTGCTAGAGGAAATAAAATAATAAAGGGGGATATTATAGTCCATGAAATAGCGGCATCTGTCATAACGTAGAATTTGAAGAATTTCTGGTATTTGTAATATAATTTCCAGTTCTATGTCAAATACTTTTTTTTTGTGTCAGTAGTCCTATACCCCTGTTAGTCAGATATAATTAACACCACTTATGAACAGACAAACTCAGATAACCTTGTGACTATAGTAGTTCAACTACTATAATTTCCTCTTTTTTTCCATATGAAGGTTATTAAACTTGTGAGTTTTCTGTGAGTTTGCTTTGTTTCTTCTTACTTCCCTACCTATAGTTAGGAATTTTTGTACTAAAAAATTCAGCAAATTAGGATTTTCTAAAGGGAGACATAATTTTTCAGTAATGTGCTAATTTTGGTGAACATTTCAGAAGGATAAATTAATTAAGGTTCTTGTAAATAGCTCATCAGAGAAAGAGGTTCTCCATGTAAAAATGGAGCTTGCATTTATTAAAGCAAATTTTCAACTGTGAAGTGCAAACTAAGATCAGGATTTCAATGAAGTACTGCACCATTTCTCTGTCAGTTTTCCAAGAGCAGAAAAATACTGGTCCACAACTTAGAAAAATATGCAGGAGGAAAAGACCTTGAGAGAAATACAGAAAACCTATGGAGGATTGATTGGCTTCACTAAAGCTAAAATGGGCTAAGGCTTCTGGCATGTCAAATTAGGAAGCCTTGGATCAAATAATTGAAATAAAAACTTGAAAGTCAGCAAGTGCCTCATTCTCCACAGGCACATAAATTACAAAAA